>QEPC01008444.1:406778-480150 GCA_003113815.1 Sphenodon punctatus | reverse complement strand
GATTTGGGGGGGGGGGGGAGAGCAGCAGCGGCAGGGAAGCGGCTGAGGATGGCGGCGCGCTGTTGAGAGCATAGCGTGCCGCTAGCCTTGTCCCTGACTGACCCACGTGCGACTGGGTCACAACTGAGGCAGGGAGCATGCGCGCTGCTGCCTGCCTCAGTTGCCCGGCCCAAAGCTTCTCGCCTGGGCGCTTTGAACAAGTGCCCAGGCAAGGGGCTCCATTGCGCCCATTAGGCACAATGGAAAAGGCTAGCCCCTCCCTCCACAGCACATCCTGTGCGTACTGTGGATGGAGGGGCTCAGCCGCCCAAATTGCGTTTTCAATAGAAAACGCAGTTTGGGCGGCTGAGCAGCTGAGCCTTTTTGTCCCTTCCGGGACCCACTCTCAGAGCGGCTCTGAAAGTGGGTCCCAGAAGGGAGATAGACACTGACAGGAGCAGCAGCCTCTGAAGCAGGTCAGAGGCTGCTGCTGCTGTCAGCACCAGTGGCGTGTGTGTTTGTTGTTGTTCTTTTAAAGTGGTGACCCGGTTGGGGTCCCCCCCACAACGCTAGGGGGACAGTGCCCCAAACTCCCTGTGAGGGTGGGGAGCCACCTCTGGGTGACACACAAAACCTGTGTCTGTCTAATATTAAAGTTTCAGCATTGTCACTTTGATGCAAATCTACCTTCAGGGACCCATGTTCAGTCTTTCCCCCGCATTGTTGTCGATGGGGAAAATGCAGTGAATACGGGTCCCTGTCTACCTTTATTAGAACATGCTTGATTCTGAAACAGGAAGCTTCACGATGTGAGCGAGTACAGGAAGGTATCCTGTAGGGTACTTCTCTTGTGGAGTTCAGTGGCTTTTAGGATAAGCTTCAAATTCTGGATATTCTCTCACTGTTTTTTTATTTTAAAATTTTACTACCCCATCCCTCCTGCCACAGGCTGCTTGGGGCTGCTTACAATTCAGATTGTATCAGATTGTTTCTGTTACTCTGAGAAGTCTGAACACCATGCTTTTTACCTCAATATCAGTGATAGTTTTTTCCCTGATAGTTGCTTCAGCATCAGCCTTTGGCAGTGGAAAGAGCTCACGGTTGTGAGGTGGAGCTTGAATAAGGTACTGCCTGCTGTGCTTTTACACATCTTGTTCTTGAATGCTTTGAACACTTGAGAAAATTATCTCTGTGCTAAAATTTTCCTATGCTTGCTATCCCTCTGCTCAGTTTGGCAGGAGGTTTAGCAAGAGACACATTAAGCTGCCTTGAGCAGTGTTCCTTGGGATAACTGTCTCTGAGTGGTTTGGGTAGCAGCTGCTGAACTTTGGGGCAGGTGGAATGTGTCAGGAAGAATAATAATCTAGCGTCAGACCTGGCCCTGCTGCTCAGACCCAGGCCCTCACACCCCATCTTGCCAAATGGACCTAGTCAAGTGCTCTGTATGTCTATATAGTTGACTTACTATATGCCTGAAGAAGGGCCCTTTATGGTCCAGGTGCTTGCATATTCTTGCGGACTGAAGCTGGTCCAATAAGAGAGATCCTCTCTACTTCTTTGTGTCCCATTTCTGAAAATACAAAGGTACAGTTCACCCAATCAGGAGCATATGCAAAACCCAGGTTGAAATTCTGTACTGCCTGTATAACCCAGCTCAGAAAGAAATAGTCTGAAAGCAACTTGAATGCTCTGCTTTTGAGCCTACTGGAATCTCTCCTCAAGCATTCATCTAGCTCCAGAATACAAAACGTGTCTTTAGCTGCAATTCTGAAACCGTTTCCTCTGGAGAGCCCTGTTGACAGGCCTACCTGTTCCAAGGCTGCATTCTTTATCTGCTTACTATTCTGAGCCCCTCTAGGTCTCAGCTGCTCTCTTGAGAAGAGCTAGCATTGGGTTATTAGCTGCACTTAAACAGGAATAGGGGATATATTCTCCTCCTAGATCTTCACTGGTTTCCATTCTTACTTGCTAAAGGAATTCACATCCACTGTGATGGGTGGCTTCATGATGCTCTTAACTTTCCCTGGACCATTTCTCCTCCCTTTCCATTTCTTCTGGCGCTGATCCTACTCCCACTGAAGCAAATGCCAAAACTCCCATTCATGTCAATGTGACAGAATCCGGAACATGCACATGTTTTTTCTTTTGGAAGCTGTTTACGTTACATCCTGGAATTTAATTGAATCCTTTCATTCCCAACCAGAATGATTAATACTTCGTGTTAGCTAGACAGTCATTTCTGGATATAGAGCCAGTCAGTTTAGTCTAGTCTTGTTAGCTTTCTTCAGCACTTTCTGCGGCAACCAGGGAAAGCATGAGGAAACAAAGAAGATGAGTATCAAATCCTTTCAAGCCACATTTACTACAGAAAAGGTGTTTGTTAGATTTTGGAATAGCTCAAAAAGAGTCTCAAGCATCAGAAGACCATTTGTAGCTCACTGAGAAGTGGCATGTAATATACATTTTGGAAACATAAGATTTAGAGTTGGCTGCTGTTATAATTACCGTTCCTAGACCTACATTTCAGAGCAGATAGAGGGGAAAATAAACAAGTAATCTCTTACAACCCCCTGTCTGTGGGTGATTGATTGATCCTCACACTAGATTTTCCAGAGTCCATTGCCCTTTAAAATGTTGAAGGGTTTATTGAACCCATCACCATTTATTACGTTTGCAGATTTCCATTGCAAAGTAGTTTCACTGTATTTTTTGTATATTATTACTTGTGCAAACATTTATGCACTGCAAACTACTTGCAGTTGCCTTGTACATGTAAACTATTCTGCATGCTGGTGATAATGCAGATGAGGAATTCCTTCTAAATTGTCCACATTTTAAATGTTTTTTAATGTTTTCCTTTTATATTTCTTTATTGGCCCTATATCTTTCTTTATATTGCCCTATATAATTCACTACACTGCATTAAATAAATCTCCATCTTTGATATTAACACATTTCAAATCACAATAAATGGTCACTCCATACCAGCCCCCAAGCTTCCTGATGCCATGGCAGCAGCAGTTGAATTGGGTTGAAGGGCTATGGCCACATATACATTTCAATTCGGTTAAGTTGATCTGCTGTGTCTGAGTGGAAATTTAGCTCATTTTAAATTGCTGTGCCTGACACTGGCAGCGAAAGCAGCTGGGAGCTCAAAACCCTCTCTCCGGGGGAAGGGATTCAGAGAGGACTTGGAGTGTTTTACTGGGCATGTTCACTGTGGGCGCTGGGTTCTCTTGCCCCCAGTGCACATGCCCAGTGAAACCTAGGGGAGAGACTCGAGGTACTCATGCTGGGTTCATGTGCAGGAACCCAGACAATGAAAGTCACCTTGCCTGACCAGTGGGAGCAGAGAAGAGTTCCCTGCCTCCTGCCTTTCAGAAGAGGGTGGAGGGAGGAGGACAGAGCCATTGGATATGCAGCAAAGGAACCAGTTTGGTGGTTACTGTAGCATCACAGATAAGAATGGGTTTTTCTAATTTTGGGGTGAATAAGAATTTTTTTACTAAAGTAGTACTGGCTTTGCTCATGTTTGTTGTGGCTTCCCTTTGAATTTTATCCCCCCTCCCTGAGTGATAAGATGATTGAAAAACATTTTGGGAACTTTTGAGTGAAGTTTTAAATGGTTAGGATATTTTGTGGGCTCACTCAGTGCAGAGGTAAATATACAGAGTTTAAAAATTTTATCAAAGGATTTACTTGCTGACTTATGTTCAATCATTTTGTATCAAAGTGCAAACTTCAAAAATACATGCTTTGCATTCCATTCTCTTCACCTGCTGGTGCTACTCCTTCTCTCCCTAGTAATATAGGGAGCTTCTTCCTGAGGATGTGGTCTGGATTGCCCTTGCGTTAGGTGGATGGTATTTATTCTTGTACCCATTCTGGCTGACAGAGGTGGCTGTCTGTAACTTGGAGGGTGTTATGTCAGGACTCTGCTCCTGTTACCCAGAAAATGTAGCAAACTAGGCAACTGGCAGGGTCCTGGGGACCCATTGCTTTCTATACCTGTACTGAAGTTGCATGCTATCTGATCACTTAATTTGCCATAACATACGGCCAGACAAACAGGTAGAAAGCTTCAAGAGTCAGCTGTAGCTTCTGATCCTGCACATGTGGAAACTGGTGACAAAAGGTAAAAACACATGTGATGGAGGTGTACTGTCATCATGACCCATCTCAGAGTGGAAATCCACAGGGCACATGATTTGGACCATGCCATGGCACTGACCATAGGCTGGCTGCCGCCCACGTGGCCTGGGGAGGGATGCAACAGACATGTGGTTGGGCACCCTCGCCCCCTCCCGCATTGATGGGCAGCTTGCCATGGTGGCCAGCTGTGGTGGTCTGTGATCTGGACCCGGTCATGGTGGGCCACAACAGATGTGCTGGCTTGCTGTGGTTCGCTTTGGCCCTGGTGGCTGGTCCTTAGCCTGGGCTGTGACTTTGGAGGTTTCCTGAGATCAGAGCCCAGGCTAACTGCCAACATGGCCCAGGCCAACATCTGGCAGTGCAAAAACAGATGTGCCAGTGGCCTGCTGCCCTAAGTGTGTTAGGAAATAAATGAGGTTGCTGCCTCAGTTTACCCCAAACAGGATCAAAGGTTGCCAATTAACAAGCCAAAATGTGTGGGTACAACTCAATTTTATTGGATAGACACAAATCTGGACATGACAGTGTTATCAGTTGCAAACCCCAGTAACCCACCCCAGGATATCTTATGTGTCGGAGGCCACGGCCCGAGACACAGGCTGGTTCAGAGGAGAAGGGAAGGGGGCCCAGCAGGCAGCTGGGCAGGAGTCTCGTTGAGAGCAACGATTAGGATCAAAGACCCACATGGCTCACGGCAATGCTAGTGGCCATTAGCGTCAATGACAAGTGATAAAGGGCTGGGCTCTTCCTTCTAAAGTTTTATTTATTAGGAATTCATGTTGCAGGGTTCCCTCTGCCAGGTGCAGAGAATAAGCTGACTATTCATTATGCTATCACTTGGAGCACAGCCACCCAAGCTACTTTGACTTTTAGGGAGTTTCTGTTTATTTGTAGGGGAGGGTACCTCCCTTTCTTACAAACACTCTTTGTTTTCTCTCAGGCCTCTTTCTGTGTTCTCAGAGATAGTGACTTGTCTGGGATTTGTTATTGTGGCCTTGGAAATATTTTCTGCTTAGAGAGTGATTTTTACAACTTTATTCTCATGGGTCTAGTTGGATTGTGTCATCCTGAGGCCTATGGCTGGAATTAGCTGAACTGAGTTGTCCAAACCTCATCCTGCTTGTGTCTCTGATCAGGGCCAAAACTGCCTAATCAATACATAACAAGCGGGCCACCATCACGTCTATTTTATCCAAAGTTCCTGTTGACTTCAGTGGAAGACTCAATACCTAGTGTTTTCAAAATCCTGTTAGTTAAAATACTTTCAGCTTAGGACCAAAAAAACTCCAGGAGCAATAATCTCCTGTGGAGGATGGGGGTGCATTGCTAAAGGAGCAAAGCAGCTATGCTGGAAAACTCCTCCCAGCAAAATGCTCTTTAGGAAAAAGGATTTCTTAAGAACATAAGTGCTATACTGGGTAGGACCAGCAGACCATCTAGCCCAGCATCCTGTCTCCAACAGTGACCAACTCTGGTAGCTCAAGAGAAGTACATGTACAGGTCATGGAGGTGTGACTCATCTCCTGCTGACTGCTCCCAACCACCGGTAGCCAGCGGTTTAAGTCCCAATAGGTAGGCATTTATATGTAGGTAGACTGTATCTTTCTATCTTGCAGAGGTAAACATTAGTTCCAATGGTGAATAGTTATGTATCAGCACAAACTACTGTTTCCAATACAGTATGCTGTTTAAGACTTGAGTGGAAGTTGAGGAAAACTTAAATTTCAAACAGATGTGCAGAGTACTCATTTCTGGTCTAATCTGGAATCTACTTATTTTAAGTACTCTAGAGCAGCAGCTAGTTTTTGGGCATACATGTGCAGGACTCAGATGCTGGTCCACTCTGTTGTTCCAAAAGTAAGTATGGGCTGTAGAGCCATTCCTGGATCCTATTATAATTATTGCTAACAGGCCGCCTCAGTTACAGCTCTTCAACTACTTGTAAAGTTTGTTCATTGACAAGAGGAATTGAGGTATGTGCTTGGACAGTGGGTGGAGGGAGCTAAGGGACACTGACAGGATCTTGCAGTCAGTCAGCAGTGGTCTAGAAATGGCAGGGGATGGGGCACAAAGTTACTTGATTATTTGCTGCTGGTGTCTGTGACCAGCTTTACATGTCAACAAGCAGCAACACATGGCACCTTTCATGTGGGCCTCAATTAATGACTGGTAATTATTGAGGAACTTTTTTTTGCTCTGCACCAGGATTTAGGAATTCCTCCAGCATCAAAAGCACAACCTAGAATTAGATTACTACTCCACACCTGAGCTAGGGATAGGTCCAGTGAGAGACTGTCTGGAACTCCCTTTCTGAACACATTTATTCTGCTCCCTTCCAACGGAAAACTTATTTTTGGTTAGGTTTTCCCTAGTTCCTCATCCCCACAAACTGCTCTACTGCCTTTCTTTCAAGGTTCCTTTCTCTGTAATTAAGCTGAACACATGCACTTGTGACTTCTCAACTTCATGAATTTAAATCTTTCTCTCCCCATGTTCCCCCTTATCTCCAGTTAATGATTGTTCAATGCCAAATGCATTGCTGGCACTATATAAATAATGACAGTATCAAGACTGCCATGCTGCCATGACTTTTAATTCAAGTGCCTTGGTTTCCTATTTGTAAAACACATCGGAATTACCTGCTTAAAGGAGCTGTAAACGTGGAAAATACTCTTATAATTGTGTGTGCGGTGCAATTTATACTTGTGTACATTACTGCATGCGAGACTCTGTACTTTCAAGGTTGCTGAAATTCAGCCACTAGGCATAAATTTCCTTTCATTGAAATAATACAGCAGCACCCTCCGATTTATAGTCCTATGAAAGGCCTCTTTTTGATTGGAACAGGCATCCAAAATTGAAGCTCTGAGAAAATATGTCTAATACTGTAGCTTCTTTTCAATACTCTTCATCTGCTGTATTGGGTTTCTGTGGATTTCCGGGGCATTTTAAAAATTGTCTATGAATATGTGTTTAATTTCCCCTGATTCTTAAATTGAAAAGACTAGGAGCAACATTATTAAGGAATGGAACCAAAGTCTGTGTGCTGGGTATGCAAGCTGTGTTCACCATGCATGCACCGGACATGCCCAATGTGTACCCATGGTGCAGACTGAGTGTGTACAATGCACCCTTGCAGGAGGGTGTGGTGTACGTGCGTGCACCCCCCACCCCCCCCCGATCAGGCCCTAAGAAAGTGGAGGTGTGAATATCCAGCGTGGTTTTTAGCTCAGATTCTGTGCATATATACACTGGTGTATATAAATAGTGTGTACAGTAGGCCCATGGGATTTTTTCTGCTGCTAAAGAGGCAAAAGATGAGTGGTTCCAAATGTACTGCCCATTACAAATATAGGGAACATCTACTTTTACCTTCCTGGCAACCCATGGCAAGCCCTGGGGTGGAAACAGATCCTTCCGGGCCACCGTTTCCAGGTCAGCGGCCTACCCTGCTGGGGTCTGTACTGGGCCCACATCTGGCAGCCTGGAAACAGACATGCAGGTGAGGTGCTAGCCCAGGCTGGCCGTAGCAGTCTGAACCAGGCCAGCGTCATGTCTGTTAACACCCAGTGAGGAGGGAATAGAAATAGGTTCATGTTCAAAAGATAAGCAAGTCAAATTCATGATCTGGATCTTCCCTTCCCTCACTCGGAGCACACTCCTAAAAACTCTTCCCCCAGTAGACCCCTCATTGTGGGCTTGCATTCATCTCCAAGAGGGGGAGGGTTGCTCATGTCTGAGTCTGATGTAAAGTGTATCTGTATGTTATAAAATATTCAAGTGCACAAATTCTGTAGCTTCTAAAAGGCAGTTAATTAGACTGCTACTGCTATTTGCTTTACATTTTCAGCAGCCAGTTGCAACAGATAATCACCGTATAGGAAGCCTACTTGGCTCTTACTGCAATAAATGCTTCCTAGAAAGTGTGCACGATGAAGGATCATGAGTTCATCTGTAAACTAGTTATTGAACAATGGCAATGGCCATCTAGTACAGACAGATTTGCAAAGCCTCTAAAGGCCTTTTACTGCTGGTAGGCTTCAGTCATGTAACCTAAGAGTAGGTTCGAATTTCTCATGCAGGTTGTATTAAATCTACCCAAAGCAAAAGTCAAATAACTTAGGTTCCTGGTAACTACATACTTCAGTATTTAAAATACAGCCCTAACAAATGCCAGATGATTCTGAACATACATGCTCACTTTAGACCAGAATACCCCAAGGCAAATTACTCAATTCTTGCTGCTAATTGGCAAAGGATAATATTGTGAACAGTTATGTTTCCTAGTTCTTAATTGCCTCTGGAGAGAAATTTAAATGGCTGATTCTTTAAAAGCTTTTCATGACTTTTGCTTAGCTATATTACTACTTTCAGGTTGGTTAACTGTTGAAAACATTAATTGCTGTTCCAGCATGTGATGATGATTTTATACAGTTTACTGCAGTGACATTTCACTAAACTTTACCACCACATTGTTACGCTATATCAGGAAAATCTAGCAGTCTTGTAAATATTAAATTACTGTATTTTGTATATTAGTGGACACCTGTTGTTTACAACTGAATTAAATGTAGGAAAAAACATTAGGCATATGTTATAATTAATACACACCAGACTTCAGATCAAAGTGAGATCAAGTTTTCTCTAAGAGCAGCAGTGCCCTAAATGTTGAGGTTGTGACCCTACTGAGATGGGGAAAAAAATAAATCCTTGCACCCGTTTAGCAAAGCAGCAGCCCTCACTTGAGTCCTTTTCCATTTAAATTTTAAGTGCAGCAGTTAGGCTGGTCACTACTGTCTTGAGATGCTGACTCTAACAAGAAGCCAATTACCTATATTAGAGGGAAGTGAGTTTGTGAAAATGGTACCAGTGGGTCCGTGTCAGTCTTTTCTTTTCTTCTTTTTTTTAAACTGGGTGTCTTTAGACATAACGTCAATGGGTGTCTGAATGTGTTTCGACTTTGATACGAACACCGGTTTGGCCCTGTGTTCACTACGTGCCACTGCTTAGATACACAGCCCGACTTGGGACAAATCCATGTTTTTGTCGTCGCCCGATCTCAGCACGTCAGTGGTGGTGCCTCGTTCCCCACTTTGTACCTGCTAACCCATCACACGATTTCATTACACACAACTTTGGCCATGTGTTCAGCCAAAACATGCAAATTGTCCTTGTGATGCAATGGTGTTCACATCGCATGTTCAACGGGTGGCCAAATTGCTGTTGGGATTGTTACAGTGCTTACATGCAACAGCCAAACGTGCTTAGGGGTTTTGACACCCTATCTTTGTTATGTCTAAAGACGCCCACTGTTAGTGCAGTAAACTCCAGAAGGATCTGAAGAGCAAGCTGGGTTGTTTTCTGCCCTGTTTTATATATGTACACCCTCACTAATGACCGTCACAGTTTAACTGTCTTGCTTAGGGGAGTTGCATAAGTGTAATTTGATGGTACCTTTCAGTAATTCTTTCAACAATGTTCAGAGAGGAAGAAATCTGTACTGACTACCTGTTATTCTCCGGGCACAATTCAAGGTGCTGATTTTGACCTTTAAGTCAAGTCAAATTTTATTGCATAGCCTTCAGCCTTAGCAAAGAGAACATACAATACACGTATAAAAGCATACAACAATAAACACACACAAGGTAAATAAATTTGGTTAAGACAGATATTGCCAATAATACAAATAGGGAAATAATAAAAAATTAAAGAATGCATAAAACTCTCAAAAACATACCAAAATTAAATCCAAAGCAACCCTTGCCCTACAACGAGCACTAGAAAGGAACAGTCCCGGATGCTACTAGAACTTCAATTGGGAGATGAAAATCCGGGGGATCAACTCCACAGTGTCCTTGCCCTTCAACGGGTGCTGAGAAAGGACAGCCCTAAACCCAGCTAGAGCTTCTGTTAAAGGGGTAAAAAGATCTGTTGGTTTGATCTCACAAAATTCTTGCCTTTCAATGGGCACCAGTAGTGGATAGTCCCAAACCTTGCAGGCCAGCAACCTAATTAGCACTGCTAGTGGCCAAAATTATATGATGAAGGCTATATAATAAATATTACCAGTTCAAATAACATAAATTGACTATAAAAATCTAAAGATCTAAAGAAATGGCCCCATAGAATTGATACTTACTGGGTCCCGCTCTGGATTTTACTGATGCAGCGGCAATAACTAGGGAGTTGGCAGGGGGGTGTTTGTGGAAGATCTGGGTCCCTTCTTTGGGTACAGCATACAGGGAGTCTGCTAGTTTATTGGTAGGAGATACCGAGGCGGGTTTACCCCATATGGCAGAGGCGGGTTCAATTAGCTGCTCTAGAAGAGGAAGCATTATATGCCCAGATTCCCCCGCCCCCAGAATTCCAAAGATGGATCCCGTCTGGGATTTTTTAACTACCCTTGTGGGAAGTTTAGGGAGGGAGGATGCCATCCTCCGGAGCATTGCCCAAAAGGCCTTCGAATCCTCTGTAGCCAGGGATATATTGGGATCCAAAATGGTATCTGGAGGTGGCGGGGATATTGTCTCATCCTCAATAGATGGAGATGAGGAAGAAGATGAACAAGACGCCGATCTCCCTGGGGAATCTACCCCAGCTGGTACTGTCAGTACTGTCTCTTCTCTCAGACCCCCCCAATAGCGAGGTTAGGAGCTGCGTAGCCCCCGAGGGTACTAACCTCTCTTGTGGTTGCGTCACCATGCTTCCCGGTGCTGGAACCTGGATCCTAGCGTCGATGGTACCGACGTCCAGGGGCGCCTGCACTGAGTCTGTCTCCGAAGCTGGAGGACGAGACACCGTAGCTCTCGGTGGGGCTGGCGGTACGTAGGGCTGCTCCCGTCCTGATCGTGCCACGAAGTCCGAATCCACTCTCGCGCTGTAGGGTGATGGGCTTCGGGACCGGTATCCTTGGATGTAGGCATAGTCCTGACGTCTGTCCTGTGGATTGTAGGGCGAGCAGCAGGAGCACAGTGAGCGGGATCTGCGGTCCCTATGGTACCTGAGTGGGGTCCTACGTTCATCCTGGTACCACGGGGATCGGGACCGTGAACGGTAGTGCCGATGGGAGCGGGAGTCTCTGCACCGGTGGTAGTGTGAGCAGCAGGGGCGGGACCACCCGTGCCAGCGGAGTCGTCGGTTGTAGGGGTTGCCTTTGCACCATCACGTCCGTCGGTACCGACATCGGTGTCGTCAGCTGCAGGGGTTGAGATTGTGTGGTCGCGCCCGTCGGTCCTAACCGTAACGTTTCCTGCCTCTGAGGCAACACAGACTCTCCTGTTCCGGTCCGTTCTTGAGGAACTTTTCTTTTTCTTTTTGTCCCCACTTTTAGTGCTTCGCTCCGAGGAGCGGATCGAACTGTGCGCACAAGGTGCGCCGGTACCGCCTTCCATGGAGTGAGCAGTACTGGAGACATGGGAACTGCCCTTAGGCGGTGATGGTACCGCCGGGGCCGGCTCCGTCGGAGCCTTCTGCGCTGTCTCCATCGCTGGTGCCACGGAGTGCCGGGTGGGGAGCCTGAGAGGCCCCTCTTCTCCACCCGCCAGTGCCCTTTTCGTTAATAAGTCCTGCAGGCGGAGGGCCCTGGCCCGTTTGGCTCTGTTAGATAATACAGAACAGGCTCCGCAAGTCTGCATGTTATGGCCCTCTCCTAAGCAGGCTAAACAGCAAGTGTGTTGGTCGCTGACTGATAAGGTAGCGGGGCATGAGCTACATCATTTAAAGCCTGGCTGTTTGGGCATTTCCACTCGCCCCGAAGGGCGGAGTAAGCCCCGGGGAACGTCCCACGGGCTAGGGCGGCACTCTTTACTCGCAGGAGTTCTTTTAATCTTATCTTCTTTCTTCTTCTTTTTTTTCTTTTTTTTTTGCTGAACAACGCTGAATAGCACTAAGAGGTCTTCCAACGCCACGCGGTTGGAAGGAACTGAGGCGGTGAGGGCGCCTCCCCCTATTTATGCTAACCATCCCTCGTGATGCGGGCCCGCGCTTTCCTCAGGATGGGAGAGGGCGGAGTCCTCACCATGTTCTAGTATTTTCCAGACATATTCTGCCTGGATACTGCTGACGAGAGGTTTTCTGGTGCCTGCAGAGCAGGAAGTGAATCCCAAGAGTGAGAATTGCAGAGATCCTCGAAGCAGAACATAAATTGACTATAAAAATCTAAAGACCTAAAGACATGGCCCCATAGAATTGATACTTACTGGGTCCTGAGGTGGCATCAAAACAGACTAAACCAATTCAGATGAGCAGCTCCCCCTTTAGGTTGGAGCATATTTAAATTGTAACATATTAACTGAGCCAGGAAGACCTGATCATATATGCCTGACCCAGAGATTTAACCACTATTGTAAATTATTTATTTATATTAGCTATTGAGCCAATCACGTAATTATGTTTTGCAGTCCCTGTTTATTATAACTCCCCCCCCAAAGAACAACGTATTGCTAATATTAGAGGTAATACAGATGTGTAACAACAAATCAACCATAAAACCAAAAAAACGCCAGCCCTGAAGACTTTACCCATTAACCTTGTCAGGTTGTGTTTTTTTTTTTTAGTTTCAGGACCTGGGAAAAAAAACATTGAGATGCTAAGCATAACTTTAGGTTCCTGGTCCATCAGGAGGGCCACCACCACTTCATGTTGGGCACAAGGCTTCCCTTGAGTAACAAGAGGCTCAATATACAAAGATCTCAAATTTAGATAGCATGGGCAATCAAGCATTATACGGGCTAATGTTTCAGTTACATCCGTTAGCATTTTGATTACAGTAATGACATATCATTTCATTATAAGGACTCCTGTTCAATCTACCTTCCGTAACTGCTGATGGAAATAAATTGAACCTTACCAGCGTGAACGCTGTTCTAAAATTCCACTGTAACTGATTGAGCAGGTAAGATACTCCACCGGAAGGGATCAAGAACTCTCTATAGATCTTATCCACCTTTTGGTTAGCAATGTGTTCCCTCAAAATTTGGAGCTCTTGATCCTTAAGTTTTAATCTCAGCCCAAACCTTTGAGTAAGGCTTAGTCAAAGGTTATGGAAATGTAGGTTATGGAAAATCCCAGCAAGTATAAGATCTCTTTGACCTTGTTTCTCCACTGACCAGAAGCGGAATACATTGTCACCTGGGATAAGGAGTCTGTCTCTAACAAATTTAGGCAAAGCCAAAATTTCAAGACGGCTTGCTTAGGCAGAGAGGCTATTGTGCTAACACCCGTCTCAGCTCTAAGGAGAGCAATCAGCGTGCCTTTAGGTACATGTAGAATGGAGCACAAAAATCTATTTTGTTCCACTTCAAGGTCATATATCAGCAAAGGGCTCCATATTGGAGATCCATATAAAAATGGGGGCAATACTTTGGCTTTGAATAGTTTCCGAGCAGGTCTACCCCCCCGCCCCCGACTAATAAAAACTAGAGATCCCTGGGCACGTAGCCCTTGCTACAGCCCATGCCGATCTAAGATGTAAACGCCAAGAGGGAAAGGAGGAAAATGTGATCCCCCAATATTTATATGAGTGGACTTGTTCAATACAATGAGATTTCATAATCCACTGATGCTGCACTGGAACTTTACCCACAACCAAAACCTTAGTTTTGGAATAATTAATTTGTAACATCTTTTCTTTACAAAATAAACAAAACGCAGCCATCAGCCACTGGAGGCCAATTTGTGTGTAGGATATAAGAGCAGTGTCGTCTGCGTACAGCAATACAGGTAACAGAAGGTCCCCTAGCTCCACTGGATGGAAAGAAGGTGTCCTTCATGTTAAGTACAAATTAAAAAGTAGTGGCACTAGTAGACATCTGTACTGGACACCTCTTGTGACGGCAATAGATTGAGATAACCTGCCCTGTCTGTTAGTTCTTACTTTGACTGTTGTATGTACATATATGGACACAATTAGAAAAAGTAGACTGGGAACTATTGGGTACTGTTTCAACTTAAACCATAGTCTTTCCCTACTCACAGAATCGAGGGCCGGCTGGAGATCGACAATATACAATCTGGATTTAGCCTTAAGCTAAACATAACTAGATATCAATTGTTCCAGAAAGATATGGTCGAGGTTGAGACACCTTTCTTAAGATTCCTTGAATCCACCCAATGCTGAAGTCTGACCAGCAAATACTTATAATAAATCTTATCTATCACGCTCAGCAAGCTAATTTGTCAGTAATTTGCAGGGTCTTTAGGGTCCCCGTTTTTGTAAATAGGCACCATGATACTTTGAGACCACACTCTAGGAATCCTACCTGTCTCATTAATGGCAGTAAAAGCCAAAGCCAAGACTGCACTCCACCATTCCACATTAGCTTTTAGCAGTTCTACTGGGATAAAATCTTGGCCTCACAGCACGGGCCAAGCTTTTCAAATTACGCTTGGTACTTCTACAGGTCCTATCAAACCAAGATATCTTTAACTTAGCCCCGTTTATTGTCCAATGAGACAACCAAAAAAGTTTGCAACTCATCCACCAATGATTCATATGCCTTCAAGGTTGCCTCATAGTCTATGGGGGAAATTAGATGGAAAGCTTCTAGAGCTTGAGGCATGATAATATGGGATAAAACATCATTTATCTGAGGAGACCACTTAACTCTATGTTCCTGCACCAAGTACTGTATATCAGCAGATCGAAAGGCCTCCTCTCCATGGTCCCCAAAAGAGCAGGAATCAATGATCCTAACTGTCAGGGGAGAATGGTCTGAATTTGCAGTAATCTGGACTGCAAAATCAGCAATATATGGGATAATTTGATCTGAGACTATCATGTAAATTATGCTCCTACCACAATTGGAAAAAAGGTAAATTCTCCGAGGGGATCCTTTGGAGTGGCACCATTGAGTATCAATAGCATGAATCTATAAAGCGCTTAAGCAGGTGACCTACTTTATTAGTAACTTTATCTTGAGGCTCTACCAGGGTTTAAGCAGATCAGGGACCTCTGCCTCCAAAAGCCATGTCTCGACCTTTAAAGCCCTAAATGGCCTAGGCCCTGCATATCTGAGAGACTACCTGTCCTACCATGCCCCAACGTGGACCATACAGTCAGTTTGGAGCATCCTGCTGCGGGCTCCTTCTGTTACTCTTGTTTATGGAATGGGGGTGTGCAAGGGGGAGTTCTCAGTAGCTGCCCCCATGCTTTGAAACTCCCTTCCTCAAAAGGTTTGCTTGATCGTGAGTGTAACAAGGTGTGGTTCCCCAGGGGTAAGTCTCCACAGGATCAGCCCCCTAAGTCCCTCTCAGTAGAGATACGGAGTTTGCAAAGTCACTCAGTCTTTAGGGAATGATCTGTATCACAGTACAATTAAGTCTTCAGTACATCAGCCTTACTAACGCTGGGCATGCAACCCCTCCAGCATCTTCGGCCCTATCTAGTCCCAGCTCCGCTAGGTATCTACTCCTCTGGCAGGTTACTCAGAGTTCTCAAGGGCTTCTCCCAGCTGTTCATAGTATTCACTAGGGATGGGACACCGGGGAGAATACTAGGGATGGGCGAACAAAACTGAGTTCGGAAATTCGGTTCAGTTTGGAAATTCGGTTCAGTTCGGAAGTTCGGTTCGGTCGACCGAACTATTCGAGTTCGGTCCGAACTTCCGAACAAAGTTCAGAAATTCAAACCCCATTGAAATAAATGGAATATTATCTTTTAGGGATGGGCGAACAGAGCAGAGTTCGGAAATTCGGTTCGGTTCGAAAATTGAGTTCGGTTCAGAAGTTTGCTTCGGTTGAGTGAACTGGTCGAGTTGTTCACCCATCCCTAGAGAATACCGGATGTACTGGTATCGGATCTCCCTGGTACCGGATTTACCTACGGCTATTGACTTCAATGGCCGCAATGTAAAAAATCCGGTACCGTGGCCAATGTTAAAAATTCGGTATGCCGGTAAAGGTAAATATCGTATTTATCGGATTAAGCTGATACACCCAAATACCAGCAATATCGGATCTCGGGAGAACCGGAATTCCCACCCCTAGAACTTCACCCTCCAGCCCTTTCAGTACCTTGGAGAGTGTAGAGTGGTAGGGTTTTTCAGTCTAAATCCAGGAAACCAGGTTTTTCCCCAGCAGGGCTTCAGCACTGGCCAGCTCCCCTGTTGAAGGATCCCTGGAGATGTTGCCTGTTCAGCTCCCAGACAGAGACTTTTGGCTGTGGGAGGGAATGCGCAGCCAGGATATGTTTGGTTCGGCTGGTCTGAAAGCCCCCCCCCAGCCCCCTGCGTGACTTTGCTGGCAGACATGCGCGGGGATGCAGAGCAGGAAATCCAGGGGAGGATGGGTTTTTAATTTTTTTTAATGCCTCCCTTTTATGTATTTTATATATTGTATGTATATTTTAAAATATTTTAATTTTTGTAAGTCGCCTTGAGCTGCTTAGGCAGGAGAGGCGGGATATAAATGTTGGAAATAAATAAATATATATAAATCAGGCGTGAGATTTAGGATGTAGATCTTTTTGCCTGCAAGACCCCATTTTGAGCATTGCATTAGAATTCTGTAACCCCTCTTCACTAAAAGGCATGCAAAATAGATTGTCAGGATTGTGACCTCAGAGGCTGAATGTCTGAACTAGAGGTTCTCTAACTATTTTGAGAAATTTAGTTCTCCTGTTGTTGCCATTAGAGAATTTTATTTAGCGCAACAGATTAGTCAATATGCTAAGCAGGATACGGAAGAATATGGAAGCCTGGTGCTGGGGAAGACAGACTTTTTCTCCTGTGGCCCTTACTTCTGTCTTGCATCAGTGCCATTCAGTGATTTGGTCAGAGATAATTTTTTTCTTCTTCTTAAAATGCATGGACAAATCCAGATACCCCAAAATAATATTTATTGCAAGAAAAATGTTGTCATAGTGATACACAGACCTAGAAACAAAAAAACATTTTTCTCACAAACATTCATTTAAAAATTTACAATGCTTTCTTTTTGCAAAAAATCCAAACCCATAACATAAAAAAATCCAAACACTGAGTAAAACTTGTTTCTAATCTTTGGTCAGCACAGGGATATGACTGAAACAAACCTGGAGTTAGCATGTGCATTGGTTGTTTCACTTAAGAGGTTCTGGGTGTCTTTAGACATAAGAAAGATCGGGTGTCAAAACCCCTAAGCACCTGTTTGGCCATTGTGTGTAAGCACCATAACAATCCCAACACCAATTTGATCACCTGTTGAACCTGTGATGTGAACACCATTGCATCACAAGGACAATTTGTGTGTTCCGGCTGAATGGCCCACATTGTGTCTAATGATATCACGTGGCATGTCAGCAGGTACAACATGGGGAACGAGGCGACAGCGCTTGCGTGCTAAGATTGGGTGGTGACCAGAATACCGATTTGCCCCAAGATGGGCTGTTTCTCTAAGCAGCGCCACATGGTGAACACAGAACCAAACCGGTGTTCATATCAAGGTCAAAACAAACATTCAGACAGTCATTGACGTTATGTCTAAAGACACCCATTGTTACATGATTAGTTACAGGTACCAGTTGTCAAAAAAGCACCATGGAAACATACATTGACACACAATGGCACAACATTAACAAAAAAACAAAACTAAACTAAATGTCATCGTATTGTACAAACATCTTTCTTACAAAATAGGCTATGATAAAATGAGGCATATGGTGTATAACTACAGTATTAATGAAAAGTTCTAAGAAATTGGTTCAAATAAGCATATTTTCCTTATCTGCACAAAATGATTTGTGTGCACATAGGCATTCCTGAAACATTGCAATCACAATAAATGCACCATTATTCCAAGTCAGCACCAAATGGTATGAATCATCAGATGTTCTCTTCCAAGAAGAGAGATTTCAGCTGCCTACAGTAATGTATGTATGTAGAGCACCCTTTGTGAAAATGAGGTGGTGTAGTAGCTCATGTGGTTCCTTGAGGAAATACAGTACAGTTTGGCCTGTAATGCTAATGGTATTACAAGCAGTCCAGGGATTTTGCTACAGTGGTTGTGCTTCAGCTTCCATTATTGACTATGATATGACTGACTGAGAATCTAGTCCTGGTGACTTCCTGTGAAATGTGAGCATTGTTGTTACACAGACTAAGGTTATTTAAAGAATTTTTTTTGGGGATACACTGGTTTGGATATTTAGAGGCTGTATTACAGTGCTCATTCAGCTCTGCGATACCTTTTAAAAAATGATTTCCATGCTCTTGTATATCTGGCACAATAACAAAAGGAAACATCTTTCAAATCTACTGGCTTTTTTAAAAAAAAAACAAAACACCTCTAAAACAGAATAGCTCAAATTTATAAATCTAAAGAAAAACAAGCGATTTTCCCTTTTTGTTTACATAGTTTGTTAATTTCTCCATATATTACTGCATTAAAAATAAATAAACATCTATATTTTTTAATTAGGAACTATAGCAAAATACCCCAAATGTTAGACTGCTAACAGGAAAAATAGCTCACATTTTTGTGCCATATGTTGACTTTTTGAACTTGAGGGTTGGTGGGTTTTTTGTTTTTTTTAAATATACTTTAAACTGAGTTTATATATAAGCATACAGTAACCATTGTAGCCAAGCTTTTGGCCATAGAAGAGTCAAGGTTGCCCCTCC
Organism: Sphenodon punctatus; assembly: GCA_003113815.1. Taxonomy (NCBI): domain Eukaryota; kingdom Metazoa; phylum Chordata; class Lepidosauria; order Sphenodontia; family Sphenodontidae; genus Sphenodon; species Sphenodon punctatus. The sequence goes on along the minus strand of QEPC01008444.1, from coordinate 461,422 downwards.
TGTAGGGGTCATTTTGCAGTCTTGGACAGGATGGAAAGATACAGAAGTCTCTCTCATATTTTTGTCCTTTAAAAAAAGTAAGTCTGACTCCCTAAAGCTTTTGGCAAGTATACATGCTCAAGTGGATAAACAGAAGAAGGGGAGTGAGTCGTGAACAGGACTAAGTCTGGAAGGTTAATAGAGTTCAATCCACAGCCTCATTCTGAGAGCATCTCCCAGCTCCCCAAGGAGGTAGTTGTCCTCATTGATGTCTTCCAGTTTCTTTAGTTCTTTCTTCTTATATAGAGGAATGCTAGAAATTTCCAGTGTGTAAGTGCCAGGTGCAGGCTTTTTCTTAGCTGTGTGCAGATAACTGAGTCCATCCCTCTGATGGATTCGGAAGATGCCATCATCATTGCCCAAGGAAATGATGTATCGGACGTGGTTTGTAAGGGGCCGTATAGCAGGCATGAGTTCTAGCATATGTTCCTTGTTGCCAAGCCTGGAGATGTTGAACTTCATCTTCAGTGGGTTGTCGGTGTCTAAGCTTTCCAGGCTGATCTGACTCATCTGAAGTGAAAGGGTGGGAAGAGGAGATTTAGAGACACACATACAGTTGATACAACAATAACGGTTAACGAGGTTGATTAGTAACAGTTTCTGAGCTCCTTGCTTTAAAACGGCAGCTGTGAAAGAGGCTGTTGTAAATCCTTTCCAGCTGAGAGAACTGCTCAGTTCTACATAGCACACCCTGTAAATCTTTAAGGCTTCAGCTCCGGCTTAACAGGATAATTAAAATTACAGTACCAAGTCCATAGGGGGTTCAGATTTCAATCTCTTCTCGAAGTTTACATAATTTCAGGCTTGAAAAAAATAAGAATTCCTTTTAGAGGAAAAGGCCCATGTTTCTTTGCTGGAGAGACTTAACATGAAGTACTATCTTTTCCAGTCTGTTTAAATGACCTAATTAAATTACAATTCAAAATGGGAAAGATTTTGGGAACAGATTAGGCTACTTTGCCACCATACTAGAATTCCTAGAAATCTTTAAGTAAAACTGTTGTTAGTGAGACGCTACCGCCGTTTTTAAATGAGACACAACCACGCAGGTCCCCCCATCCCACACACATGCAAACGCCTGTCTGAAGGCGGCATCGGGAGGGGGGGATCCTCCCGTGACCCACACACCACTCACCCATGGCCACTGCAAGGCATCTGAGAAAAATCCGGACTGCTCCATACAGGGGAAGGCTAAAATGTGCTTGGGTAGGGGCACACTCCCATCCCTAGCCCCCTTGAATCCCTCCTCACTCACCCCACGTGGGTGGGCAGTCCATGGCTATTCTATTCAGTACACACAGACCCCCTCCCCAGCCGTGATCGTTTAAAAACAGCCTAAGTCCAAATATTTTTAGGAACTGTGTTCAGCAGGTAAGAATGACAAGGATTGTAGAAAAAAAAAACCTGAACTGCAGCAAACAGCAAAAAAGTGGGGGGAAAACTAATGCTTATCCTGGTGTAGGAACTTTAACTTTAATAAGGTTCCTACAAATCAGAGAGAAATTTGCTCTCATGTGTTCAATGAACTGATGTAAAAAATAAATTGACCCCAAAATGTTATGGGGCAGGTTTTATGCAGACAAATCAAAAGCAAAACCTTTTTTTGACTACGACATGAGCTGCAAGAAGGCTACACCTTCTGGGATGTCTGTTCTTTCACTTCCCTCTCTTTGGAATATCTTTACTCTCTAATAAGTGAATGGGTAACCTGTGTTCTTTCCTGCACAACAGAACACTGCTCAAGTGTGGAGTTCAGTGTCCAGCAACCTGGGCTCCACACAGATTGAGATTTCCAAACTCAACATTTACAGACCTTCTGACCTACCTGGTATCCGTGACTTCCCTAGTCACTGAGAATAGTTCACTGGCTTTTGTAAGAAACTTGGTCAATACTACTACATCAATCAATTTATTTATTAGACACTAGCTTTCGCCATGGTCAAAAATAACAAATACAAATAAAAATACCAAGACACCAACAAACAATCATACATAAATAGTACATAGGATTGAAAGAGCCAAAATGAGAGAACAAAAAGTAGCTCACCTACATAGTAGGATACTGAGCAGCAGAGGCGAAAACCAACATCAGGTCACTGTATTGCAAATTCTTATGGTTAACAGAGCAAAAGAAGCAGCAGCCTGTATACATTTTTCATCCTGGGATGCCAATAGCTCAATTAATTTATTCTTCTGTGAGAAGCGTCTCTCATCCCATAAGGGGATTAACCAAGTCTGCCGGAGGGATTCATATAAAGGGCAGCAAAGATAGAAAATGTTCCAGGTCCTCCACTGCGGAATTCTTGTAAGGACAAAGTTGTTGGTCGTAGGGTGTGTTTTTATAGCAGGCCTCCACCACAGCAGTAGGGAGAAGCTGGAGGCGAAGGCATGTAAGAGCTCTACGTAGTGTAACAGCCTTTAAGATGTCAAGATATGGCTCAGCTCTATGCAGTTGCTTAAAAAAGCGGAGATGAGGGGCTACCTTCCAGGAAGCCAAAGCAGTCAAGTCTTCCTGCTTGGAAATGTCGGTTAGCCTTAATTTAACCAGATTTTTTGCAGGGGCAAACTTTCCCCAAAAAAACAGGAGACTGAGAGGCCTGCTCTAGACAAATATGTCATAATTTGAGAAATCCAGGGGTAGAGTAGCACCCCTGAATGATCTAGCTCTTCCTCCAAACAGAGCACTGGTAAAGAAGACTCAGCCTGGTTGATTAGCTCAAGCCAATATCCTAGGGCCAGTCGCTTCTTAAGGCAGTCTATAGCCAAAGTGCCTGTTTCAGCTTTTACCACTGAGGCAGGAACGCTCTGGGGTACTCTCAGTAACTTTCTCAAGAATATACTCTGGACCGTCTCCAGAGCCCGGATATCCATTAAGAGAGTAACCTCTGACCCAAATGTAAGAATGGATTGTACCTTAGCTCGGAATACATCCAGAATAAGAGATGCATTTATTCTGGCAGAACAGGAGGCCAGCCTTAGAATCCCTTTATATGCCGTCCTTGCCTTTAGAGTGGTTAACTTCCTGTGCCTTTCCGAAGACATTGTCAGAGAAAGAGATCCCTAAGTAAACGTAGGAGGAAGCCTGCTGGAACTCCATTCCTCCAATAACCCAGCTACATTTAAGGGTCCTTTTCTTCCCCGTAACCATAATTTGAAACTTCTGCAGGTTGATGTCCAATTCGTTCTCCGCACAGTAATCTATCAGGGTTCCCAGAAGATTACGCAAACCCTTTTGCATCTGTGACATGAGAACGACATCATCTGCATACATCAGTACGGGGAGACATCTATCTTTAATCTTTGGGGGGTGACAATCACACAAGGCCAACCTAGTTGGAAGATCACTCAGCTAAAGATTGAAGAGAAGGGGGGCCAAGACGCATCCCTGTCTAACTCCTCTTTTGATCTGAAATGGGGCTGATAGGGAGCCGTCACCCCTCAACCTAACTCTCATGTAATTCTCTGCGTGAACATGAATAAGTAAGGACAATAAATAGTGATCAATCCCCAGATAATGAAGCTTCTTCCAGAGTTTCATCCTCGGGACAGAATCAAAGGCCTTTCAAAAATTGATAAAAGCCATAAAGAGCGTCCCTGCCCTTATTCTCACATATTTGGCAATTATATGAGTTAGAATAAAGCAATTGTCAAAGACAGAAAAACCCTTGCGAAAGGCATTCTGTTCCTGAGGGATTAGGTTCCGCCCGTAGTCCCAAATCTCAAGATGGTCGAGCAACAACTTAGTATAGAGTTTCCCTATAACCGGGAGAAGGCTAATGGGGCAATAGCAACTCGGATCCCTAGGATCCCCCTTTTTAAAAATGGGGACAATAATAGATATACCCCAATCTCGGGGTATTTTCAGCGTAGAATTGATAGATGTAAAGTAAGAGGCCAACAGAGGAAACCTCCAAGCTGGGCAAGCCTGCAAAACTTCAGCAACAACAAAGTTGATACCAGGCGACTTGTTGCATTTGAGAGATTTGATTGCCTCAGCCACTTGGGAAGAGGTAACCTGTGGATTGAAAGCCGAACTACTTGATTGGTGCATAGGATTGAGGAAGCCCCGTCCCCAATCCAAAAAGTGTTTGAAAGAAAGATATCCATACCTCTGCATCAATCAAGACTGTACTACCGCCAGTACCCGTAGAGAGCTCGGCATTGAGGATAGCCCAGAATGTCCTAGAATCTTTCAAAGAGGCTGCAACACGAAGCTTAGCCCAAACCAGCTGAGCATGCCCAAGTTTTTTCTCCTTAATCAAGGCCTTATAGCAGCCTCTTACTATCAAAAATTGCAATTTAGATGACTCAGAATACTCTCCTACCAAAACACACCTAACATACACCAGTAAGCGTTTAACCCACCTATATTCCTGATCATACCATCTGCGGGTTTGCTGCCGGATGGGACTTGGCTTACGAGAAAGAACATTACAAACAAGAGTCGAGACTATCAAAGAATAATGTTCTTCCAATACAGCAGTATTCAAACCTGAGTTGCAAGCTGACAAGATAACCTCCCTAGAGTGGCTCAACTCGGGGCTCCAAAGCAGAGCAAAAATCTGGGGTAGAAGCGAGTCGCTCCACCTAACCCGAGTCCTACAAGTGCACGGGTTAGTTTTTATAGTCCAGGAATTACGAGAGTTTAAGCAGTGGATTACTTCCACCGCTAGGGCCAAATGGTCACTTTTGGGACGTGGTATCAATGTGAAGTTAATAAACCTTGTCCATTGAGATGCCTGTACTACAATGTAGTCTACTACACTCTGACCATTGGCACTAACAAAAGTAAATTCCTCAAATGGAACTCCCATACCTTGTCCGTTCAATATCCTCAACCCGTTGGTCATGAGTAAGTCAAGGAAACGGACCCCTGTTTCATTCCTTAGTTGGTCTCTAGAGTTTCTTGTCAGAGGGCACATTGGTCCTTCAGGACCTAATGCTGAGTCTGAATCTTGAGGGGCCCCTATCCTAGCGTTCCAATCGCCCGCTATAATACACAGGGTGAGAGGAAACTGTGCAAATAGCTGCTCCAACATGTCATCTAGTGCCCTCCAGACATCTGCTCTATAATATATAGACGAGGGAGGGGGAATATACAGATTAAAGAGCAGCAGTAAGGTCCCAGAGGGGGATCTCCATAATCCCACCTGGAACTCTGATCGCAGATGTGGAAGTAATTCAAAGGTTCCAAGAACTCGCCAGCAATCAGTATAGCCAGACCACCAGAGACACGGCCTTTAGTTTTAGATTTAATACCTGGGGAGAAGTGCATTCGAAAGCCTTGAATATTAAAATATTCATCCCTCCGAAGTCATGTTTCCTGGAAAAATACCATGTCATATGATGCCAAAAATGCAACCCATTCGGGGTCCCAATACTTATGTTTACCCCCAGAACTGTTCCATGTCAAAAACCTCAGTGGGGTCTGATTACCATTGCTTGACAACTACATGTAAGTCTGGAGGGAAAGAGAGATTCTTTTCAATCAATCAATCAAATTTTTTTTTTTATTGTGAAGCCAAAAGGCTATTACAATATAAACATAACATGTAACAAAATAAAATACAATATGACATATTGGCTGAAAAGAGATCCCTTTCAACATTTATAATTGCTGTGAATAAATAGTGTAAGGATTATGAAAAGTTTTGTGTATCTTGGATTTCTATTATTAATTATTTACTATTTCTAGGCATCTGGATCACATCAGTTTTCTTGATGCTTCACAGTCTGGCTTTTGTCTGGGTTTTGCCGCTGAGACTGCGCTTGTGGCCTTGGTCGACGACCTTCGCTGTGAGTTGGATTGAGGTTGGTCAACCTTGTTGATCCTGTTAGATGTCGGCTGCATTTGACACGGTTGAACATGAGATATTGGTGGCCCGCTTGTGGGACTGAGCTGGGGCGGGTGGAATTGTTCTTGAATGGTTCTGCTCTTTCCTGTCTGGGAGGACTCAGCAGGTGGTGCTGGGGGACTGTTCTTCATCTCCCTGGGGCCTCGCGTGTGGAGTGCCGCAAGGTTTGATTCTGTCCCCTCTCTTGTTCAATGTGCATATGCAGCCTTTGGGTGAGATTGTGAGAGGGTTTGATGTCCGGTGTAATCAGTATGCTGATGAAACCCAGCTCTACCTCTCCTTTTCAGCTGACCCAGGTCTGGCAGTCTCGATGCTTACTCGATGTTTGGCAGCTGTGGGGGACTGGATGAGGGTGAGCCATCTGAAGTTGAATCCTGACAAGATGGAGGTGATGCTGGTGGGTGGGGATGGGGAGTTGATGACTCCTATCATTGATGGGGTTCGCCCTGTACTGGTCCCCCAGGTCCAGAGTCTGGGGGTGCTCCTAGACGCACAGCTCTTAAAATCTTAAATCTTAAAATACTTAAAATCTATGATGGACAAATGAGGGGAACATAGGGAGAGACAAGGATACATTCATGAAGCTTAGAAGTTACAGGTACATTTTGCAGCCTTGGACAGGATGGAAAGTTGCAGAAGTCTCTGTCTCTTATTTTTGTCCTTTTAAAAAAAGTCATTGACTCCTTAAAGCTTTTGGCAAGTATACAGGCTCAAGCAGATACAGGCTCAGAAGGAAGCAGCAGAAGGAACATCAGTGATTAGTCTTGAGGGGAGGGAGGGGTGGGGGGAGACCTGAAACAAAAAATCTTGGTGAGCACTGCTTCTGTTGGAAGCAGGGCATTTGCCAAGATTTGCACAACATGGAAATCTGGCAGCTTTCCCGCTATTTTCACCATTTAAAAATATTTTTTGCAAGTTGACTGGGGCTGACATGGGCTGGTCCCCACACGCACCCCTGAGGTCTGTGGAGACAAAAACATGCTGACTAAGCACCAGGGAAATGCTGGAAATTGCCATAAAAGTGCTGTAAACCCATAATAAAATTCCTGGAAAGTAATAAAAATGATTTTAAAGAAGGCAGAAGCGTGGAATCACTGGAAACTGACAAAGTACTGACGGACGCACGCAAGAACTCCCAAAAGGTCGGTATTTCCCTTTGGAACGGGAACACTTGATCCAATCTCAGCCCTAATTTGAAGGTTGGGAGGGATGGATCAAAGCTTATGTGTTCAGGAAGGAAGTTACAGGCATAGAGCGCAGCATGAGTAATGGGGCAAAGAATGTTTAAGGAGCAGGGGACTCTGCTCCTTCACTTGCCCCANAGTCCTACAAGTGCACGGGTTAGTTTTTATAGTCCAGGAATTACGAGAGTTTAAGCAGTGGATTACTTCCACCGCTAGGGCCAAATGGTCACTTTTGGGACGTGGTATCAATGTGAAGTTAATAAACCTTGTCCATTGAGATGCCTGTACTACAATGTAGTCTACTACTCTGACCATTGGCACCAACAAAAGTAAATTCCTCAAATGGAACTCCCGTACCGTGTCCGTTCAATATCCTCAACCCGTTGGTCATGAGTAAGTCAAGGAAACGGACTCCTGTTTCATTCCTTAGTTGGTCTCTAGAGTTTCTTGTCAGAGGGCACATTGGTCCTTCAGGACCTAATGCTGAGTCTGAATCTTGAGGGGCCCCTATCCTAGCGTTCCAATCGCCCGCTATAATACACAGGGTGAGAGGAAACTGTGCAAATAGCTGCTCCAACATGTCATCTAGTGCCCTCCAGACATCTGCTCTATAATATACAGATGAGGGAGGGGGAATATACAGATTAAAGAGCAGCAGTAAGGTCCCAGAGGGGGATCTCCATAATCCCACCTGGAACTCTGATCGCAGATGTGGAAGTAATTCAAAGGTTCCAAGAACTCGCCAGCAATCAGTATAGCCAGACCACCAGAGACACGGCCTTTAGTTTTAGATTTAATACCTGGGGAGAAGTGCATTCGAAAGCCTTGAATATTAAAATATTCATCCCTCCGAAGTCATGTTTCCTGGAAAAATACCATGTCATATGATGCCAAAAATGCAACCCATTCGGGGTCCCAATACTTATGTTTACCCCCAGAACTGTTCCATGTCAAAAACCTCAGTGGGGTCTGATTACCATTGCTTGACAACTACATGTAAGTCTGGAGGGAAAGAGAGATTCTTTTCAATCAATCAATCAAATTTTTTTTTTTATTGTGAAGCCAAAAGGCTATTACAATATAAACATAACATGTAACAAAATAAAATACAATATGACATATTGGCTGAAAAGAGATCCCTTTCAACATTTATAATTGCTGTGAATAAATAGTGTAAGGATTATGAAAAGTTTTGTGTATCTTGGATTTCTATTATTAATTATTTACTATTTCTAGGCATCTGGATCACATCAGTTTTCTTGATGCTTCACAGTCTGGCTTTTGTCTGGGTTTTGCCGCTGAGACTGCGCTTGTGGCCTTGGTCGACGACCTTCGTTGTGAGTTGGATTGAGGTTGGTCAACCTTGTTGATCCTGTTAGATGTCGGCTGCATTTGACACGGTTGAACATGAGATATTGGTGGCCCGCTTGTGGGACCGAGCTGGGGCGGGTGGAATTGTTCTTGAATGGTTCTGCTCTTTCCTGTCTGGGAGGACTCAGCGGGTGGTGCTGGGGGACTGTTCTTCATCTCCCTGGGGCCTCGTGTGTGGAGTGCCGCAAGGTTTGATTCTGTCTCCTCTCTTGTTCAATGTGCATATGCAGCCTTTGGGTGAGGTTGTGAGAGGGTTTGATGTCCGGTGCAATCAGTTTGCTGATGAAACCCAGCTCTACCTCTCCTTTTCAGCTGACCCAGGTCTGGCAGTCTCGATGCTTACTCGATGTTTGGCAGCTGTGGGGGACTGGATGAGGGTGAGCCATCTGAAGTTGAATCCTGACAAGATGGAGGTGATGCTGGTGGGTGGGGATGGGGAGTTGATGACTCCTATCATTGATGGGGTTCGCCCTGTACTGGTCCCCCAGGTCCAGAGTCTGGGGGTGCTCCTAGACGCACAGCTCTTAAAATCTTAAATCTTAAAATACTTAAAATCTATGATGGACAAATGAGGGGAACATAGGGAGAGACAAGGATACATTCATGAAGCTTAGAAGTTACAGGTACATTTTGCAGCCTTGGACAGGATGGAAAGTTGCAGAAGTCTCTGTCTCTTATTTTTGTCCTTTTAAAAAAAGTCATTGACTCCTTAAAGCTTTTGGCAAGTATACAGGCTCAAGCAGATACAGGCTCAGAAGGAAGCAGCAGAAGGAACATCAGTGATTAGTCTTGAGGGGAGGGAGGGGTGGGGGGAGACCTGAAACAAAAAATCTTGGTGAGCACTGCTTCTGTTGGAAGCAGGGCATTTGCCAAGATTTGCACAACATGGAAATCTGGCAGCTTTCCCGCTATTTTCACCATTTAAAAATATTTTTTGCAAGTTGAATGGGGCTGACATGGGCTGGTCCCCACACGCACCCCTGAGGTCTGTGGAGACAAAAACATGCTGACTAAGCACCAGGGAAATGCTGGAAATTGCCATAAAAGTGCTGTAAACCCATAATAAAATTCCTGGAAAGTAATAAAAATGATTTTAAAGAAGGCAGAAGCGTGGAATCACTGGAAACTGACAAAGTACTGACGGACGCACGCAAGAACTCCCAAAAGGTCGGTATTTCCCTTTGGAACGGGAACACTTGATCCAATCTCAGCCCTAATTTGAAGGTTGGGAGGGATGGATCAAAGCTTGTGTGTTCAGGAAGGAAGTTACAGGCATAGAGCGCAGCATGAGTAATGGGGCAAAGAATGTTTAAGGAGCAGGGGACTCTGCTCCTTCACTTGCCCCAAAGTTCCTGGGGTAGGATTGTAGAGGGAAATAATCCTACCCCAGACTTGTCTCTTATACACATCTAGATGTGTATAAGAGACAGAGACTGTGGTGAGTGAGTGGGACGAGGGATTCTGAGAGCGAGTGCAGTGTGGAACAGGTAAGTGTGTATCCTTGTGGCTGTACCCGTGTCTCACCTTCCCTTGGCCTTCTAGGTGTCTGTGTGTCCTCTCCTTCTTCCCCGCTTCCCAGGCTTGGAAACCCCTATCCTCCCGCACCTCCTCTCACCTCCACACCCTCCCCCCTCCCCATGCATTTGTGTCCTGTGGCAGCACTAAAGTGTGCGCGTATCCCAGTGCCCAATGATGATCCAGGCTGGCGATTTATAATCCTGATAGCCCTATTCAATCCTGAGGGTTTGTTTCCTGGCACTACCTTGCTGCATTTCAAGGACAGGTGTGAGTGGTCCCTTTCCTGCCCCTTGGTCCCCCAGTTCCCTTCCTAACCCCTACAGAGATCAAGATATTGGTTGAGAAATTTTTCTTGAAATACCATTAACCGTTTATCACTACCGTTTACCATGTTCATCCCAGTAATGCACATGCATAAAATGCCACATTGCGCATGTGCATTACTAGGATGAACACGGTACACATTAAACGGTAAATGGTATTTCAAGAAAAATCTCTCTCTCTAGAAATGGCAAGAATCGGTATTTTTCTTGATTGTTTCTCGCTTAAAACAAGTTGAGAACCGTGATTCTTGACGATAAACGAGAAAAACTCGAGATTGAGTTTCAGCCCTAATGGTGATAAAGGCTCTCTCTGCTGGCACTAGTTTAGCAGTTCTAATTCCATTCCATAGAGGGCAGTGGTGCATAGAGATATTAGGGAGTTCCTTACACCATTCACTTACCTCAGCAGCTTCTGTATCATTAACACTTCTCTTACTCCTGCTGTCTTTCTTGGTATAGCCATTGATTTTGCACTCGTAACATGCTTCAGGAGACAAAGCATTTTCTTCATCTTCATCCATAGGTACATACTGGCCTTTATTAAATCCCATCCCCGAGACACAATGGCTGTTGAAAAGGAATAAGTATGTTAGCAGGTCATTTCTTCAATAATATTTTTTTCTTTTTACTTTTATGTTTTTGTGTAGATGGAAACAGCTCACAACATGTATTGCAGTATAATAATTGTAACTTATCACCTAAACTTTCATGGATTAACATTTTTACAGCATTTGTTCAATGTAGGTGTAACTGAAGGGAATGGTTATTTATCTGTAACTAGAATTATTATATACTTCACTGATTCTCAAGCAAGAAGTTACTGTATTACTAAGAACAGATAATTTCTAGAGTAAATGGTCTGGCGAATGAGGTAGTTACATTTTAACCTATTATTATTATTAACATTTATATAGTGCCAGCCATGTGCCTGGCGCTGTACAGAACATAGAAATAGATGCAGTCCTTGCCTGTGGCTTACAATCTAAAAGACAAGGAGGGGGAAACAGTGGGAGAGACAGGGGAGAAGACCAACAAACATTCAGGCGGATGCGAAGTCTCATGTGTGTGTGTTTGGCTTGGTTACAATCAGGTTGGTTGCAGCAGTCTGCAGAGGTGGGCAGATAGTAAGTATATGGGGAACGACTAGCAGGCATTGGGAAAGGCGGTGAGGAAAAAGTGGGTCTTGAGCAGGGATATGAAGGAGTGGAGGGAGGGGGCAAGGCGGATGTGGGTAGGGAGGGAGTTCCAGGACCTACTCAAATGTAGAGTTTCTAATATATTCACTCTAAAATGAATACTACAGTTAATGCATCAGCTTTAGTGGAATATTGTGTACAACTGCACTGTAAGATCCATTTAACAAGAAATATTTTGGAACCATTTGGGATAGTGAAAAACTGAAGGAGCTCCAGATACACCATGTACTGATACCAGAAGTGGAAGCAGAGTTATTCCTTCTGGCAGATATAAAATATTCTCACACACTCATAAATTCTTTGTTCTCAAATACTATAGAGGTGTAGGGCTAAATTCTGATTCTTGTACGATCCAAGGAGATGGGTTTTGCAAAAAGGGATTGTGCAGACACATTCAAAATCCTTTCCTCAATTCAGGGACAGGATACGGAACACCTTGCTCCGTGGTCTCTGCAAAGAGGAAGGATTACACCAGTGGATCTCCATACATACAGACCCTCTGGTCCACCTTTTGTCTTTTACAGGTCCATTGTGAGACCTGCCCAAAAGTTGTACGCCACAATATACTGAGGCCTTATTTGCTCCTGCACATGTATCTGTTCCATTCTGACTCTTCTTAAGAGAAAATCCTACTGCTACAGAAAATGGAAGCCACTCATTGCAATATGTTTTACAAATCATCATAATTACTGGTGTGTGTGTGTACGATGTAGATAAAGAAACTCACCCTTGTCCAACTCTGTAGTACCCCGGTGGACAGCCACAAAGATAACCACCTTCTGTGTTGGAACAACCATAATTGCAGGGGTTCTTAGTAGAGGAACACTCATTTACATCATGGCAGGTGCTGGAGAACTGATCGAATGAAAATCCAGATGGGCATGTGCACTTGTAACTTCCAAGTGTATTATAGCAGGAAGCAGAGCCACAAGCATTAGGACTGGAACATTCATTTTCATCTGATAAACTAACGACAACATGCTATTCATCCAAACGTAAAGATGTCAATGCAGAAAAGTTAGATGCTCGAGCCCCAGTCTACTGCATCAACAAAACCACCCCTTCCCCTTATTACTTGTTCCCAGCTCTTTCACTTGGAGCTAGTAGCTGAAAGATTCAGCTGATGGCAACACAATTGGTTATTACCCAGAATGTGCTTATTCAGTGTAAGGATTTCTCCTAGATCAGGCATTGTCATTAAGCTGCTTCTTTCTCCATATCTTTTTATTTTAAAACCTTTATAGATGTGGAGATCATTTAACTTTGATTCACATTCTGAAGTTAATTCATCAAAGCCTGTTGAAACCTGCATTGAAACTTAACTCTAAGAGATGGCAACTGCCCCATTCATTTCAAGCAAGGTCCTGCAGGTCCCCAACTTTGTGCCCCTGAAATCTGGTATTTTCCATGCCACAGTGTGTTCTGAACCTGCACAGGGCTGCAAACAGGTATTGTGGGGAGGGGATGTCATATATTGTAAAAAGGAAGGAAAGTGTCAGTGTGAGATCTCAGAATAGTCCTGATATGAAATCAGGGTCCCAGCAAGAAAAAGGTTCAGAAATCCTGTCTTTAAAAATAAAAAAGAACTTTTCAAACTCTGGACTGCTGCTGTTGATTCTCTTAACGCTGTGTTGTTAAATTATGGCCTTTTAGAACAGGCAACCTTCCCATCACCACCCTAAACACCCTTAAGATCCCCCATAACCTGAAAGAGTAAACATTAATATGGGCTAAGCACTGAGACTGCATTTTCATAACCTGAGAGGAAGCACGAGATAAGGAATGCAAACATTGTTTTTGCATGAAGTAGCCTTATTTTAAGAAAAACAAAATAGTCTTTTCCAGCACAAATTCACCTCAATCACTTATAGCTTGAAAATACGTTAGTGGGAAGAGAGAAAAGAGGCTTTTATCCCACCCTGAAAAACATGTTAGTAGAAATATTAAGTGTTTATGACTTCCAAAACATGGGGGTAGGACAAGCTCATGGTCTTTGTGATCAGAGTTCTGTAACCTATATTGCAAGGGTGGCCTCAATCACGAGCAGTCACAAAAATCTACAGCAAGATACTTTTTATCAGTATAGACAAATGTTCTCTGCTTTCTTTAAAAAAATAAAGATCTCGTCCTACCAGCTATTTATTTTTCCCTGATATTTTTACAATACTACATTGGGCATTGTGGGTATCATTAAAGATATTTTAGAGGGCTTATGCAATTTCGTATACATATATAAATAATGTACACCTTTACATAAATAATACCTTTTGGATTTTTAAAAAAAGTATGAGAAAGATGCACCATAATCTGTGATACCACAACCACTGTCAGACTGTTTTAGGAAGAAACTTCCCCAGTAAGCACATAATGATGGTGCCTCTTGCTTGTACATTTAATAAATTCTAAAGGTAGCTGCCAACCAAAAGCTTCTTATGGCCGAGAGCCACAAGACACGCACATGCAAATGTTTTCGACTTTGCAACTGGCTGAAGAAGCTGGTATTCTGCAGTCCTGCCTGCTGAGATTCTGAGGAGCAGAACTACCCGCCAGCTACATACGGCTCTCAAGTCACAGCGTGGCTACTCTAGGTTCTAAAACATGATTCAAGAAATTATATTTGGCAGAAGTTTATTTATCAAATCTGGAATGGTGCTCCCAAGGTACATTTTCTAGGTTTGTAATCAGGTTTTGTGCTGATATAATTAATTCTGATGTCTATATGTAGCATGCTTTTCCTAAGCAGCAAGTTAAATGAGAAATATAGCAGTAAAATGAAGATAAAAAGCATTTTCTGTAGTGATGTTACATTTTCTCCTTGTCTGAACAGCTGTGGTATGCAGACAAATTACTACGTAATTAAAGTTAATCGTGCTGTTTGCATTTAGGCCACCACATGAAACGTTCCTACAAAACCATCATTTATAAAATTGCCGGATGAATACAAATAATACTCTTAGTTTATCAAATGCTTACAACATGGTTATGAACTTAGCATTTTTGGTGTGCTACTGGTATCCTCTGATATGTCGCACTGTTAGAGATCTGTGCTAAAAAATGTTGAAGTATATGATCGTTTAACTTGAGTCCAACTATGACCGGGTCACACAACATCCACTGGAGACAGACTAGCATAGGGCGTAAGTATGAAATAATGTCCATTCAACTATTAAATTCCAAATGTTTACCCATAAGAATAAGTGTGAGACTATAACCGCCTCTGCAGACGTTGCCACTGTGAAACTCCTCATGCTTTTGCCAACAGAGCCCTATTGAAATCGATGGGACTACGCTTATGCAAATGTCTTGAGAATCCCAGTCAGCGTGGAGAACCCAATGAATATATACGCTCATTCAGGTTCTTCTCTTTCTGTTTCACACTGAAATCCTCTTCACTTCTGGCTTCTCTTTAAAATAATAGTTACATTACTCATCCCCACATCTTGGCAACTGGAAGCCTCTCAAATTTAACATCCGCTGATGCTACTCCTATGCCTTATATCCTTCTTGCTATTTGAGTGTTTGGCCAGGTACCTTGAAAATTAGAATACTTTCTGGTGTTTTAAAGTCATGTTTGTCTTGCGGGCCCATTCCTACTTATGTGATACATGAAAAAAAGGAAAGGATAGAAGAATAAATATTTAAAATTTTCGCTCTGACTTTTTCCTTTCTCTTATTTAAGTGGGCAAGTTTGTCTGCTAGCTTACAATCTTGATTTTTGTTTTATTTTACTCACATTATTGCTAAGGTTTTAAATCGGCATAATATTTTTGAAATTTAGCTTTTAAATTAAATGTACATTTTAATGTATCTGGGTGTTGTTGTTGTTGTTTTTTTAAAAATGTTGGGCTTTTTGTAATTTTTATGTAACTTCTGGAATATTAGGGCAGAAAGATTTTCCTTACCCACACATTGATTCCACTGATAGTGCTGAATATAACCTTGCGGGCAACCACACCTGTAGCCACCAAGGATGTTCTGACAGCCATGCTGACACCTGTGGTTTCCATCACACTCATCCACATCTTAAAAAAAGAAAAGAAAAACACCAAAACAAAACAAAAAAGGAAATAAAAAAGTTGAAAAAGAATATTTCACAAACTACAAAGGATGGTTAAAAACAGCCATCATTACTGATGCATGCAAACAGGATATGCCCACAGAGGTCCACCCATCCAAGCATCCATCTGAAGGTGGCATGGGTGGGTGCGTGCTCCTGTGACGCACGCATCACCCACTCATGCCCATGCACAGAGCATATGGGAAATATCCAGGATGCTCCGTGAAGGGGCAGGCGTGGGCGGTGCATGGAGGTGCACACCCATCCCATCCCGTTCGATTCCTCCCCACTCACCGGACGTCCGTGGGCACTCCATGCAGTGCCCACGGACCTGCCCCCCACTGTGCCCATTTAGAAATGGCCATTAACAGGCATGGCTGTTCCTCCCAGGAAGAAGTGTGATGTCATAGTGCTTCACGGGGCAGAGTCACACCAGGAAAGAGGCAGGGTTAAGTCACTCCCTGCCTTTTTCCTGATGAGCCCCCGTACCCTCCCCACCCCGAGCACCATGATGTCACTTTTGCTCTGGAGGGGGGAACAGGGTGGGCTTACCCCCGCTGTTTATCTGATATGGCCGTTCTTCACAGGGCGCAGAATCTTTAGCCCAGGGAGCCCAACCCAGCCGAAGTATGAGACTTTGGGTATTTTCAGACGTTACGAGATCACGCTCAACCACAGTCAATACCCTGTGGTGGGGAATGGTCCTGTAACGTCTGCTGGGGAACCGGAAGTTCCCCCCCAGATGTTTGCCACGGTCAGTTGCGGGGCCGGCGCCGATCGTGTGGTGAATGCGATTCCCCGCCGCGATGAAGGGGCCAGTCTCGTCTGGACGGAAACCACGGCCTGGAATCCCCGGCAGGATTCCGGGCCGTGGTCAATTCGGGCGGGTGCTGCAGCCGCATTGGCCGTGGCGTCCGCCCCTCTCCCCAGAGGGCGGGCGGCCGCATGGCCCCGACCCCTCCACGATTCCCCGCCGGCATCAGCCGGCACGTCTGTTGGACGTGCCGGAGTGATCCCAGCAGGGAATCATTAGGGTGATTCCGGGACGGGGCGAATGCCGCCCCATTGTCTGAAATCACGCTTTGGCTAAAAGTGCTCCTGAATTGAACTGAGTCTGACCAGACCAATCAGGTTTGGTCTGGAAGGCAGGGCTCTAGTGTGTGCGTGTGTGAGAATGACTTGTTTCCTGGGAGAATATAAATGAATGCCGCAGTGGAATTTAGGCTTCGTTTTTGCTATAGCAGAACAGAACCAAATTCCAGAGGAACAAAATCCCAATTACACAACTTGTTGCAAACAAGAGTTCTGAATCTGTGTAATAAAACAAAGATGCCGATTAAACATTTATTAATTTGCTTATGGTCAAATCTTTTGGGCTATAACTTTTGTTTTTTAATGTTTGCTCTCCTAGGGCTCATTCACAGAACCCTCTCTGAGAGGGCATCTGACATGTGGTGTATCACAGAGTGCAGGCTTCCTGGATGATGGGGGTTCATGTGACTTGGTATGTGCTACAAACACTCCTCGCACATCCTTTCCCCTCCTCCCACCCCCAAACAGGTAGCTGGCATGGACTGTACTCACTGCCAGCTTCCCCTAATGGGGGAGCATTGCATGAAAGGACCTCATACTGCCAGTCATGTGAGTTCTTCACTGATTTCAATGTGACTGCTTATATGAGTAAGGGCAGTTGGCGTTGACTTTTGCATGCTATTTGTGGCCTTTAGGGTGTACCTTCACAGTTTAATCCAGTATAATCCAGAGAAAATCCTCTCTGACATTCGCAGCTGAAACTTCCAGGAGTGTTCTGGCAGATTCCTTTTGATCCACAGAGTGATGGCTGTGACCCACATTCATTGTTATCTAGGAAAAGACATGCACACTGTTTTACAACTTTTTTTTTTCCTTTTACAGACATAGTAAATCTCACTCTATGTGGGGCTACCCATGACGACGTTTCAGAGGCTGCAGCTGGTGGAGAATGTGGCGGCCCGTCTCCTCACATGGACGGGTCACCATGAGCACATTAAACCAGTGCTCCGTTCTTTGCACTGGTCTTTTGGGCCCGATTCAAGGCGTTAGTACGTACCTACCTATCTGCAGGACCGCCTCACACTCCCCTCCTCCTGGCTCTAGATTGACCCCTGCGGTCAACCGGGAGCACCCTTCTCAAAATCTCCCGAGTATCTCAGGGGCCGACTATGGAGAGAGTATTCTCAGTGGCTGCACCAAGGCTGTGGAACTCCCTCCCGGCAAAGGACTATGTGGCCCTGGACCTCCCTTCCTTCCGACTGTGCAAGACCTGGCTGTTCCACCAGGCTTTTGGTGGGGGAGATGGGTAAAGGGGTGGAGGTTGGCAGGGGGATTTTTTAAACTCCGTCATTTTGATGTTTTATGTTCCTTTATTTTTACATTACATTTATACTGTGTTTTATGTTTTTAATTAGCATTAACTGTGAGCCGCCCCGAGCTGCTTCTAGCAGGAGGGTGCGAGGTATAAAATCTGTAAAATAAAAGAAATAATAAATGGAGGTGAAAATAAGGATAGAATGTATCCTTTGTATGTGGGCATGCATGTAGGATTTGTAGGTGTACTTTGCACCCATAAAACCAAGTTTCAGGTGTAACTCTCAGTACTTGCACCCGACATGTATCATCTACCTGATCTGAACTTGGACTACCTGATCTGAATGTAATTTCTAAGTACATAGCTGTTTGTGCATAACTAAAGTATAGGAACACTGCTTTTACAATTCAATCAGTGGTGCAAAATACAGATACAAATCAAGCAGGGAAAAGAAAATGCTGCCCTTTTGGAAATATCCCACAATACACACTAAAATGGTTTCCATTGGCAAGACATATACGCTAAAGACTGAAAGGTTTTAAGACATCTGTATCTATCAATGGAAAGAAAAATATTCTTTAATCTGTGTTTGATCAATTGGAATTTTTAAATCAGATTTTAATAAAGCTTTACCCCTTTGTCTCCATGTGGTTACACTTACAATGTAATATGCAGTAATGGTATAAAAATATTCACTAAGTAAGAAAATGCCTACAGTAGACACTTTGATTTCTTCCAGCATTTTTCTGTATTTTAATTTATCTTCCCTTTTATAAACTGAGAAATAAAACATTGTCATCACTGTATTAATGCCTACACTATGTACAAAAGAAATGCATTCTCTCTTGTGGATAATCGCCCCCCACTCCCAAATCATGGTAAATATTGTCCTTGACCCATTTCTCCCACCCCCTCTTTAAAAGAAATACAATTCTCCTTACCAATACAAGCTGTGTGATGCTGTGTGAATCCTGGTGGACATTTACATGTGAACCCCCCAAGGGTGTTGACGCAGAGGAACTGGCAGTTGTGCTGTTTGGTCTGACATTCATCGAGGTCTGAAAGTAAAAGATTTATTTTATCAAGGACTGGCCAAAAATATAAGATGTTTATTGCAAACAATATAAAATAATATTTATTAATAACTTAATAATTATTAGTTTAACACTGATGTGTGTGTAGATGTAAGTTAAATGCTGTTGGCTCCAATTCTCCGCATCCCTATAGTAGTTTTGGGCTGGTCTAGTGTAATAAAGAAGAGGCAATGAGTGCCATGGGAGTAATATCAGGAGACAATGGCGCGGTGGGGGAAATCCCCCCCCCCCCCCCCAATCATTGCAGAGTTTGCGCACATCACTTTATTGTGGTACAGGGGAGCAATAGAAGCATCTTAGGCCAAAATGTGCGCACACAGCCTTGCAGAACAGATCGCCTGAGTGGGGGTTTTCCACCAATTTCTTTTTAGAAAAGAGGTAGATTATCATGTAAATATTTAATCTTTTTCACAGATGCCCCAATCCAAGTGCCACATGCGCAGACCAAACCTACCACCAAACGTCCACCACCACAACCCTGCTTCTCTTTCTGCCAGGTGGCAGTGTGGTCAAGTGGTGGCAGACTCTGGCTGTGGCACCATGTGCATGCACAGGCTAGGTTCACTTTACGTGCACAATGTCTGCATATGGACCTTGGATCAGGGCCAGAGTGGCTAAATGAACATTCATGAAATCCAAAGTAAGCCAGTATTCAAATGTAAGGACACTTGTCATTTCACAAGTTGTCATTTTGACTTTCAGTGTGAGAACTCTGCCATGGAGACCTCTACAGGTGTAAATGCTGTGGGAAAGGGTACCAATGAAAAACAGAACACAGATGGATGAACAAGCAGAAACTGAAGATCTGGTGTGTTCAGACAGGAAATGGAAGATATTTTTCATGCCAACCACAAGCAAAACTGTGGCAGAGTAGGAATCTTAATGAGAAATCATATAGTCAATCACATACAAGTTAGAGCAATTTGTACAATGAAAATGATAATACCCTATCTCACAGGCTGTTGTGACGGTGAACTAGAAAAGGATTGTAAAGCACTTAAAAAGTGCTACAGAAATGAACAACAACAAAACTCACCATAACAGGGCACCTGAGACTAAAATTTACTGCCTGCTAGGCTTCAACATAAACAGTTAGGGATGAAGTAAAGGACAAATCCTATGGAATAATTGCTTTTTAAAATAGAAACATAGCTAGGCACAATATACATATCTTATCAAATGGTTTCAACTCAAAAATTGGTTTGGATTATTTTACCAGAAAAGATGATCCCATCCAAAGAGATGGCAATGAAATTAAAGCATGACTGCGGAAGCAAGTAGAAAAAGAGGAGAGACAATACACTCTCATCTTGCAGGTGGGTAACGAGATGCTGGGAAGAAGGGTGCCCAAGGAGTCGAGAATGACATTAATCATACCTATTCCCAAAACGGGCAATTTGTATTGGCAAATTATTATTATTATTAACAAACATTTATATAGCGCCAGCAGTGTACCTGGCACTTTACAAAGTAATAAAATAGACACGGTCCCTGCCCCTAGGGCTTACAATCTGAGAGACAGGAGCTGGGGGAGAGACTTAGGAAGGGGAACAGAGGGAGAGACAAGGGGTCTAACATTCATGAAGATGCGAGGTCTCAAGTGCACGTACTTGGCTTGGTTACGATGAGAATGACAGCAGGCAGGTCCATGTTGCAAGGATAAGGGTAAACCGATCGTAGGTATAGGAATAGTGGCTCAGCAGGATAAAGAGTCAGACAGAGCAGAGCGAAAGAGGTGAGTTTTAAGGAGAGATTTGAAGGTATGAAGGGAGGGGGCAAGGCGGATGTGGACAGGGAGGGAGTTCCAGGCATGGGGGGCAGCAAGTGAGAAGGGACGAAGGCGCTTAGGGGAGCAGGGAAGGCGTGGAAGGGTGAGAGAAGGGACAGAGGAGGAGCGAAGTGCACGGGCTGGAGTATGGAGGGCGATAAGTGCAGAGAGGTAGGGGGGAGCAAGGTTGTGAAGAGCTTTATAGGTGAAGACTAGGAGCTTGTGCAGGATTCGTTCAGGAAGGGGAAGCCAGTGAAGCGAAGAGAGGAGGGGCTGCACATGGTCGAAGCGACTGGCGAGGTAGATGACCCTGGCAGCAGAGTTTTGGACAGAGATGAGGGGAGAAAGGTGAGACCGGGGAAGGCCAGTGAGAAGGAGGTTACAGTAATCGAGGCGAGAGATGACCAGAGCATGAACAAGAGTTTTGGCAGACGAGACAGAGAGAAAAGGGCGAATCTTAGCAATGTTATGGAGGGAGAAGCGACAGGATTTAGCAACAGAGTCAATGTAGGGTTTAAAAGAAAGGGGTGAGTCAAAGATGAAGCCTAGGCTACGGGCTTGGGGGACAGGCAGGATGGTGACTCCATCAATAGTTATTGACAGTGAGGAAGGAGAGGAAGGATGAGGGGGGAAGATAAGGAGTTCAGTTTTAGCCATGTTGAGTTTGAGTTGACGTTGAGACATCCAGGTAGAGATGTCAGAGAGACAGTTGATGAGACGAGCTTGAACAGAGGGAGAGAGAGAGGGAGTAGAGAGATAGAGTTGAGTGTCATCAGCATAGAGGTGGTATTGGAAGCCATGGGAGGCAATGAGTTTGCCTAAGGATGAGGTATAGATCGAGAAGAGGAGAGGGCCAAGAACAGAGCCTTGAGGAACACCAACTGAGAGGGGGAAGGAGGAGGAGGCGGAGTTGGAGAGAGACACATTAAAGGAGCGGTCAGAGAGGTAGGAGGAGAACCAGTTATGGACAGAGCCACAAAAGCCAAGGGAGTGAAGGGAATCCAGCAAGAGTGAGTGGTCAACAGTATCGAAGGCAGCAGAGAGATCAAGGAGGACAAGAATGGAATAGAGACGTTTAGATTTAGCCACCAGAAGATCGTTGGTGATCTTAGCGAGAGCAGTTTCAGTAGAATGAAGGGGGCGGAAGCCAGATTGGAGGGGGTCAAGGGAGGAGTTGGAGGATAGGAAGTCAAGGCAGCGGGAGTAGACAACACGTTCAAGCAGCTTGGAAGCAAAAGGAAGGAGTGAGACAGGACGATAGCTAGAAGGGTCAGAGGGGTCAAGAGTGGACTTTTTGAGAATAGGAGAGACTGTGGCATGTTTGAAGGCAGAAGGGAAAGAGCCAGTAGAGAGGGAGAGGTTGATGATGTGCAGGAAGGAAGGGGCGACAGTGGGAGTAATGGAGGTGAGGAGGCGGGAAGGAATGGGATCAAGGGGGCAAGTGGAAGGGTTGGAGGAGGAGAGCAGAGAGGAGATTTCCTTAAGGGAGGCAGGGGAGAAGGAGGACATGAGAGAAGGAGGGGGAGGAGGGAGAGGGGTGGGAGTGGGAAGAGAGGAGTGGGAAGCGATGTCGAGGCGGATCTTGTCTATCTTGGAGGTGAAGAAGGAGGCAAGATCCTGAGCAGAAAGGGAAGAAGGAGGGGGAGGACAGGGAGGCTTGAGGAGGGAGTCAAAGGTAGAGAACAGGCGGCGAGGGTCCCGAGAACAGGACTCAATGCGGGAGGCATAGTAGTGTTGTCTAGCAAGGGAGATAGCAGAAGTAAGGGTGGAGAGACAGAATTTGAAGTGAAGGAAGTCAGCGTGAGAATGGGATTTGCGCCAGAGTCGTTCAGCAGCACGAGTGCAAGAACGGAGGTGGCGGATACTAGGGGTGAGCCAAGGACGGGGGTTGTGGGAGAAGGCAGGGCGGGAAGAGAGAGGGGCATGGGAGTCAAGTGTGGAGGAGAGAGAGGCGTTGAGAGCAGAGACAGCGGAGTCAGGGGAGGAGGAAGAGAAGACTGTAGGAAGAAGGGGAGAGAGAGAGGAGGCAAAGTCCAGGGGATCAATAGCTTGAAGGTCACGGAAGGGGCGTAGAGAAGGGGAAGAGGAGGGGGGACAGTGGGAAATGTTGAAAGAGGCAAGGAAGTGGTCTGATATAGGATGAGGATCGAAGGAGAGATCAGCGAAATTAGAGAGGAATTACTCTGATGTCACAAGTGAAAACAATTGTACAACAGAAAATTATTTG
Organism: Sphenodon punctatus; assembly: GCA_003113815.1. Classification (NCBI taxonomy): domain Eukaryota; kingdom Metazoa; phylum Chordata; class Lepidosauria; order Sphenodontia; family Sphenodontidae; genus Sphenodon; species Sphenodon punctatus. The sequence continues at coordinate 438,443 of QEPC01008444.1, read as the reverse complement.
AAATTGTATTAAGCCATGGCTAGCCCCTTTCCTGTGTTAGAATCAGGTAGGCTTTCATGGAAAAGAGGCTGCACTGAGCTAGTACTCTGTGCTATAAGTCACTATGATAAGCAGGCACCCATAGTGACTATTGTTGTAGATTTTGTGAAAGCATTTGATTCAGTAAGCAGACCTGCTTTATTTTCATTTCTTGCCTCTCACTGTATCCCTGAAATGACATCACTGGTGATTACAGATCAGTACATAAACACTGGATCCCACATTGCAAAGGGAGGGATTTTTTTCCTACTCTTTCAAGGTAAAAACAGGGTGTCTTAACAGGGGACACACTGGCTCCATTCCTATTAATCAGGGCAACAGAATTCACTTTTAAGTGCATGAAAACAAACAACTTTTTCTTGAAAGATCTTGACTTTAATAATGTACTCTTCAGAAAGGATGGCTCAGAAGATGAGCACTACAATGAACCCAGTAAACCCACAGAAAAAGTCAGTCTTTAAACTAGTCGAACAAGGACCAAGTGCACAACAAATCTAGTGGACAGGTACTGACCCCGAGAATCCACCATCACTTAATGTGTCAACCATTTCTGCAATTTGAGTGTCAAGATGCTAATTAAGGAATACAATGTAAAACTGCACAAAAAAAGAAGGGACCGACTACTTTGGCCCTGATGTAGAAACTTTGGAGACGCTTGGATACATCTGTTGCTCTCAAACAAAGACTATTTGACATTTTAAGACCATATTTCTGTACGAATATGAAACAGGGACATAAACCACCAAGAAAGCTCAGGCCCAGGGATCAATTCTTTCCAAACTCAAGCTTTACATAAGATTACAGGGTTTAAATATTATGACTGAACAAACTGGTCAAATTGCACCATGTACCAAATGACAATCACAATTTTATTTTTTTATAGAAATGGCAACTCAGATGGCTGGGCCATGAAGTAAGAAAGGAACAAGTGATTCATTTTGAGTCACTGACACTTCATATTCTGAGACTACTTGCTCACTTTATACAATCTGACATTAATTTCTATCTAACATTAGATTGTGTAATGTGGCATGCGCCTTTTCACACCAGGAAGTCAAATGTATGTGAGTTTCATCACAGATGACAGGGCTGGAAAAGAATGGTGTCATGGAAGGGATGATCACGTCTACTGGATTTTTTAAGGGTGGAAAATAAGTGGAACTGGCTACATGGTGCAAAAATTAAGGCAATGTGTACACTACTCACGTTCTGTGGAGGCAAAATTCAGTCTTGATGTAAACAAGTGAACCTCCTACTGCTGTTGTAATTGCAAAACATTTCCAGTTACATTCCCTTCAACTTCCTTTCTGTTATCTAGCGTTTTTTCACAAGTGTGAAATCTAAATTGGTAGATGTTGAACTACTCCACTTAATCTAGCATCATCCTTTATATCATAACTGAATTTGGACCATAAATCTCCAGGGGCACTTGTTCTCTCCATGCTGAATTTGGTTGACAGGTATTACATTAGAAGTAGAACTCACCAAATCATCATTTAAATGATGAGTTTTGAAAAATAAAAAACTAGTACAAGTAGAAGTAACTGATGATTCCTTACCTTTACATGTCTTTCCATCCTCTTGGAGGAGGTAGCCACGGGGACAGGAGCACTGGTAACTTCCTTCGGTGTTTTTACAGATAAAATTGCATGGTTTTGGAGACTGTGAGCATTCATCAAGATCTAAGTAGGAGAATCGGCAGTTAAAAAATTGTTTAAAAAGGGCAATCCTAAATAGTATAATCTTAAAATAAAAATTGACTGAGCTGCGAAATACAGGAGCCTCCACAGCAGCAATGATGTTTCAAATGGGTGAGTTGAAGATTAAGGGTGGAAAATTCAGCTCTTACAGCAATTCATTTGCTTCTGCTTAACTATAATTCAAACGTGTCAACTCTGTCATCCGCCAATCCACTGGCATCTTAACTTGTTTCTTCTGAAACACGATTAGAATGGCAGAACTGCAGGAGTCTTTTCAGTCTAGTGTCAGATTTCAGGGTTGTGAAGACAAAAGTATATTTTGTGAAGAGAAGAGGGAAGAACCTATTTTTATACCACAGGGATTTAAAGAATTTAGCTGGATTCCTCTCTGTTAAAACTGCTTAAAGTAATAAAGGGAATAAATTGGGGAATAATGGGGTGGTAAATCTTACCCACACAAGAAGTTCCACTTATGTCAGTGGTATAGCCAACTTTGCAAAAGCATCTAAAGGAACCCATGGTGTTGATGCACTGCCCATTTCTGCACAGATTTGGCATGACCTTACATTCATCAATATCTGTGGAGAAAATATTAAATGTGTCATCTTTGAAAAATATTATAACCAAAGCCTTCAGTTTTCTATGGCCGTTTTTACTCACGCGGTGGGTGGAGGTGAGTGGGTGTCCTTTGACACGGACACACACCCAACTCTACCCACCAGGCTGCCTCCGGTTTTCCAGATGACCCTGTAGGTGTAGGTGGGTGTGCACTGGGAGCGCGCACACACAAACACCCACCACCTGTGGTGTTTACATGGGTGCACACCCAGCGCACACCCATCCCCCCACGCGCCGCTGGTCCGTTTGCATGGACGCCCCCCCACCGCACACCTGCTGGAACACCCGGAAGTGGGTGGGGCTCTCCGTGTAAAAACAGCCTATTTCTCCGAGTGACAGCTGAAATCTAAAACTTCTTAATGACCAATCTAACAATATATCCAGATTTTAATATTAAAGCAAGCTTGTTATCAAAGGTATAAAAAACTAGTTCTCTGGTTTGCATAATTTAGTAAATTACAAGATTTTAAACTTGAGTGCAAGAGAATAAGCAAATAAATCTATGTTTATACAACAAAATAGCTGGCATGGTTTTTTAATGGGCTGGGAACCAGTTAAGAACATAAGTAGTGCCATACTGAGTCAGACCAATGGTCTATCAAGCCCAGCATCCTGTCCTCTGACAGTGGCCAATCTTGATAGCATGGGAGAAGAACTAATAGTCACAATGGGCAATCCATTCCCCGTTGTTCACTCCCAGCTCCCGACAGTAAGAAGTTCATTCCGTAAGCTACTAGGTTAATAGCCATTAATGGCCCTACTCTCTAAGAACTTATCCAGTCCCTTTTAAAACCCAGCTATACTACTGGCCTTGACAACATCCTCTGGCAACAAATTCCATAAGTTAATTATGCGTTGATTGAAAAAGGACTTCATTTGTTTTAAATCTGCTGGCAGCTAGTTTCATGGAGTGTCCCCTAGGTGAGAGGGTAAATAACCATTCCCTATCTACTCGTTCCACACCACTCAAGATTTTATAAACCTCTATGATGTCCCCTCTCAGTCTTCTCTAAGCTGAAGAGACTCAGCTTGTCAAGCCTCTCTTTGTACGGAAGCTGTTCCATACCCTTTATCATTCTCGTTGCCCTTCTCTGTACCTTTTCTAGTTCAGCTATGTCTTTTTTGAGGTGCGGCGACCAGAACTGCACACAATATTCCAGGTGCGGTCACACCATTGATTTGTATAGAGGCATTATGACATTCTCAGTTTTATTATCTATCCCTTTGCGAATAACTCCTAACATTCTGTTTGGTTTTTGACTGCTGCTGTACACTGGGCTGAAGATTTCAGTGTATTGTCCACAATCACTCCCAGATGCTTTTCCTGAGAAGTAACTCCTAGCTTAGTATCCACCAGCATATGGAAGGGTGTCTTTAAAGGAACCTGTTGATTCCTTTAAAACTGGAAGGGACTTCCAACATTTCTGAACAGCTCATTTAGGCAGTACATAACTTTTAAACATGGCATTTTCAAAATATGGCCCAATACCAGTTTTGCAAATTTATGGATAGTCTGACTTACTGGTTATGTCCCTCCCCACAGAGCAGAAGACAGGATCTGAAGAGACTGGCAGCCACAGCCCTTGGGTGAGAGACACCCTTCCATATGCAATCCTGAATGTGGCTGTCAAAACTAGCTAGCTTTATAAGGGTATAAAACAGATATTAAAAAAACCCCACTGTGCACAAACACAAGTAGAGAAAGAAAGCCTATGTGCTCTAAGTGGGGCTGCCCTTGAAGACTATCTGGTAATTGCAGCTGGTGCAGAACATAGCAACCCACCTTCTGAGCTTAGCTTAGTGCAGTCACTTAACTGCCTTCATGCCAAAGGGAGCTAGGTGCTCCAGTGGGAGAGCAACAAACCCTATGTCTTCTCTGTTTGCAAGGCAGGACAAGATTTGGTCAAACATGGGAGGGGTGTTTCTCCTTCCAGGGACAGTTCCTGTCTGTCTTCACACATCCTGCCTTATGCTCTGTGGGGAGGGACATACCCAGCAAATCAGACTGTCTGCTGGGAAAGAAAGGAGACAGAGGGTACTTTCAGACATGACGCTAACCACCCTTTAACCACCCTTGGTGGTTATTTATGCATGTTGCAGGGCTGCATAGGGCACCAATACAGCCCTGCAACATGCATAAATAACCACCAAGGGTGGTTAAAGGGTGGTTAGCGTCATGTCTGAAAGTACCCAGAATGTACTCTCTCACTTGTAATAAGTTCTATCTTGCTGAGATGATTGGCAACAAAACCAACATAACAGAAGCAAGTATATAATAGGGATGGGCATTCCTGATTCGGATTTATCTACAACTATCCGAAAATGGGCAGTTGCGGATTAATCTGTATACATGATGGATCCATAGTTACGTATCCGGATTTCTCCCAAACCCTATCCCTCGGGGCCCAGGAGTGGTACCTACCAGCCTCTGAGTGCTAGACTGAAGCACCGCTACTGCTATGGGGGCTACGGCAGCTCCCTCACCGCAGCGTGCTCCCTGCTCCTGATTGCATGTATCCATAATGGCCACTGGGGCTGTTTTGCACATGCGCAAAATGGTTGTTAACCTTAACCAAAATGGTGGTGACGCCATTTTGGTTAAGGGTGGTGGCCATTTTGCGCATGTGCAAAACGGCCCCGGTGGCCATACTCATGCAAGGGAGCACACTGTGGCGAGGGAGCCCGTCGGAGCTCCCATAGCACCAACAATGTTTCAATCAAGCCCTCTGAGACTTGTAAGTATTACTCTGGGACCCTGGGAAACAGGGGTGGTGGTGGTGGTGGTGAGGTTGAACCCACTGTCCTGGAGCTAGGGATGGGATTCAGGAGTACAGATTGGTTTCACACTGACTACAGTTGGAAAAATATGAATCTGAAATCTGTAATTAAATCTATAAATTACAGATTCAAATCTGTAATGTATCCAAATCTGTAATTCAATCCAAATGCTCGTCCCTAGTAGATAATTGAATTACTTTTTTTCTAGCATACCAATATTGGTATATCTCAACCTTTTGTTACCTGCCCCACTTACTACAGACTACTATCTCATATTTTTTTCAGCCCCACTAAAGAGGGGTCCAAAATAAAAGTGCAGATCCAATTCATCCCCCACATATTTTGATTCTGCTGTAAATCGAACTAAAGCTGAGATGGATCAGCCTCTTCTTCTACATGGAGAATCTTCATGGTTTCAAAACAGTGCACTGTGATCCGAGGAGGATTTTTTAGTCAAATGGATCTCCATGCATTGTTCCAATCAGTAGCAGGACAGACAGGGGCTTCCCTGTCCTGAGGCGAACAGCAGTTTTGCCCTGGGAAAGGGAATCTCCTGCCCATGGAAGTCTGGGCAAGGGGAGGCTGAGTGAGGATGCAGGCGGGGGTTGAGCTGGAGGGAAGAGGCAGGCTCAGCATCCCGCCTCAGCATTCTATTGGTGGATGGGTCCTACTAGCCAATAAAATGCCAAAGTGGGCTACTGAACCCTCCTCCTATCTCCAGCTCAACCCTCTCCCATCCTGAAACCACTCTGCCAGTTTAACCCCTGCAATGTAGGCCTCTTCCCCCTCCCCTGGTCCCCAGTTGAGCAATTTTGCATTAAAATGGTATAATGTATATTTATAATAGCAGCAATAATAATATAAAATCATACTTCCTTAAGTCAATCAGAAAATATATCCTTCCCCCTGCCCTCCACCCCTAAATACCTCTTCCATCTGTAGTGTAGCCTGGTCCATGTGGACAAAGTTTCTTGTACTGAGTGGTTCCTGGAAGTGGGCAAAGTTCACACTGATTACCCCAGCCTCTCCCTCCATCACAGCAACACTCTGACTTGGTGACAAGGTTACGGCTACTAGATGCCATCTGACACATTGTTTGTAAAACTTCAGCAAAGCAGAAGCCTTGGCGGTTATCTGGAGGAGAGAGCAGAGAAGTCAAGCATGCATGTGATCCAGATGGGTATTAAACAAGTTTGCTCTTACTCTGGTTCATTAGCATTATGTTTAGATGCATTGAAAGATGGACTATGAAAGGAACCTTAAAACTTCAAGAAACCCAGACTTATGTGCTGAATAACTGAGAAAGGAAAATTTGGTTCGCTTACCTCCGTAAACTTTCCTTCCTCTCTCCTAGGGAGGCAGGTGGTCCTTAGTTGGGCGTAGCTCCTTCTCTCAAATCAGAGGCAGGATCAGGCTTTTGACAGACAGCCCAAGACCAGGAGAGGAGCTAACCCCAGTCCTGGACCCCAAATTGATGACTGTTGAAAGCTATATAACTAGGAAATGAACTAATTAACACAGAACTTTGAATAAACACTTTTATCCTTGTAAAGTTACCAGCCTGTCTCTAACCTTCCCTTTTTAGGGAAGGTTACTGACCGGGTGGTGGCCCGGCAGCTGCAGGCCCATCTGGACCGCACGTGTTTTCTTGATCTTCCTGTCTCAGGGCGATAGATCTTGTATCACCCTGTTTGTTGACATGCACCATGGCTGTTGTACTGTCAGTATAAACCAGAACATGACGATTCTGCAGACCATGTTGGAAGTACCAGATGTCGAAACAAATGGTTCTTAGCTCCCAGTGGTTGATGTGATATTCCGACTCTGTCGCAGACCATATCCCCTGTGTTGGAGCGGTCTTGCAGTGAGCTCCCCAGCTGAGGATCCCACACAATCAAGCTTTCATCTGGGTTACGGCACGGAGACGGAGTTGGTGGCCTTGGTTGACGACCTCCTACTAGAGCTAGATAGGGGTTGCATGACCCTACTAGTTCTACTGGATCTATCAGCAGCTTTTGATACCGTGAACCACAAGATGTTGGTGACCCACCTTTGGAACCTGGCCGGGGTGGACGGAACTGTTTTACAATGGTCCTGTTCTTACCTTGATGGCAGATCACAGCGGGTGGTCCTAGGGGACTGCATATCGTCCTCTGGGGCTCTGTCATATGGGGTCCCGCAGGGTTCTGTTCTGTCCCCTCTCTTGTTCAACGTGTAGCTGAAGCCGCTTGGGGAGGTCGTGTGCAGCTGGGGAGTGCATTGTCATCAATATGCAGATGACACCTAGCTGTATTTATTTTTTCATCTGACCCAGGCCCCGCCGTCTCCTTGCTATCCCAATGTCTGCCCGCTGTGGGGGATTGGATAAGGTTGAGGTGATTGAAGCTCAATCCTGATAAGACGGAAGTGATGTTGGTGGATGGGACCAAGGATCTGGGGGGAGGGGGGGGGAGAACACGCCTGTTATAGGGGTGTGTGTGTGTGTCTCCCTCCATTGGTTCCATCTGTGTGGAGCCTGGGGGTTCTTCTGGACTCGCAGCTACGCTCAGACTCCCAGATGTTGGCTGTGGCCATTGGCACCTTTCGTCAATTACATCTGATAAGAAGGCTCTGCCCATATGTCTCAGACTCTGACCATGCCACCCTCATCTATGCATTCGTCAGCACAAGACTAGACTATTGCAATGTGCTCTACATGGGGCTGCCCTTGGACACTTGCCCAGCTGAACGGTTTGTCTGCTCAACCAATCTGCCTGAGAGTAGAGGGTCCCCTTGACATGAAGCGCAGACAGGGAGAGGAAATGTCTCTGCATTGCTTGAGCTGCCTGTCTCAGGGCGATAGATCTTGTATCACACTGTCTGTTGACATGCACCATGGCTGTCATACTGTTGGTATAAACCAGAACATGACGATTCTGCAGACGATGTTGGAAGTACCAGATGTCGAAACAAAAGGTTCTTAGCTCCCAGTGGTTGATGTGATATTCCGACTCTGTCGCAGACCATATCCCCTGTGTCAGAGAGGTCTTGCAGTGAGCTCCTCAGCCGAGGAATCTCACGTTGGTTGTCAAGGTTACTTTGGGCAGAAGGCAGTATCGACAGGCCTTCTGAGAATCGACCCTTCTATAGCCACCGTCCAAAGAGGTGGCTAGAGTTGTCCACGATGGGGACAGGACGATCTTCTGTCTCGTGGCCAGTTGAGCTTGCCAAGGAAGGAGGAAATCCTGAAGCAGCCTGAGATACAATCGGTTTCCCAACTACTGTGTCTATACAGGATACCATGAGACCTACACAACGAGCCCAAGTAAGAAGGTCCAAGTTCCCATGGAGTCTGAGACTGGAAAACAGGCTCCAGATCATTTGTACTCTGTCTGGCGAAACACTCTGTTCACCTTGGTACCTAGAATCACACCAAGGTAGATCAGACATTGCACTGGAAGGAGGGAACTCTTTTCCCAGTTCACTACAAACCCGTGGGTCTGGAGACACGAGATGGTTCGCTCCACCGCATTATTGGCTGTACTTCTGGATTCTACCTTCACCAAAAGGTCACCCCAGCATGGGAACACATAAATTGCTTTCAGATGTAGGGAAGCTACCAGGGTTACCAGAATTTTGGTGAACACTCTGGGAGCTGCTGAGACTCCAAAGGGAAGTGCCTGGTACTGATAGTATGGACCGTGGTAGGCAAATCTCAGAAAATGCCTGTATGACAGCTTGACTGGCACATGAAAGTATGTCTCCCGAAGATCTATAGACGCCAGGAAGTTGTTTGGTTGTAGAGCTTGGAAAATGGATCTCAAGGTCTCCATGTTGAAGCATCTGGCCTTGAGGTGTTTGTTCAACTGTTTGAGATCCAAAATGGCCCCGGTGTCCCCGTTCTTTTTGGGGACAGTGAAAAATACAGAGTAAAGACCACAATGCCTTTGTGCTAATGGAACTGGCTCTATGGCTCTGATTTTGAGGAGATGATCAATGGCATGTAACAGCCTTAGGTGTGTTTGCTCATTCCTGGATCAGGGAAACTCGATGAAGAAGTCCTGTGCCAGGTCTTGAATTTGATTGAGTACCTTAGTGTCCCTTATTCACTTGTCACTGGTGGTTGACGTCCATTGATTGTAGAAATTTTGTAGTCTTGCCCTTATTGACGAGGTGGCCACAGGTGGACAGGAGGAATCTGGCAATCATGCAGTGGGCAGCGTGACCTTGTCACCTTTGTGCAGACATCTGGAGAATGCACCAGATGTGCGGCCGCCTCTATGCCATTGTGTTCTGTTAGAAAAAGAACCTCCTCTCCTGTAGGACTGGCAAAATCGAAAATACTGCCTGGGCTGAGAGCGTCTTCTGGCATCCTTCTTTGAAGGGTTAACTGGAAGACCCTTCTTTTCTGGTTCATCTGTTGGCCATGGGATCACCAAAAAGCTTTCCATCTGTGAATGGGTCCCAAGTGAGGACCATCTTGGCCTGTAGGTCAGCTTTCCAAGGCTGAAGCTGCAGGCAGCTATGCTGTTGGCCCTTGCCCTTGCCCTCAGCTGTGCAGAATCTAGGGATGTGCGAACGCGGTTCGGATGTTCGGAGTTCAGACTGAACTCGGTCCGTTCAAACGACCGAACCTGAACCGAACTCAATCTGAACTTGAAAACGACCTAACAGTTCAGTAACGTTCGGGTGAATTCGGACGGAAAAAACGTGACTGGAAGGCCCAGGGATTGGGGGNNGGCTAGGCTGCACAGAGCCAATGGGGCTTGTGGTAAGGCGGGTGCAGCAAGTAACAAAAGTCATTGCCCTCCCCCTTCCAACACCTCCTGAGCCACTGATCAGAATTTGAGGAATATTTAATATTTTATCCTCATCAACATAAACGTAATATATGTACTTAATTCCTTACCATAGATACTTTTATTCATTTTTATCAATAACTTAATTTTCACATTTCTTCATCATTAAACTTTCATTTATTATCATAATTTGACAACGAACTATTTTTCAGAGTGCATTAACTCTGTTTCTACAGAACTGCAAACGATACCGATACTGAAAATAAAATCTTTGAAATTGGTATTGGTATCGACAATAACGGGTTCTGTGTCCAGGTAATCCAATGTCTGCTGCTGCTGCCAATGCCGCCTGTGCTGTTTGTGCCAAGGGTTCTGCTGCCGGGCAATCCAATGTCTGCTGCTGCTGCCAATGCCGCCTATGCTGTCTGTGCCACGAGTTCTGTGTCCTGGCAATCCAATGTCTGCTATTGGGTGTCCACATGATTCACCACCAGGCAAGGCTTGACCAACTGGCAGTAGAGATTCTTTAGTTCTGTTGAATATGAGCCAAGCCTGCAATGCCCGGGCAACCTGGGGTGCCAAGTGCCAAGCCTTCCTGATCTCTGCTGCTGGGTCTCTGACGGCCTGCCATGCTGAACGCTCGACCAAACCGAACCCGAACTCGGTTTCTGAACCAAACGACCGACCCCGAACTTTGTTTTTGAACTGAATGACCGAACATCTGAAACCCGTTCTGTTCGCACATCCCTAGCAGAATCTAATGCCCCATCTGCTGTAAAAGAGGCCGCCGTTGACATCTGTTTTAGCCTGTCCTCTAACTCCTTTGATTCATCCAGGGTGAATAGGTCTTTTGCTCATAGTACGATGGCTCTAGCAAAAGTGGAAGCTGTAGCAGTAGCTCTGCACGCCATTGAGGCTGCTTTAAAGTCTCTGCGTAAGAAAGTCTCAACCTTCCGGTCTAGCGGGTCCCTAGGGGAACCCTCCCCATCAGTCGGAAGAACAGAGGCCTTGGCCTAGTCAGAGGCCCACACATCCACCTTAGGAAAGACAAAACTACCTGACTGGGACTCCAGAAGAGAATATAATTTTTTAGCTAGAGAATGAAGGCTCTTAGTCCTGGCTGGCTGTTGCCATTCTGAGTTTAAGAGCTTCAGGTATAAAGAGGGCGGAGGGAGGCATCTGATGCATCCCTGGGCAATACTAGGCCAGCATCCTCAGCAAGGGTTTCCTCCACCTGAGGAAGGGGAGGAGGCAGTGGTAGAGAGAGCCCTATTCTGGCTGTCACTCTAGAAACAGTAGCTTCATGAAGTTTGGGCTGAAAAATACTCACCCCTGCCTTAGAGACAGCGTCAGGATCGCTGTTAGGCAAGTCTCCCTCCTCCTTATGACCAGCATTTGATTCCCTGGATACCTCCTCCCTGTTGACCGGGGGAGGGAGAAGGTGTATGGATCAGGGGGCCAAGAACTCTGTGCCCCTCCAGCTGGACTAGGACCCTCCTGGCCCCATAAATGAGCAAGTCCTTGGGGTCCTCTAAGGACCACCTCTTGCCCCAGTCATTGCAGAATCTGTGGAGGGGGCCTGGGGAGAACAGCCCTGTCTGATTCCTGAGGGCGCCAACCAGCCCCAAGTTCCCTCACCCTTTGAGGGCACCAGCCGGCATGGGACACTGACCTGTCCCGGGAGTCCCTGCGGGGATGAGAACGAGAGCAGGAAGAGCTATGGCGACTTCTGCGCCTCTGTTTAGCTTGTCTGCGGCGGGCTGGGGAGGAAGAGGAGACCTAGGAAGAGGAGCTCCTCCTGTGGCGTCTGTGCCTGCTGCCGCTTGAACTAGAGCTGTGGTGCAGCCTCCTAGATCGGCCTCTGTGGGAACTGCGGGCCCCGCTACTGTGCCTCCCTGAATTCTCTGAAGAGGAAGAATGGCACCACCCCAAAGGGCCTCTATGCTGAGGTGAGGGGGCCTCTCTAAGAGGTTTAACTCATGGGCCCAGCTGAGGAGTTCTCAAGATGGCAGTCACTCCCTGGAAGTGCGGGAACAGGCCGCAGTGCTGGGGGCCCAGCGCCTTTCACAGGGGAGGCACGGGCAGGATCCTGGTCTGTAAGGACAGAGGAGCTAGTCTCCTCATCCCACCACCTCTGCCTTAGCTGCAGCTGGGATCTTTGGGGTCTGGAAGCTCCTGTACCTTCCCCTGCTTCCATGTCCAAAGGGGAAAGGACACTGGCACCTGGTTGCTCTATCTTCAAGTCCTGTGCTGCTCTCCCTCAAAAGGGGGGGAGTTCTGGGGCAATGGAGCTGCTCCTTGTGCCAAAGAAAAATCCCTCTAGGGATCAAACAGGGAGCAGGGCGCTCCCCCTACTCTAAAAACCGAGGTACAGTAAAAAGAAAAAGAACAGAAAAAGAGAGAGCCTAAATTCTTCCCCTCAGGGAGAGGAATTCCTAATCTGCTGCTCTGCTGAAGGCAGGAGCAGATCCGGGGTCCAGGACTGGGGTTAGCTCCTCCCCTGATCTTGGGCTGTCAGTCAAAAGCCTGATCCTGCCTCTGATTGGAGAAAAGGAGCTATACCCTAACTAAGGCCTGCCTGACTCCCCTGGTGAGAGAGAACAGTCAGTCCTACATACTTTCTGATTCACTGTAGTAACCCCATACACACCATGTTGTGACCTGCCACACTGGTTCAGACCAATGGTCCATCATTCTAGTCCAGTATCTAGCTCCAACAGTGAACAGCACTGAACGTTTCAGAAGAAAGGTACATCAAGGTCATATATCCATTCTGTCATCCACTTCCCGCTCCTGACAGTCAGAGGCTTCATCCCCTGCCCAACTTGGCATTGATGGAGATAATCTCTATGAACCTATTCAGTACTTCTTTCAAATTCAGTTATACTATTTTCGTTCACGCCATCTCATAGCAATGAGTTTTAGAGGTTAAATATTTGTTGCGTGAAAAAGTATTTCATTGTTTTAAACCTTCTCTCAGTTAACTTTATCCAGGGTCTACCTGTTTTTGTATGGGACAAATGGTAAATAACACGTTTGTATTTACTTTCTTTGCCTCACTCATGATTTCATAAACATCTATCACATATCCTCTCAGTTGGAATTAGCTAAGTTAATCTCATTTAAGATATTCCCATGGTATCCCAAGTGTAAGTCTGTTTTCCAACTGGAACTGTATCTTATTCTTTTGGAAGAGTTTCAGTTTTGCAGAATGATGTCACTGATTCGTTATCAGCTTCCTGATTCTGCTGTTACAAGGGGCATAGCAGTGAAGGTAAAATATTCTAAAAGACTTTGCATCTGTCACCTCCATGAAACGGAAACTTTAGAACATGTTTTGATTTTCTGTCCTTTATACGATGATTTGAGAAACTGTTGGTTGCTTCCCTAGTTTTCCAAAAGACAATTCGCTTTCTCTGTCTCAGACTTTAATTTTGTTTTTGACATCTAACAACAAAGAAATGTTAAAAGCCTTAGTTTTGTTTTTTATATTTGCATTGCTTCTTAGGAATTCTTTGCTGTAATTTGATTATATTACTATGCTGGTAAACAGTTGTCTCTAATAGTCTTTTACCTGTCTCTTATACACATCTAGATGTGTATAAGAGACAGTTATTTAAGGAGTGGGTGCACCACAGATTTGTATAGTGGTACTATAGTTTTAAATCCTTTACATATAAATCCATATCATTTACAATGATTTAAGATGAAATTCTAACCCCCATTTAATTACTTCAGTCCTTTCACTTGCTTGTTTCACTACCACTTTTATGGCTGTAAGCATGTTCAATCAGATCCATACACCTATGTGTTGTAACCTTTGCTTTTTACACCTGCAGATTTCAAGTTTCTCTTTCAAAGCCAGTTTATCTTATGGCACAATCCTCCACCAATAAAGTCAATGGGACCTGAGCAACCGATTTCAACGGATGGAGAATTTTGCCCTAAATCTTGCAAAATGGATCATTACTTAATTTATTCTACAAAGATCCAAGAGGTATGTGACGAACTTAGGCACTGCAAAATTCGAAAAGAAATATAGGGCAAACCCCATATTACTGCGCAGAGTTTATGCTGCTTCATTTAACTGTTTGTCAAGGAAATCAGCTTACCAAGGCACTCGGTGCCTGATGGGCTTGACTGAAATCCTTCATTACATTCACACCTGTAGCTTCCAATAATGTTGAGACACCGACCATTTTCACAGATGCCTGGCTTGGTACGACATTCGTTTTCATCTTCACAAAAAAAAAAATCACAGAAAAATGATAAGCAAATGAAAATGAAAAAGTTCTCCACACTTACTTACTCAACGGGAAAATAAAATATGGTGGCAACTAGTGTACTTTCAAGTTACAGACAAATTACAGTTGAGTAATTCTATAAAGGATTTTAATAAATGTTAATGTTCTCACTGGAGAAACTGAACATGCTTTCAGTACTGTCAAGGCATTGAGAAAAGGTCGTGAGTTATTATGAAAACCCCTAAAACATTCCAAGTTTTCCTACAAAGTATTAAAAAGAAGAGAAAAACAACATAGTAAGTTAGAAAATAATTCTGGGATACAAGGCCTTTTAGACTATAACTTTATCCAACAGCTAATAATGATTCACTGAGGTGTACAAAATTAATAGATAAAAAGGGTACTCAGGAAAGCATTTCCTATCTGGAATGGCACTTAAGTACATTCTTAGGTTCCATTTAAGTGACATATACAATGATGGTACTTAATCCTTTAGGAACTGTTGTCAATACTTATATACTATTAGTATTTTATATACTGGATGATACGGTCGTCTCCCTTCTCAAGCCTTACCCATGCAGCCTTCTCCATCAGGTCTACGTGTCATTCCAGGTGGACAGATGCACATAAAGGTTCCAATCAGGTTTTTGCACATCATTCCTCTTGACTCACAGTCATGGAGACCTTCAGTACATTCATCTAGATCTGAAAAAATGCAAAGTATGTTATGTAAACAGGCCCATTACTAGAGACCGTTATGGGATTGTGTGTGTGCGTCAGAGAGACAGACAGACACTCAGTTCCTCTGCCAAGATTTTGCTTCTCTGCTCCCCTGGCCTCTACTAAGAAGCAATTCATAATCTGTCTAATACAAAGGGACTCGGCACAAGGAGTCTATAGATATGTGAACAAGGCTGTCTGTAAACTCTACAGGATGTGCTTCGGTGTATAACCAAGTGACCGCAGTTTTATTGGTTGTCTGTACATGATATACTTACAATACTTGTCCCCCATCATGCAGGACTTTTAAGCCCCGCTGCTATATGATCTGGCTTCAGGTGTACAAGTAACACAAATCATAGTATGAGTTCTCCAGTTTAAAAAAATTACTCATATTTGTAACTTGGAAAACCCTTCCCCCTCTCTATCTCAAATCAAATTTTATTATGCATAAAAAGGGATTACATGCTATTTTATGGGCACACACAAACCTTGCATTTAGGCTAATAACTGCACCCTTGAGAGCTAGGCCTAGTTTATATAAAATTAAGGAAACTGCAACTCGTTTTAACATCATGATGCTGCTCACACAGCTGACATACTCTAGCATGCAATGTATGATCTTTAAACAGAAGAAATTACAATGCATGGGGTTGCCACCTCTCACCATTTCACCCCGAGGCTCCTATCGGCCAAAATGGGAATCTCAGGGTGAAACCACAAGAAGTGACAACCCTAGATACAACAGGTTTCACCAAGCAATGTTTCATTTTTCTCCAGGTGATTTCTGAGTGGACCAATTTGGTGCGTTGCATTCTAGTAGCCTGTTTAAAGAAGCTTGTTGCTGCAGATATTGCAGAATTCTTGTTCTACACTTGGCACTGATGGATAACAACAATTAGAGAAAAGTTTATATTACAGAAACTTTCAATTATTTTATCAAACATCTTTTAAAAATCATTACCTTTACACATCTTTTGGTCTTCTCTCAATTCATAGCCCACTGGACAAGTGCATTCATAGAAACCATAGGTGTTGATGCAACGAAAAGCACACAGCAAAGGGTTCTGAGCACACTCATTTATGTCTGAATAGTTAGGAAAAAAAGACAAAAATGCTTTGTTCCAGTTTAATTTTAACAGCTTCACCAGAATTTTCAAACGGACCGGGGACCCTGCGTGTGTGCGGCGGCTGGAGATGGGTGTGGTGCCGTTCCCATGGGCTCACACCCCCACCTCCATTTCCCCCAATGTCTCCATGTGTGGGTGATTTGTGGAGATGGTGGAGCACGGGCGCGCGCGTGCACCTCCACCCATCTGCTGCGGCATTCCCCTGGGCGCCCTCCACCCATCTTCACGCAGCGGAAGTGCGTGGAGATGGGTGGAGGTGTCTCATGTGAATAGGCCCTTTGTCATTGGCTAGAAATTTCAGAAGTGCTTTTAAATCAGTCTAAACTTTCCTTAGAAGCCCAGAACTTTGACGTTGCAAACACCACACACATTAACAGAATGAAAGGCATTGATAATGAATATTCTACAAAAAATTAAGGAGTTAAAAAGAGGAAGAAAAGTATTCCTTTACCTTCGCAATTCATCATCGGGCCAGGCTCAAACCCTTCATGACAATTACATTCAAAACTACCAATCACATTAGTGCACGTGCCATTTCCGCAAGGATTGCCAATTGAACATTCATCAGTATCTAGGATATAACAAGAAAACACAAACCTTTGAGAATTGGGACACAGGCCAAGTTCATGAACTTTAACAATTACTGTACATGGAATATATTGTGTGTGTAACAAGGAATTGGCACACACCTACACAGTGCACTCCAGTGTAATCTAAGTTGTATCCCATGGGGCACTCACAGCGAAATGATCCATCTGTGTTGATGCAGTGACCATTTGAACAAATGCCTGGACTCTCAAGACATTCATTGACATCTGAGAAATAGAAAACCATTTCAACTACAAGGTAATTTTCAGTTCTCAAACTCAGATTTTCTTTTAATACAAAAAACTACATCTAAATGAAAAGTAGTATATAATATATATAATATTTTAAAAAAGACTTGTTTATACCTTTTGCCAAAATGCAACTGCTGCATATCTAGTTCCAGCATCTACTGCTATTCTTCAAGATCAAACATATTTGTCATTCTTGAAAATGAATTAAACTTTACCCAACTGAGTAACAGTTTACCATAGTGCAGAGATGGGCAAAGTTTCCTAACCCCAAGAGCTGCATCCATTTAGCACAATGGGGCCAAAAAGCTGCATGTGGCTCTAGAGCCACTGTTTGCCCATTTCTGTATATAGGAGGCTAGCTTAACAGGAGGCTAGCTTAACAAAAGATTTTCTGATGTGTGAAAATTAAGCAATACCTTCACGTGTATCATCAATCCCGGGGATAGTCCCATGGCCATATGGACACAAATCCTGGAAAGCAACTGTATAGGAACATTTTAAAACACACCACACAAGGATAAATACGGTCAAAGCATACAGAATGTGGATGACTTATAGTAGTTACTAGCTTCTAAAAACTCTGTTTGAAAAGAGATTTTGGATGAATTTACTGACCATATAGTCCCTTTTCCAAGGCATTTTTATTTTTTTCAAATTTCGCAAGAAATATCCTTTAATATGAATAAGTCTAAATAATAATGCCAGACTCCCTAGAATAACTTTTCTGGCACAAAGTCAGTCAGTGGAGCTAATCTCTTTGATTATGACAGAGATTAACAATGGGAATACTCTATTGTAAATGGTTCCAGATTCAATTCTGAATCTATTTTCAGAATAGATCTGTAAATAACACTAGAAACACATAGTTGATGCAGTTCCCTCCTCACAAATACGAATGTAAAATTAGCTCCTCTTCTCCCTTCTTGAATACCATAAGTAAATTTTAATTTTGTCCCTACCTTCTTCTTCTTTGGGGCACAGCTCACAAGGATCACCCCAGCCTTCTCCAGGCATTTTGCTGCAGCAACATTTTGCTTTTGTGGTGTTAAAAGCCTTTGGTACAGAACACTTTCCATTTTCAAAGTTAGTGAAACAGAAGCTTTGGCGAGTGTCTAGGTAGAGAAAAAAAAGACAATGCATGACAGCCTCCTCCTGGAGTACTTTAAGTACTTGAATATGACGGGATGTTTGATGCACAAGGTTTACCCCTTATGTAGATGAATCTCTGCCCCATTCATAGGAACAGGATACTACCCCAGTTCCATATCATCATCATCTGGCTTTTTTGTGGCTTTCAGAGCCTTTCAGGATCAGCAGGTATCCTCTTACAGACATGGATTTTTGGAAGACTTGTTCTAATGTGAAAAGCTTGTATTTCTAAAAGTGGCTTCAGAAAAGGTGAAGTGCTTGGTTCACTTAAACCCCATTGAAATCAATAAACCTTGAGATAAGCCAAGCACTTTGTATATGTTGCTTACACAAACATGGAGAACCCAGGTCTTCACACTGTATCATGCCAAAGCTCACTGCTCTTTGACAAAGGTAATCAACACTTCAGCACAACTGTTCTTTCAAATTAATTTATCTTGCAGAATGCTGTTACACTAAGCAATTCATCTGGTGCATCATTCACCTTTCATATGCTAACAAGGGTCAGCAATACAGAGGAAATACATGTCTCCACTCCCACCACTCTTGTAATTACAACTTCAACAAACTCTGCAACCCAGGAACAAGTAGTTGAGCTCGAGACTCAAGTGTGGCTTTCCTACCAGGAAACATTTGGATTTTTGTTTCATAAAAATTGCTAGTGGTGTTAATAATTTATAGAGTGTACAAAAAGAGGCAAGGAAAATTCTGTTGCACCTAGCACCTTGTAGGAGCAACAGAGTAGGAGAGCTATTGCCAGCACAGATTTTTGTTCCTTAGCCCAACACAGGTGAGAGTAATTTCTGAGGCAGCTGATCTAGCTTGCAACAGATAGCAATGATTCGTTAGGAACTACAAAGGCATCAATGTACTGGGAACTATGAGACGGTGCAGATGCCAGGACACCATCTAAACTAGGGTAGCACTAACCTGGCACACAAGGAAAGTACATCAGTTCAGAGAATCTGCCAGCAAGTTTATAAAGATACCAAAAGGTCAGAGTGGATATCTGCAATCGTTATAAGTTGTGTTGGAGAGAAATGGAAGAGAGAGAAGATCTTCAGTGGAGCTTGAACCTTATTTTATTCCGGAAAGCACATCATGTAGTGCATGTACTAAATGACTATTGTTCCTTTAAGCATAATAAGCTTCAAGAAGAGTCCAAGAAATCAAAATTCCTCACAAATTAGGAAAAACTGAACAGTCCCACTATTTCTACAAAACTTCTCTTGATTGCTGTTAGTCAGTGTTTACATGCCGTAACTCTGAAGCTTACCAAAACATCTTCTTCCATTGTCAGATATCACAAAGCCTGTGGGACAGATGCACTGGAAGCCTCCAGGAGTATTTGTGCAGGAGCCAAAGAGACAGATGTTGGGATCTTCATTACACTCATCAATATCTGAAAATTGTGACAGCAGAAAAGATTCATCATTGCCCTATCTGGTTCTGGAAAAACTCTAATACTAAAAGATATCACTTCAGTCAGACAGCAGCAAAACAGACATATATCAAAGCCTCATCGTTTCTTTTTGTTGAAAAGGGTGATGGAAATGCAACAGCTTCTCTTTGTAGGTTATTTTTTCTCTCAATATATTGACTAATAGTTTCCCATAAAATTTAAACAAGTGTCTTTCTTGGAGGTTTTTTTTGAGTTTTTTTGTGCTTCAGGTAGCTAAATGTTTTTGAACCAAAAGCAGGATAGATGTTTTAAGGTAGAAAAAGCCCCTATGTATATATATATGATGTCCAAAATAGTATATAAATCCGGAGGTGAAGACAATTCTTTAAGGTTAAAGTTGTATTTTAGGATTTTCCAAGTTACACTAGACTTGACTGCAAGCACTGAAGACTTTAAATTTAAAAACACACATAAAACTCTCTTTAGAACAGATTCCTCAGAAATAGCTTTATTTTTATTTATTTATTTAGACTTATATGCCACCCTTCCCAAATGGCTCAGGCTGCTTACAATGGATAGAACCCTCTAAAACATAAACCCCCCCAATTCTCTCCCCAAGAACTCTACCCCTAAAGCCCTGCTCAGAAAACTTCCCTGACCCACAAGCACACATAACCTCCTAATCAAACCCAATCCCTATCACTGCCTATACCCCGCCCCCCTCACTGGGGGGGCATGGCACGCCCTCCCACCCTCGTCACTCGTCAGTGTAACCCCCCTCCACAGGGGGGCTGTGGCACTCCTTTTCACTCTCTTCCCCTATGTCCGTATGGTCCCCATGCACTAGAGAGGCCAAGGTATTCCTTCACACCTTCTGCCTGCATACCCACCCCTCTCTTCCCACAGGCCCATAGCCCCCCTCTCACTCCCTCTTCCCCCGGACTCTCCATACTCCTCCCCGCCCCCACACCTCACCCTAACAAAAACAGTTAAAAACCAATTAAAAGCCAAAACAACTACAACTCTCCACCCTCACCCCCAAACAGGCCAGCAAACAGCAGCTGCCTGTAGGTGGCTGAAGTTTTTAGTCCTGGAGGGGGTGGTGTGTGGCAAACCCAGGTGTCAGTCTCTCTGCTCCTCCCGCCCACCCACAGCAATGCACGCATAGAGTTCTAGCTCCTATCACACACACATTTAAAATGTCTTCGACAAACACTAATGATTTGCTACCATACATAAATATTTGTCCTGTTCAGTCAATCATTCAAAATATGCAGCAGCAAATGTTTAATACGGGATTTTTGTTGCATTTTAAATAAAACAATAAGACCATTTTAGAAATACTGCAGTATATTGCAGTGGAAAAGTATTCAATTTAATTATCACCTTTTAATGTTTTTTTGTTTTTTTTAAATGCCAGTGTCGTAAAGACCTCTGCTGTGGGTAGAGTATTGAGGTAAGTATTCCAACTTGTATTATAGATGTTCAAATAATTAAAAAATATTAACATGAACACAAGAGGCTAACATTGTGTAAAAACAGAGGTGCTGGCGGCGAAGTACCTCCTTAGGGGAGTTCTAGGCCAACACCTGGCAGCGCGGGAACAGACAAGCTGGTGAGTCCCAGGCCACAGCAGGCAACCATCTCGTCTGTTTTTATCCATAATTACAGGCCAAATCTAGGTTTATTTGTGCTACTTCACTGAAATAATTTTTCCATTATTATTATTTGATAAGCAATATTTTAACAGTGAATATAGTTTTATTCACAGGAGGCACCATCATCCAGTTATTTAGCACTGGCGCTAGCTCCTAATGCCAGTTTTAAGTCCCCTTCAGTAGAACTTGTGCCATTGCTAAAAAGCCAGAAGTTTGCATCCCAAAAGTCCAACTAGCTGTTACAAGCAAGAGTTCACATTCCACAATAAATAGGGAACTGTGCCAAGGATACTAAATCAGAGGTGTGATTCTAACTGCACTTGTACACTGCTGGCTCAAATGTATTTAGAATTACAGACAAAATTTTTATCTAATTACATTTCCTTCTGAGGGTGAAAACAAAGGGCATGGTAACCACAGTTATGACTGTGTGTGTTACACTTGTTCACATCCCGTGAGTGCTGAGACCTAACAAATGGGATGTGAGTGCAACACACACTCACAATCCCATGCCGGGTGCTTCTGCAGCTCCATGTTGGGCTCAGAGTCACCACCGCAGCATTCCTAAGCCCTGGGCCATTTCCTGATCTTTGGGATCCCTGGCTGCCCATCCCTGACTGCAGGAGAAGGGGAAAGACAGAATGTAAGAAGTGCCACACTGGGTGAAACCAATGGCCCATTAAGCCCAGCATCCTGTCTCCGACAGTGGCCAATATCGGTCCCTTGGGAGAAGTACCCGACAGGTCACAACGGGGCAGAATCCATTCCCTGTTGTTCATTCCCAGCTCCCAACAGTAAGAGGTTACATCCCCCAAACCTATTTGGCTAAAGAGCCATTAATGGACCTAACTTCCAACAACATATCCAATCCTGTTTTAAACCTAGCTGTACTAATGGTCTTGACCACATCTTCTGGCAACAAATTCCACAAGTTAATTGCATGTTGAGTACAAAATCTGCTGCCAGTTAGTTTCATGGAGTGTCCCTTGGTTCTAGTACTATTTGAGATGGTGAATAAGCACTCCCTATTATCAGGTTCCACACCATTGATGATTTTATAAACTTCTATCATATTCCCTCTCAATTGTCACTTCTCTAGTCTTCAAGCCTCTCTTCATATGGAAGCTGTTTCATAACCCTTATAATTTTTGTTGCCCCTTCTCTGTATCTTTTCTAGTTCTACTATATCTCTTTTGAGATGGGGTGACCAGAACTGCATGCAATATTCAAGGTGCGGTCACACCATAGAGGTATATTTTCAGTTTTATTCTCTATCCCTTTCCGAATAATTCCGAACGTTCTACTTGGTTTTTTTTACTGCAGCAGCACAGTGAGCTGAGGATCTCAATGTATTGGCCACAGTGACTCCAAGATTCTTCTCCTGAAGGGTAACTCCTAATTTAGAACCCAAAATTGTGTACATATAGTTTGGATTATTTTTCCCTTTGTACATCACTTTGCACTTCAATGTCGTCTACAAATTTTATCACCTCACTCTTTACTCCCTTTTCCAGATCATTAATGAATATATTAAACAACATAAATCCCAGTACAGATCCTTGGGGAACTCCACCATTTACTTCTCTCCATTGTGAAAATTGACCAATTAAGTCCTACTCTTTGCTTCCTTTCCTTTAACCAGTTACCGATCCAAGATAGGATACTGCCTCCTATCCCATGACTATTTAATTTTCTTAAGAGTCTCTTGTGAGGGACCGTAACAAACGCGTTCTGAAAATCGAGATACACGATCTCGACTGGTTCAGCCGTATTCACATTGTAACAGGGTTACAACACAGGTTACACACATGCTTATTTACACCCTACATTCCAATAGATTACTGAGGCATGACTTCCCTTTGTTAAAGTCCATGCTGACCCTTCCCCATTATTGTCATGTTTATCAATATGCCCAGAAATTCTGGAGCATGGCAGAACCTTTTCCCACCCCCTCGGCTGCTGCTCTATGCACCAGCCTCACCAGCTGCTCTGCTTACCTCACCCATGGTCCACTACTCTATGTGTCACCAGCCGCTCCACTTCCCCCCCCCAACAAACAGCACACGGGCATACATTAGGCTGGATTAGCCACGCAGTGTTCCCCACATTCCTTGGCAGGATGCCGTGTGTGGGCACACAATGGGGAATATGCGTTCAGGTAAGCTTCCCACCTAATGAATGGCCAGGTAAACACCCACTTGCGGGTGGCTGTCATGCTGTTTGTTTTCACCCTGAGAGGATAACTGGTCTTTAAAATGTTGGTGTCAATTTTTAAAAGGTACATTCATTTGTTAAATACAGTATCTATGAGAAAAACACTGTAAAAAAGTAAATACAGCTAAGTGGACAAAAAAATATGCTATTAAAGCAAGCAGGGAAAGGAATTATGAGCCAAACAAGGTAACGAAATACAGAAAGCGTCATCACGAACGTAAGTGCCTAATGCAGAATTACCCACATGATTCTAACAACTATATTTCCATTACAGAAACGCCTTTGAAAGTTTATCTACTAACCAACAAGAGAGGAAAGTCGATAATGTGGAGTTCCTACTGAATACCTTCAGGTTTTCTTGTGCAGGATCACCCAAGAACTGCTCATATTATCTCCAATCAAACCATCTTATTGGAGAATCAAAATATACTTCTTGCGGGCAGGATGGTGAAACATCAACATATACAGGGGTGGGGAAACCCTTCCCCTCCCAGGGGGCACTTTGAAAATTATTACAAGCTCCAAAGGTCACATAGAAGTATATGGAAGAAGAGGAGGGTACAGATTATGGACCTATCCCCTCTGTCTTTGAGTGCATCCCCCTAACTCTGCTCCCTTACACCCTGAAAGTCTGTCAGTGCTTATGGAAAGAGATTGAACCTAGGGACCAGATCCAGGAACTGGAAAGGAGCCCCAAAAAAACTAACCATGGTCTCTATTTGGCCCCCAGACCCCTAGCCCTGGTCTACGGCTTGTAATTGGCACATCTTGGAGGGAACTCTGCATTCATTCATACAGATGTTACTATGCTAAATTTGGCATTAATAAAATGTGAATTTTCAAACACAGCAAGTAAATATTACAGGTATGACTACACATTAGAAAAGTAACATGGTTCAAGGGACATTCTAAAAATTGGGAGAATTTTAATCGAAGTATTAATAAAATAGAATGCTGAAAAGCATTCCCTTCAGCTCTCTCCCCTCCCACCCCCCCTTTCCACATAGGAGGGGGGAGCTGAAGGGAAGAGGCTGGCTCAGCACTGCTTTTCAGCATTCTAGCCAACAGAATGCCAAAGATCTGCCCCCTCCATCATTTTCTCCCC
Source organism: Sphenodon punctatus (assembly GCA_003113815.1). NCBI lineage: Eukaryota > Metazoa > Chordata > Lepidosauria > Sphenodontia > Sphenodontidae > Sphenodon > Sphenodon punctatus. The sequence goes on along the minus strand of QEPC01008444.1, from coordinate 414,069 downwards.
CACGTCCCATCTGGAAAGGACTTCCAGATGGAGGGGTGGAGAGCTGACGGGGTGGGATCAGCACTGCTTTTCAGCATTCTATTGGGTTGCTGACTCCTGCTAGCCAATAGAATGGTAAGAGATCAGATGAGTCTGACCCCTCCCTCCTGCTCTCCCTCCTCCCATTCCTGAAAATTTGCTATTGGGAAGCGTTTCCCCACCGAAACAGCTGCCAGCCCTAGACAAGGTAAGAAAGATGAGCAGGGAGCAGCCGCAGCGGGGTTCCCACCCCGCCACCCCCATTTAATTTCTCAGGCTGGGAGACCAGCCTGAGCATGCTGGGGGTGGCAGAGTGGGAAGAGAGCAAGATTTTCTCGCAAGAATCTGAATCAGGGTTGAGATGTCTGCGAGATCTCAACCCTGATTTTCAATTCTCATGAGATTTTTGTGAGAATAAAATCTATTCTTGTTTCAGCTCTTGGACTCTGGTCTGAGGGGGTCGGAATGCCCTGGTTGGACACACTTGCCCTCTGAAGCTACAACGAGGCTTCCTAGGTCTGCTTCACTGTGTCATCCCCCTGGATGGCTTCCACCTCTGCTGTTGGACTGTGTTGGGGACTCCGCGCTGCTGTGTCCGACTGCCAAGATTTTCCACCTCTGTAGTCATTACCACCCCACGGAGTGTGGAAGGGGGGGGAGGGGCAGTTAGTATGAGGTAGGCCTGCTTCAGAGCAAAAAAGGCAGGAAACAGACTAGTCATGGCTGCACCCTGTCACTGCTACCACTCCTACTTAAACTCTCTTTCATGCCAGTGGCAGAAAAGGGAAGAGAAGCCCCCAGTGGCCAGTACTCCCCTCTAGATAGGGCCTCCATTAAGGAGACTAAGGAGAGGAAAGGGGGAGGGACAAACTGGGGAAAGAGCCCCCATAGCCCTCCCCTACCACAAAGCTCAAAGGCCTGACTTCCTGGGGAGAAGAGGAGGGTGAGGGGGGCTAGCCTCTAAACCACACAACAAAACAAAAAGGGGAAATAAAAACCTGTAGTCTAAAACAGCTCCTTGAGGGAGCAAAGGAACCTGCTTCCTACTCCGTTGCAAGACAGAACAGAATGGGGAGCTGGTGCAGGGATATGTCCCTCCCACTAGCAGTGGCTGTAAATCATCTGGATTCTTGCCTACTGCGGAGTAGGAGGGACATAACCCATCAGTTCTGTCTGTGTACCATGCAAAAGGAAAGAGAACATTTTTGCACCTACCTAATAAAACTACACAATATGTAGGTTAGGCAAGAACAAGGAGGAGTTCAATCATCTAAAAACTCCTGACTGCACTGAACAGTACACATTGGTTACAGTCCTAAACACAATTACTCATGAACAAATCCCACTAAAATCAATGGGACTCACTCATGGGTTTGAATCTCACTCTTACAATATTAAGGACCTGGTGTGGTGCAACAAATCAAATTTAAAAACTCTGAACTAGGTTTTGGGCCCAATCACTATCTCACAGTGTCAGTTCCTCATTTGTAAAATAGGAATAATAATTTATCCTGCCTCAGGGATATTATGAGGTTTAATAAGAATGGCTTTAAGGTGCTCAAGTTACTATGTGGTGAGTGCTACGGAATTACCTACACACTTAGGATAGAGTAGAAATAAGATGCAGGAATTTAGAATATGTGATTCAGATTTTTGTTGGATCTCTGAGTTGGTAAATGGCAAAATTTGAGTTTTTATTGTAGAACTTCCTCAAAACGCAAAGATAGCGAGCAGATATAAAACATGCTCAAAGAGTCTACAGTCTGAAAATATTTACAACAGAGAGTGATTTTGGATTCATCTCAAGCACAACTATTAATGCTGGTTATGGCATCTGCCAAAAGAAACCGACCAGTTGGCAAAAGAACTGAGAACTGCAGGATAACACAGAAGAAGAGAACTTGTAATTTTTTAAAAAAAGATATCCTACTGTTCAACAGGAAATTCCAAAGTCCTTGATGAGATCTTATCTTTTTTCCTAGATTTATGTAAATTAAATTAAATTGTTATAGAACTAAATGTGAAATCCACATAGAGGTTTCATTAGGTTCCTCAGTAGGAATTTTGCATGAGTAAAGACACAGGGTGGAGTACAATGTACATGGGCAATTTGGGCAGCTCTGAGTCGCTGCCCCCAGACCCCCACTGCATTCCAAAGGCTTCTCCAGGAGTGCTGCCCTGTGCTCAAAGCTATCCAAGCTATATTCACAAGAGGGCATGGGAGGAGAAATAGGAAAATTGGGCACTTACCTCTGAATTTTCCTTCTGCGGGGGATCCTCCTGGCCTGCCAGTCAGGAAAGTAGGGTAGATCCCGCCAACTACCACTAGGAGGCAGACCATCAAATTTTCTAGCACCTATCTCCAGGGATCTATCCTTACCTCCCCAGTCTTACCAAGCCTTATCAACCTGCTTGTCTGTTAAGCTATTCTTAGTTTGTGCTATATAAGTTCCTAAAGCTCTTAACTAGAGAACTGAAGAGTAAAACTATGTTAACTCTCTCTCTCCCCTTTCTCAAAACCAACTAACAGTGCTGGACTAAGCTCTAGGGGTCATGGCCGTAATCCCGTGATCAGACACCACAGAGTTAGACTCACTCTGGGTGGGGACCGGCCGGCCAGGAGGATGCCCTGCAGAAGGAAAATTCAGAGGTAAGTGCCCAATTTTCCTTTCTCCTGGGGAATCCTCCTGGCCGCCCAGTCAGGACAGTAGGGATGTACCAAAGCAGTACCCCAGTCCAACATTACGGGAGGGTAAACAAGGGAGAGAGCAACAAGAAGAAACTGTGTACTCTTCCAGTGCCTCTGTTCAGAGGACTGCCTGAATGACTACCTGAAGGACTCTTCTCCCAAAGGCTGCATCCACCGAGTCCTGCAGTGGAATCCTGTAGTGTTTAGTGAAGGAATGCACCGAAGACCAGGTAGCAGCTCGACAGATCTCCCCGTAGGAGGCTGCATTTCTGAAAGCTTGAGAGGTCGCAGCTCCCCTAAGGGAATGTGCGAATACCTCCATAGGGGGGATTTTCCCCTCTGTCTAAAGGCCTCTGAGATCCAGAGAGTCATCCTTTTGGCGATTAATGCCTTTGATGCTCTCATTCCCCTCCTTTGAGGGGTGTATGAGATGAAAAGAGCTGGAGTTTTCCTGAATTATTTAGTTCTGTCTAGATATATTTTCAGAGCTCTCCTAACATCTAGGGTGTGCCAGGCCTGTTCTAAAGGGTGCCCTAGAATGGGGCAGAAAGACGGGAGACTCACTTCCTGTTCCCTATGGAAACGGGAATCCACCTTAGGGGTAAAACCCGGGTCCAATCTCAGGACCACCGAGGACTCCTTGAAGGAGCAGAGAGCTGGGTCCATGGACAGGGCTCCCAACTCTAAGACTCTCCTGGCAGAGGTAAACCCTACGAGGAACGCTACCTTAATTGACAAATAGTCAAGGGAAACCTCATTCAACGGTTCAAAAGGAATCTTGGTGAGAGCTCCGAGGAGGAGGTTCAAGCTCCAAGAGGGAAAGTGATGGACTACCGGAGGAGAAATAATTCTGGCTGCCCTGAGAAAACGTCTTATATGGGTGTGGCTGGATACCCTGCGGCCCTTTATTATGCCTAGCACACTATTAAGTGCTGCTACTTGCCTCTGTAGTGTGTTGGGCTTTAGACATTTTTCTAAACTCTCCTGAAGAAAGTCTAGGATACTCTGAACAGGTGCCCTGTCTGGCCTAACTGCCCTACTCTCGCACCATCTAGTGAATGTAGCCCAGGTGCTCTGATAAATGCGCTTGGTTGCTGGGCGTCTGGACTGTAGCATGGTGTCTAGTACTTGGCGAGAATAGCCTAATTTCCTCAAGGCCCTCCTCACAACTTCCAGGCTGTCAGTCTGAGTGATTTTGGATTGCAGTATTGGATCGGGCCCTGGGTCAGCAGGCCTGGGAGGTCCGGCAACCTGAGTGGAGATTCTGAGCTCTTGCAGGTCCGTGAACCCCCATGGCCTCCGTGGCCAGAAGGGGGCCACCAGAATGACCTCTGTGCCTTCGTTCTTTATTTTCCTTATGGTTCTCTGTATGAGTGGAAATGGAGGGAAGGCATATAGATGACCCTGGGGCCACCTGATGTTCAGTGCGTCGAAGGCTACTGCTCTGCGGTGATGAGACACGAAGATCCTCACCAGGGATGCAAAGAGGTCTACTGTGGGGGCGCCGGACTGTCTGGTTATCATTCGGAATGCCCTCAGGTGCAGAGACCATTCCCCTTGGTCCAGCTCCACCCTGCTGAGCCAGTTGGCTTGGGTGTTCGTTTGTCCTTTGATATGCAGTGCCCGGATGGATTGCAAGTTCCTCTCCACCCATCTGATGAGAGTGGAAGCCATCTGGTGGAGCGCTTCGGATCTAGATCCGCCTTGGTGGTGCATACAGGTCTTTGCCACCCTGTTGTCTGTATACACGAGGACATCTTTTCCTCGAAGGGTTAGAGCCAGGCTCCGCAGCGCCAGGTAGATTGCCCTCAGCGCCAGCCAACTGATATGATGATCTTTTTCCCAAGGAAGCCATTCCCCTTGTGTCGTCATGTTTTGTGCATGTGCTCCCCAGCCCTGGAGACTCGCGTCTGTTCTTAAGGTTGTCATCTCCAGATCCGTCAGGGGCATTCCGAGGGTGAACCAGGGTGGTTGCATACACCAGGTGAAAGATTTTTTGAGTCCATCCGGTATCAGGATCCACGGATTTTTCCTTTGAATTAGAGAGTCCTGCCATGGGTGAACGAAACGTTGGGGAGGCCTGGCATGGAACCTGACCCATTGTATGATCCCTAAGCAGGAGGTCATGGCTCCCAGAAGGCTCGCCAGGGTCTTGAGCCTGACTCTGCGAAGTTTCGTGATCTGTTGGATCAGGCTGGTGAGCTTCAGTTGTCTCTGTTGCGAGAGGAAGAGCCTGCAGATTCTGGTGTCCAATATCACTCTTGGGTGCTCCAAAGTTTGAGAGGGATGGCTCTTCTTGAGGTTGACCACGAATCCGTGATCTTGTAAGTACGTGATAGTCCTGTGTACTTCCCTCTGTGCTTGCTCGTAGGTTGGGGATTGTATTAAGATGTTGTCGAGGTAGGGGTGCAGTTTGATCCCCTTCATTCTTAGGTTCGCTATGAGCACTACTAGAACCTTGGTTAATGTCTTCGGCGAGGTCGCCAGACCAAACGGGAGAGCTGTATACTGCCAATGTTGCATGGCATAACTGAACCTGAGCCATTGTCTGTGGGATGGTAGAACAGGTACGTGCAGATAAGCCTCCTTCAGGACAAGTGATGTCAGCCACTTTCCCTTTGTGATCGCTATGTGGATAGACTGCAAGGTTTCCATTTTGGATTTTTGTACCTTTACGACCGGTTCAGCATCTTCAGGTCCAACACCGTTTGCCATTCGTTCGACTTTTTCGGGACTAAGAATAGAATGGAATAGAGCCCTAGCCTTTTTCGTGGTGGGAGACTGATTCAATGGCTGATGGACAAGAGTCTGGTAATTTACGCCTGCATCACTGTCTGTTTGTCATGGTTGCTGGAGACTGGTGAGGCACAGAAGAACTGTCGGGGGGAGTGGGAAAACTCTATTGTGTATCCCCGTTGTATGGTGCGAATGATCCAAGCGTCTGTGGTGGACTCCCTCCACTGGTCCGCGAATAGTTGAAGCCTGCCCCCCCAGTCTCTCCCGTCCTGCCCCACTGTCCATAGCCCAGTCATGCCTCCATCTTGGGGCGGCCTTTGTTCTGACGCTGCTTATTTCTGATGTCGTGGCCCTTTTATTTTTGCCACCGGGGTCTGTATCTCTGTTGGTTTCCCCTGTGGGGAAAGAATGGCCGTCTGGAACCCCCAGGAACTGAGAAGGATGCATTGTAGGGACGAAAAGATCGCTTTTGGACCCCCACACTCTGCAGAGTCTGCTTCTAGGTTTTATTGGTGGCATCTGCTAGCACCGTATCCAGACAACCTCCGAAGAGCTTGCGGCCCTGGAATGGGCTTCTGACCAGAGTGTTCTTGGATGTGTTGTCTTCATGACCTCAACCATAGCCATTGTCGCACTGCTACATTGGATGCGGCCGCCCTGGACACCCAGTGGAGCATGTCTGTGGAAGAATCGGTTATGAAGGCGTAAGCCAGCTGGATTCTGGTTGAGAGAACCCTAGTCATTCTCGTGGAGACTTGTGGATTCCCGGCTTGTTTGATCCACGTCATTAAGGCCCTTGAAAAATAAGAGGTTAGCGTGGCCATCTTTATAATGGAGGATATTTCCTCAAAGTTCCTTCTCAGGTTGCATTCAATCCCCTTGTCTGTTGGATCTCCGGGGCAACACTTCCCCTTGGTGGGGAAAACCGAGTTTCTGGCCAGAGAGGCTGCCACTGCGTCTACCTTAAGTATGGTGAGCAGGGTATTCTTGTTCTTAGATAGGGAATAAAGCGATAGTTGGGCTTTAGACATTCTGGAGGCCTTATTGGGTTGCTGCCACTCTCGCTTAATAATTCGCTCATAGGCCTTGTCCAAGACCATCCCCTTTTCTCTATCTCTCGCTTGAGGGAGGTACTCTCTCCCCTCCTCCTCGGAGTCTGACGAGGCTTCCTTGTCCTTCTTTTGTTTGAGGTGGAGGGCCTTGGTGACCAGGTCATATATCTGGTCCCTATATTTGTTGGGGAAGTTCCTGTCTGGGTCTGACGAGGCGTCTAACCCCAGTTCCTCCTCTCCTGACTGAGCCTCGCTGTCTGAGATCTGATCAGAGACCTCCCCCTCTTCTTCGCTGGGCTCCTTGTGAAGTGGCCTGTCCTTTTTCTTCCTCCTCCTGTCCCCTGCTCTCTCCTCCTCTGAGGGCTGGACTGACAGGATCTCCTCTGGGGGTTCTGACTCTGAGGAGGGTGCTGACTCAAGGGGCCAAGCAGTTTTGCGAGGCCAACTTGGGTGTTTTCCCTTTCCTGCCCCTTTTAAGCCTTTGAAAGTGCGCTCTGTCTCCTCACAGGAGGGGGACCTTTTTCTCTTTAATTCTGAGAGGATTTCCCTCAACACTTCCATGTTGAGGGAACGAATCCTGCACAAGCTCCTAGTCTTCACCTATAAAGCTCTTCACAACCTTGCTCCCTCCTACCTCTCTGCACTTATCGCCCTCCATACTCCAGCCCGTGCACTTCGCTCCTCCTCTGTCCCTTCTCTCACCCTTCCACGCCTTCCCTGCTCCCCTAAGCGCCTTCGTCCCTTCTCACTTGCTGCCCCCCATGCCTGGAACTCCCTCCCTGTCCACATCCGCCTT
>QEPC01008444.1:390332-406334 GCA_003113815.1 Sphenodon punctatus | reverse complement strand
GGGGGGGGCTCACTGTGGCAGACTGTTCTGTCTCTGCCTGCTCCGCTGTGGCTCTGCGCCTGGTGGCCATTTTTTCTTTTTCTTTTCCCGCTGATACTAAGCGAGGCCCGACTGGGGGAGGGGCGGATGAAACCTGCACCGCCGAGGCACCGTGTGCTGGGTTGCTGGTCACAGGTGGGAAGAGATCCGGGCGGGGGCTCCTAAGTCCTGCGCGGTCTCTTTGGGCATCTAGCCGGTCTGTAGGTCACGAGTGATGGGCGGCCTTGGGGGAGGCAGGGAGCTGAGCTGCTCCGCGTCGGAGCTCTCTATGCTGGGCTATGGCCGCGGCAACTGCTCAAGGAGGGCAGGAAAGGACATTCCGCCGGGGGGGGGGAGGAGGCTGTGGGGGGCCGCCCATTGGATCGGGACCTTACTTGCTGTTTCTCCGCCCTCTGCTGCAGCGATTTTTGCTGAGCTCGGATCTCCCCGCCCCAGCTCGGAATGGGCCTAGCCCAGAAGAGCGCTTCCTTTTAGGCTGCTACTCTTGCTCTTCGGGGACCCCTGCGCCAACAGGGAAGGGGGCGCCCAGTATCTGCTCCAAAATCCCTTCAGGGAAGGGAGGTGAACAGGGAGAGGAATTTTTCCTCCCCTGGCACCCGGAGCTCCTTCCTAATTCTTTGATTTTCCTCTTCTTTTCCTAAAGGCTGTCTCACTTGGGAGACAGCCAGCCTGCTTCCTAGCAGTATCGAGGCAGACAAATGACCGGGGAGATAAGGATAGATCCCTGGGGATTGGTTCTAGAAAATTTGATGGTCTGCCTCCTAGTGGTAGTTGGCGGGATCTACCCTACTGTCCTGACTGGATGGCCAGGAGGATCCCCTGGGAGAAAGAGGGATGCTCCTGCCAAAGCCTAGAGGCAGAGGACGGTGGTTGAAAGGGGAATGGAAGAGAACTGATGCTGCCATTGAAGAAAAATCTGGCATTTGCCTGCTTGTCTCTCTAAAGAGGCAGGCTCTAATTAAAAAAAGAAACAAAAAAAGCAAACAAATGGAAGACATCAAAAGAAATTACTGCAAATACAGTGAGACACAGGACACCAAACGATAGGTCCAACTTTATGATTACAACTGATGGGCTCCCTCTGGTGAGCAGAGTTCACAGGATGGCAACATAAACATGGAGGAGCCTGACATGAAATGACATCACATTGGCTTGATTTCCCCTGTAACTCATGATAGGCGCGATCCCAAAGCCCGTGTAAGCCGCACGCATCCTCTTAGGCGGCCCACTGTGCTGTGCGGAAACCGCGCGTGCGTATGCGCACGCAGCTTCCGTGCGGTTTACGTGGGCTTTGTGCCTCTGCACGGCTCTGCCACCCTCCACCCCAGCTGGAATTGAATAAAGCAGCCATTCATCTGTAACAACACACTTTACACCAGGTCGGGAAGCCGTTCCCCGGGAGCTGTTCCCAACTCGTAGCCCAGGCTAAGTGCTAACACCCAGGCTAACATTTGGCGATGCACTCTAGCGTGACGTTAGCCTGTAATTCCACGTGGGCCAAAGCATGGAAATGTGGGCTATCGTCACGTCTGAAAACACTCTGTGTTCACTCCATGTAGTGCTGGAGCCTAGCTTTTTATTTTAACTCTATAAAATAAAAATACTGACACGCTGAAAAGGTGACATTGAATTGCTGAACTAATTTGACAGACATTCTTCAAACACAATAAACAAATGTGAAATGCTACATACGGATCTAGTTTGCCATCTTTGTAATGCATTTGGAGAAAAATCATGATGTATCATCTCTTATAAGCTATAAGACTCAAACAGAAAACATCTGTTATGAGAAATGAATTCAAAATCCCTCCTCCCATGAGGGGAGGGGAAGGGGCTCACTAGTATTATCAAGACTTTTAAACTTTGCAGTTCTAGGATACCAGACACCTATAATAGCTGCTTCAGTACTGCTTGCCAAAGATTACAATTTTTGTAGACTCTGAATAAATTCAGTTAGACCTTTTGGAAAAATGATTAGGAAGGGAAAGAATGCAGCAGATTCTTTGAACACTAGACAAAATATTTTCCAGTTTACATTAATGAAAAACACAGAGTCTTTACATCCTATTCTCTCACCACAGCACATAATGTCTTGCCTGCTGGCTAAAAAGACAGCTGATGACGGCTGCTGTTAATTCCTTATGATACACTCCCCCTTGACATTACTTTCTTAAACAGAAGAGACTTTCTTCTCTAAATATTCAACAATATTTACATGACATTTGAATCAGGTTTGCACGAGATGTTGCTGCTGTGTTGGTAAATCATTCAGAAGGAACTGAGCCTTACCAATGCAGCTTTCACTTTTCACTTCATATCCCGGTGGACAGATGCATCTGAATGATCCTTCCAGGTTTTGGCAAGTACCAGGAAAGCATGAGCCAGGAAGAGCCACACATTCGTTAGTATCTTAGGAGAATGAAAGGAGTAGAGAGAGACTGAAAAATTCCAAAATTAAATGGTTCTGTTTCTGTAACAATGGCTGACAAAACTGTCAATTTCAACAGAGATCTAAATCAGAGAGGATCTACCTTTGTGAGCATATAAGCCCTTTCTTACTTTCTTTCTTTAGCTTCCTTGGTTAATAAAATAAAAAGAACAAAACAACCCCCCGCATCCCCAAAACCTCACCCACAATATTTTATCCCATCACATTTTTACCATCGCTTTTCTCATGGTAAACATTTCAATATTTTTAGGGCTGAAACGAGAATGCTTTTGCATTCTTGTGAGAACGCACTAGTTTCTCACAGCCCCGACGTGATCTCTCATGTTCTCACTGAGGTTTTTGAGAATCTCGCATTCTTCTTGAAAACCTCAAAAACCACTCTGCGCTCATTCAAACTGGCCGTCATAGCCATCCTGCGCATCTGTGCCCCCTCCCCCCCACCAGTGGCCATTTTGCGCACGCACAGAGCATTTTTGAGGTTTGTCTAAAATCTTGCAAGATTCTAAAAAAATTTCCCAAATGCTCTGTTCGTGTGCAAAATGGCCACCATTGCCATTCTGTGCATGTGCAACGCTCGGCAACTATTTTCAAGAATGTCATGAGAACGGCAGAGAGAACGTCACGACCTACACAATTTTGACCTGGAAGATTTTCGACCAGGGCGAGAACAAGTTTCAGACTTCAGTTTTATGTCTGGAAGTCAGAATGTCACGTTCCACCCGGCAGTTTATTTCTAGTTTTAAAGTCTGCAGCATATGGCTGACTTGATACATACCAATGCAGTTCTTGCCATCTGGAGTAAGTTCATATCCTTCATTACATAAACATTTGAAAGAACCAATTTCATTAAAACACCGTCCATTTCTGCACACCTGCCCAAAGAAGGAACTACACTCGTCAATATCTGTAAATAAACAAGAGAGAATTGAGCCCTTCCGAGAGATCTAGCAGTCGGAATGTATACTTGGGCACAGTATATACAGTATGCTATAAAACACTCAATATAAAATATATAATCCCATGGAAAAGACAAATCCAGTGCAGTGAGAGAACAGCTAGTGGAAATAACTCTCACTTCAGCACATTAAGGTATTATGGAGCAGCGGGATTCACTCCATCAGTTAAGGCACGAAGGAGTTCCAACGCAAAGCCTCCCATTGCTTTGCATTAGAATTAGGTGGCACTTCTCTTCCGGGTTGGTGACTTTTTTCTGTTGCTGGGCCTAGCTTAATTGTTGGAGCCTTTACACAAGTGATATTGTGTCAAAAAATTCAGCTGCCGTATCTTCTTCCCGCTGGTGCATTATGAGGTCTTGACATGGATCAGAAACAAGAAACAAAGAGTTTGAAGATGCTGTGTTTTGCCTTTGGTATGGCACATAATGCCGTGCATGCATGGAGTGTGACCGGCAGGTCTTTTCCAGTGCACCGGCTTTGAAATCTACACTGGGGGCATCGGCGGCAGCAGTTCCTGCCGAGTCTCCCCTTCCTGCCTGACTTGGCTGGAGGGGTGGGGAGGGAAGAACTTATACTGCCCCCCTCACCCAACCACTCACCTGCTTGCCTGCATGCTGCTGGAGCCTGCCGCTGCTGGATCTGGAGTCGCTGCTGCTGGATCTGGAGGCGCCCCCACTCCTGGACCTGCTGCACCATTCAAAGTCACTGCCACACGCAACACCAGTGTGCCACCACTGCGGTGTTTAAAGGGCTTGTGGTGCCGCATGCATGTGAATGAGAACCAGCGCAATGTTCCCCATCTTGCATGCTGGAACTACATTTCTCACCATGTAAGATAGGGAACATGGTGCCGATTCTCATGTGCATGTGTGCGGCACTTGCAGGCTCTTTAAACACCACAGCGTTGTTGTTGGAGGCACCCTGGTGTTGTTTGCGGTGGGGGCTTTGAAAGTTTCAGAGGCAGGTAAGCAAGTGGCAAGGGACTGCAGGAACTGGAGGCAGCTCGCAGACTCCAATCTGGGCTGGGAGTAGCAGCTGGCCTCCGCTCCCTGCCTACCCTGGCCAGCCAGCAGTGGAAAGCAAGGAGGGAGGTGGCGTGGGGACAGCTTATCCCTCAGGAAAAGCACGGTGGAACAGCCAGGTCTTACATTGTCTATGGAAAGAGGGGAGGTCGGTAATCAGGCGGACCTCCAACGGGAGGGAGTTCCACAACTGTGGTGTGGCCACAGAGAATGCCCTCTGCAAGGTCGACACCCGAGAAACCCGAGGGACCTCGAGGAGGGCGCCCCCAGCTAACCGTAGGGGCCGATCCAGGATTGCAGCATAATCTGATCATTCTGGACGATCTTCCTTTCACATATGCATTTCCTTTAAAGCTATCAAGTAACAAGCATGACAGATTCTGAATCTCTGCCATCTAGCTTTGTTTTGGGAACACGAGGGTAGGTTGAATAATAGTATTTATATAGCACCAGCAAGTAACTGTGTTGGGGAAAGGGAAGACTCTCTGTGTTTGTGCGTGTGTGTTTGGGGGGGAGAGGGGGACTGTGTGTGTGTTGGGGGAGAGAGGGAGGGTGTGGGTGTGTGCGCATGCTTATGAGCTAGGGGGAGGGAGCCGACAAATACACACAACTCAGCACTACACACACACACACACACACCTCCCAGCACTACATACACATAGATACACAGCCCAGTACTGAACACACAGACACGCACATGCACACACACACACACACACCACAAAGCACAACACACACACAGATACACAACACAGAACTACACACGTACACACACAGACACACCACCCAGCACTCCACACACACAACTCCCAGAACAATGCACACACACACCACCCATCACTACACAGTTCACAGAACTACACATATAGACACACCTCACAGCACACAGCCCTGCATACACACACACCTCCCAGAAAGATACACACACACACCAACACACTTCCCACCCACTCAGGAAGAAGTAGTAGAGATGTAGGTGTACACTGACAGAGGAAGACACTGAGATATGTGTTCAGAGCTAGGGGCTGGATATGAGGGCCAGATACATGAGTTGGAACAGGGCTGTATTATCCCTATACTTGGTCAACAGGCCGGAGGCTCTGCACCCTTCATTAAATGTGTGCAGAGCATGGGGAAAATAGGGAGTTTCTCCTGTCTGGGGCTCCTGATGTGGGGCTTGTAGAGCACTGTTTTAGGGACTAGTGAGACTGGACAAAAACGGGATTTGCATGGCACCCCACAAAAACAGAAGGATATTTCTACCCAAAACCCCCTTTTGGGTTTGGCACATAAGTTAAGACATCCGCTACAAATCCAGTCAAGCAACATGCTACCCCAAACACCCATTCTGGGAGAATACATTAGGGAAGCAGAATCCTACCCAAAAAACTTTCCTGGGATTCACATCACTTACAATTCCCATCAAGCAGTAACATGTATGGAAACTACGTTAAGGCAGGAATGAAAGCACAACAGTTCCTCTACTATCTCTGCACAACTCTCTCTACTGCCTCCTACTTTAGGAATCTCTCTCTACTGAGTCCTATGTGCCTTAACTCCCATGCCATGCAAGGATCTGGTGTATTGACATGAGTCACATGTTCTGCTGCATACAGATTTATGAATGCACCTCTCTCTATGCACTTTCCATGAGTTCTGGTGTCCATATGGGGTTATAGTGTGTATGTTAGGCGTGTGTCTCTGGGGGTATGGCACTATGGCTCTATGCTTCTGTCCCGTTTTGTAACCTCTGAAGCCCTTGGCCCCCCACCCACCCATGACAATTTTGGCCCCCCACCATGACATTACATGTTGTGGTCATGGGTGGTTTTTTTGAAAGAACCAGGTGGGGAGGCTGGGTAGCAGTTCTTTTCCCTTTCCCCCACCCTCTCATGCATTAGTGACATATGATAACACATTCTCTCTATTATCATATTAGTGACATATGATAATAACTGCTGTGTAGTACACCAGATCCTTATAAGGACCACTGGTAGCTGGCAAGACTTAGATCAGCACTGATCCAGCAACGCTAGTGGCTTCAGGATTGGAGTAAGGGGTGAAAAAATGGTTTAAAATCACTTCTATATCACTTCCGAAAACATTGAAACTTCTACTGGAAACTGTCCAGTCATACCCTAATATTTAGAGTCATGGGGGCCGATCCTGAGCCTTGCACGAACGAGCGACACATGTGCCATGTGTGTACATGAGCACCCGCAACCTACCTTGCGTGCACCCCCACTATGAAGACTGTGGCACACAAGCTGTACATGTGTGGGTTTAGGATTGGTCCCACTGTCCTTAGTGATAAATTATCCCAACTTGTATGCTACTGAGACATATTTATATCATGGAAATTCTTGACAGGAAATCTATTTAACTGGTATCCATAGACTTGATTTTGTAATTTTTTTGTAAGCAGTTGTCTTGGGAAGGAGATCTACTGTTAAATCACAAGCTAGTCTCCTCCAGTAGATCACAGGGTGTTAATATACGCAACTCTGCCTGTTATGGCCCACCTGGGCAAGAACCTTAGCTGCACATCCGTTAGCGGCCCACCAGATAATGGGCCTGCTACAGCTCCTGATTGGGTAGGTGACTGCCCCTCAGGAATCATGGGCCCGGAAGGAGCTGGGTCCACACTCAGGGCCCAGGGGATGCCCAGGCAGGCCATAGTGGGTTATCGCATTTGTTCGTGCTGCCATGGCCGCTTGCTATGGCTGCTCGTTATTGGTAGTTATGGCTGCTTGTCATGGCAGGGGGTGGGCTGCCGGCTGCAGGACAAAGGTGGGGCCAGCTGCCCTCATGTCTCCTCTGGCCCCCCTCCCCAGCCGGATTGATCTGCGGGAACATTTTCCAGTTCCCTGACCTTACCCTGCTGCGGGTGGCCCTCCCTTTGTGGGACATGTAGCTGGTGTGCCAGCTGCACATATATTAACACCCACAGTGTGGAAAGAGTGCACTAGTTCCTCAGAGATTGCCTCTGGGAAGGAGAGCAGGACCAGTGCTCCAGGGACTGTCTCTGGGAAGGAGACAGGCTAAGTCACTTTCTCCAGTGTGAAAGAGTGTTCTTCTACTCCTGAAACCAGTTGCTGGGGTGCCTTAGAGCTGGGAGCCAGCAGGAAGTAGCCAGAGGGAAGAAGGGGAGCACTGGAGCTTGCAGGAGGGATCCTAGTAGATCTCATGAAATTGACACCAGGATCAAGTGGATTGTGTACACTACAAATCTGATAATCTGACCATCCCTACTTTATATATAGTGACAGAACAGCACAACAGCATCACTGTGTGCTAAAGAATCTGGGCTTTCATCTTTTCAAAGAGTGAATGAAGTAAGTAAGTCCTAAATTTCTACAAATAAACTGCCTAGAATAAAAATGCATTCACAAACGTGATCTATCAAAGCCTTCAGATGAGATCATCTTTTGCGATTATTTGGCTTTTTTTGCTAATAACCTGAATTGGTTGCTGTTTCTTGGTTTAGTCTTCTCTCTTTCAATGCTCCACATGTGACACTGAAAAAACAGTAATGAATTTTTGATTCATGCACTTACCCATACAGTCATTGTTATGAGTCAGCTCAAATCCTGGGTAACAAAGACAGTTGTACGAACCAACTGTGTTTTTACAAGTTCCATTTCCACATGGATGCCGTTCACATTCATCAACGTCTACAAAAAGAAACATTATTTTTACAAAAGAGTTGGCCTTCCTAGATTTTGTCATATGTAGCATTCACACAAGAGGTGACAACATTGTAAATCTTAATCATTCATTTCATCTGCTTTTCTTCATAACTTACATTTACTTACTGCTTCTTATATTTAGAGTGTGGCATGCAAGCTTGTTGTGTACAGGTAAAAAAATGTATGTATGTCAACTACTTTTGAAGTCATGAAGGACATTCTACAGCTGAAAAGTATGGGCATTTGGGAAAATCAGTCCATCAGTTGGTTCTGGAGAGTCTGCATAACCTTGACAGCTGACAGATAATGGAAAAATTTAGGCTGTGATTTTGGGAGTTCACCAGACGGGCCTTAGAGAGTGTCTGCAATCCTTTATGACCGAAAATCCTTCCTTCCTTTATGTTTGTTCATTACCTAGCTAATTGCATTGTGGGTGCTTCTGGAAACAGTTCTGTCACTGCAGGAGACAAGAACGAGAATCTTGAATACCTCTATTGTTTAACAATATAATAGCTGAGTTTCAGTGGGCCCCCAAACTGTCTCTATTACTGCATGTCCAACATTGGGTGAAAACAGACATGACACTAACCACCCTTTAACCACCCTTGGTGGTTATTTATGCATGTTTCAGGGCTGCATAGGGCACCAATACNAAATTGAGGCTGATCTGATACACGCGCAGAGGGTGAACTCGAGCTATAAGATCCCAGCTTCTCCGTTGAGCGAAGGGAGCTACCTGGGTCTTTGGGAGGAATTTGCGGTGAGACGAGCATTTACCTGCCTTCGTTTTGGGATGTTCCCCTCAGCTGTACTTCGGGGCCGTTATAGGGGGATACCTTGGCAGGATAGGAAATGCATGTCTTGTTCACTGCTTGTTCCAGATACAGTGCAACACATTCTTTTGGTGTGTCCCAAATATACAGCTCAAAGGATAGCGATCCAAAAGATCCTGAAGCAAGCACAGTTAAAGCCTTCTTATGCAGACCCCCTGGCCTTATGCCTAGATTATAAGGCTACGGACTTAACCCGGGCGGTTGCGGTCTTTGGGAAAGCAATTTGGAGGAGGAGACAAGATTATTTACTGGGGAAGGAATCTCCTTAAGCAACACCCATAGTGGATAAAATGCAGCAGGGGAATACATGTGACCTGTTTTTAGGTTGTTTATATATTGTGTATAACTGTTTATGATATGTATTGCATTGTTGCAAATATGATAATTTTTATTTGTTGATTGCGACTAAATTGCCAATAACCTTTGGTTGAGGCAAATAAAGTTTATTATTATTATTATTATAGCCCTGTAACATGCATAAATAACCACCAAGAGTGGTTAAAGGGTGGTTAGCGTCATCTCTGTTTTCACCCTTTGTTGCTTTAAATCTGTGCACTCACTAAGGGCACAAAAGTACAGAAGTAGCCACAGCTGGCAGTTATTCAAACTGATATTTAAAAAAAGCTGAATACAAACCCTGGATTCACTTTTCTTTGACCTCCTTATGCTTACATTTTAAATTCTACAGTTTATTGAAAGGAAAACATTTGTTTTTGTGACCTGACACTTGGGGTCTAGTTTCAGGTCACCATTTGATTTCAATGGGAGTGGTGATTAAAGTGCTTGGCCCTACCATTTGCTATGGAGACAGTCATCACCAAAAATCTTTGTAAATGCTAATTTTATGTAATACTTGGTGATTTGCATCCATAAAGAGTTATATATGGTTGTCTCACCACCATCATCCATGCTTTCATCACTTCAAGATTGGACTACTGTAATGCGCTCTACGTGGGGCTACCCTTGGTGATGATTTGGAGACTTCAGCTGGTGCAGAATGTGGCAGCCTGTCTCCTTACAGGGACAGGTCACCGTGAGCATATAACACTGATGCTTCGCTCACTACATTGGCTGCCTATAGTCTTCCAGGCCCGATTCAAAGTGTTGGTTCTTACCTATAAAGCACTACGTGGTCTGGACCCAAC
Organism: Sphenodon punctatus; assembly: GCA_003113815.1. NCBI lineage: Eukaryota > Metazoa > Chordata > Lepidosauria > Sphenodontia > Sphenodontidae > Sphenodon > Sphenodon punctatus. The sequence continues at coordinate 396,201 of QEPC01008444.1, read as the reverse complement.
TTACCTGTGGGATCGCCTCACCCCCTGGGGTCTAGATTAGCCCCTGCGGTTGGCCAGGAGCACCCTCCTCAAGATCCCCCGAGTTTCTCAGGTGGCAACCTTGGAGAGAGTGTTCTCTGTGGTCGGCCCAAGGCTGTGGAACTCCCTCCCGGCGGAAGTTTGCTTGTCACCGGACCTTTCCACTTTCCATCAGAAGTGTAAGATCTGGCTCTTTCACCAGGCATTTGGTTGTAGAAGACCCATTGTACACCAGTGGAGCCAGTTAAGGGGCACGTATATATCTTATTCGGCCTGCTCTTGCTTTTGAATCCATCTTGTTTGTCATGAGCTGTATGCATGCCTTTTTGGCAGCCTATGTTGTATCCCATAATAGTTGTTCTGCAGGATACCAAGGCCGGCCAGAGATGTAATGTTTTGAGAAGCTTCCTTATCAGTAGCCAAGCCTGATACAAAGAGAAAGGTTTCTTAATTGGGAACTGAATGACTCAGGCCAGGGGGAGGCACATCTGCAATGGTTAGCACATGCGCAGTGGGTTTGTGAAGTTAGAATACTATAAAGACAGAGAAACCGGAAACTAAAGTTGGAACGTCACTGCTGGCCACTTCGCAGACGTGCTGAGGGGCGCGGCAGAACCTGAGGCCCACCTGGGGATCATCTTGCAGCCGTTGTTGGGGTTCCCTGGCTTGCAGAAAGGGATGTGAGATGTTTTCTTTTACCTTTTATGCTTTGTATTTAATAAAATAGCTTTCTTGGCCACATTCGATTGAGTCATCACTGAACTGATCCAAAAGAACTTACAATTTTAAGACAATGGGTAGTGAGTGGGTGGGCAGGAGGTTGGGGTGGGGAGGAAGGGATTTATTTTCCTTAAGACTGCATTGTTTTATTATGGATTTTAGTATGTATTTTATAGTTTTATCTGTTTCAATTTGTAAGCCACCCTGAGTTGCCAAAGGAAGGAAAGTGTGTGTGTATACACACACACACACACACACACACGTATATAAAGGGCTCCATATTTTTGAATCAAATTCATACAGCAAGGGCATGCAGAGAGGTGCTGTTCATAGCTGCCCTACAATTATGCAACTTCCTCCCCCTGGAGGTTGTCTGAATCCAAGCCTTCTCATCTTCCAGAGGCTATATAAGACCTTTTTATTTGCCAGGCATTTGGAAAACAGAGAGTTTGGGGAGGTTTGGGGAAAATGGGTTTGGAGATTATGCGTGTTGTAACCCACCCTGACTCCTTGGGATAGGGTAGGATAATAAATTTAAGTAAATATAAAATCAGTTAACTTTCTCCTAACAAAAGACCATGCACCTTATTCAAGGAAACTTCAAGATCTCTAATAGTACACAGTACTGTGTGAACTAGTCCTTTAATGTCTACGTCACCTCCCAATACAATTCACATTTGTAACCACATTCCACTAGAACTGAAGTCATTTCCTTTCCATACCCATGCACATGGTCTGGTCTTGGGATGCCTTAAAACCATTGTGGCAGATGCAGTGGTAACTTCCTTCCAGATCCACACATAAGCCATGACTACATGCATTAGGAATTTCCAAACATTCATTGCGATCTAAAACAAAAATATAAAACACATGGCATACATTATTAATTTGTATTGTTATTCATTCATTTTTCACAAGCCTGTTTTTACAGTCTGTTAATGATTAGTAAAGGGGGACTCCAAATTATCCATAATCAAAACAAAATCCTAACAAAACCAGCTTTCATAAGAATCTTCATTTTTTCCATATATACCTTAACGTCAAATTGTTTTTATTTTAGGACTCTGACCTTGCAAATGCTGTTTCATAATTTCATTCCTTTTTTCTTCTTTTGAATACAGAAATATGGTGAGAAAATAGTTTGTAGAAAGAAAATAAAATGTAAATTGCAACAAGCTTGTTTTCTCTTTTGCCTCTAGAGGAAACATTAACAAGATAAAATGGAATCAAGCAAAATTGTGAAATCAACTGACTACTTACCAATGCATGCACCGTTGGGTGAAAGTTTGAAGCCTGCAGCACATTCACAGCGATAACTACCAGGACTGTTGATACAGTCCGCATTTCGCTGACAGAGGTTATCTCCGTTGCTGCACTCATCAATATCTGAAACATCAACAACCAGCTCTAATTCAAATCATGAATACCATTAGTTTAATACATTTTTTGTGTCTAAGGTGTAGATAGTTTCATTACTGTAACAAGGGAAATGTACCTGCAGACTTCTCACACCACGGAAATTTCAGATTTTTCAATTAAAATATTTTATATATGCTCACAGGATGACAGTATGAGAAGGAATGTAGCAAGGTGGGAGCAATCGTAAGGTGTATAAGAGCAGTTATAAAATAAGAAAGTACAGTAGAATACGCCCCCCCCTTTTAATAAATAAATCTGGACATCTTGAGGGACATGCTTTTTGGGTGGCCCAGATTAGAGAGAGATCTGGATAGTGTGGGTTTCAATATGTAGTGAACAGCTGCTGAGAGCCAAAAAGTTGACCAGCTCTACAAGAACTGTCAGTGATGCATTATGCTCCATATGAAAGTAGAGGGCATATAAATGCATGTCTAGAATAAGGAAGATTACAGAGGTCCAGTTAAGCAAGGTTTTACTGTACATGGACCTCTTAGCTGAGAAAGATAAAACGACAGCAAAAGACTCCACTTAGGAGGCAATGGAATACCTGAAAACAAAGAGAGGGAAAAAATTCTTTTACATCACCTTCACAGACCAAGAGCAGGTCGTTATAACTGAATCCTGTGGGACATTCACATCGGAAACTGCCAATCTGGTTAATGCAAACACCATTTGCACAAATCCCTGGGATCTCCTTACATTCATCAATATCTGAAAATGAATGTCCATTGGTCAAATGTAATTTAGGGATCTCTACACACCATGCACTTTTCACAATTTATTATGCTTACAACTAACACAGAAGCTCAGTTAAATGTCATATAAATGAAAAAATAACATAACAAAAACTAAAAATGTTGATGATGTGACTTATGGAAGGGAGATAAATTACATGAAGAATGTCCAATAACATCCAGGAACTGGATTACAAATTAAATTAGGAAGTTGTAAAAAGGAATAAAGAACATAGCTCTGAATACTGTATATTGAAAATTGTGGGATAGATTAATCAGGAATGCAGAGAAACCCACAAAAACCTAGAAGCAAGATCCTCAGTTGTTAGTAATTCCATTCACATGCATGTGCTTCACAGAAAAATTACAACACTTCTTATAAGCTTCTTATAATCCTTTCCATAACCATGGAAGACAATGCAGACATTTTACATGTGCAATGCAGAAATTCATTTTAATTACAGTCATCCTTGCATTCCTTTGATCCTTTTCACACAGACACTCTAACGCTGATAAAATGGGTGTTACATTTTATTATACAAGTTACAGGGCTGCAGGTGTGCTCTATGGGTGCCCTGAAACATGTATAATAAAATGTAACACCCATTCTATTAGTGTTAGAGTGTCTGTGTGAAAAGGGCCTTTATGTGGCACTCAAGAAAGCATCTCCTGCCAGCTAAGAAAGAGGGTCTTACAAATGTATATTTTGCTATGGTTACTTTAAATATGGAAGTCTCCTCACTGAGAAAATACTGTCATATAATTAGCTTTAAGGCCAGTAGGGGGAAGCAAAAGGGAACTGAATCCATTCTGAAGGTACATTTTTGTCTTTTATTCATATTCTTTTATGAAGCATGTGCATAGTTGTTGGGTACCCTGGATTTTCAGGGATGCCCTGATTTAATACTTTTTTTGTTATTGATTCTGCAGTCAGGAAAATTGCTGCAGAGTCCCGCATTAGGAAGGGAGGGGTAAAAGACAGCAATTTGCAAGCCATCAATGAGACAATGAATTGAATTCTCCAGTCTGAAAGAGCCAAACAGGTTGCTCTAGATAAGTTCAAAGCAGCCCTTCTGACACTGTAGTTATGGGACCCTTTATTGCCCTCTGAGACCCTTTAATTGCTCTTTAATTCTTGTTAATGACTATTCTCCTTCTAGTCTTTGGAATTAAAAAAACAAACAGCTTTGGGTGAAGCTATGTGTCTAATCATTTCTCTTGAAAAAATCAAGGCTTTGAACGTGAACCTTGTAAGGGGCTGATATTGTGACTTTAATTAAGTTTCCTTCTAAAAATAATCACAGGATATTTCAGGCCAGCCTCTCTGTTAGGGTGAAATCCATAGTGATGATAGGCTGCTGGAGTCCATGTTTGGTCCATGAAGCCCCCACACAGCCCCCACTCATATGTTTAGTGCATCCAGCCTGGGCAGCTCCTTGTCCGTATTTCACATGCACGCAACAGCTTCCACCAGCCATCTCCCTCCCCCATGGCTGCCTCTCAGCTAAGAAGTGTGCTAGAGATCCCCCCTCCACCTTCGTCCCCCACAGCCACCTCTCAGCTGAGAAGCATGCTAGAGATCTCCCCGCCTCCCGCAGTCTCCCTCCCCCATAATCACTTTTCAGGTGAGAGGCGAGGAGAGTGAGACAGTAGTCACTGAGACAGTAGTCACCTTTCAGCTGAGAGGCGGGGAGGGAGATTTCTAGCACTCCTCTCAGTTGAGGGACAGCTGCAGAGGAGTGAGATCTCTAGTGCACCACTCAGCTGAGAGGTGGGATGGGGGGCTGCAGAGAAGTGAGATCTCTAGCACGCCTCTCAGCTGAGACAGCCAGAGGGGAGGGAGATTGCTACTGCCTCAGCTGGCCAGGTATGCTAGGCATGACTCTATGGTGCTGGTGGACTTGGATGTCAGTGAGGCTGCAGGTGAACCTAATTGATGAGACGTGGACACGTAGGTGCCCCTTAACCTTGGCCTGCATCGTCCCACCATCTCAGCTGTCAGAGAATCCACACAGGATGAGAAATAGCTGGAATGGTGGGAATGCTTTATTGTCAGACGTAAACTTTAAAGCTGATTTGGCATGGGACTGTGAAGGGATGGGGTGTGAATGCCAAGTAGCTGACAGAAGTGATAGAACTTGGATATATAAAAATCAGCAGGACAAAGGTTTAAGTCTGGCTTATGAGAGAAGTTATTGTATGAATATGCAAGTCCTTTAACTTTTTTAAGATTGCTTTTTTAAATCCCAGACTCATAGGGTGTTAACAAACGAGATGTTAGGTCACATTAACCCACACCTGCTTCTTTATAGGTGATTGCCCACAGCAGTCATGTGACCTCCACCCACTGGACCTGCAGCCCTCACTCAAGACGGAGTCTCCAGATTGTGGAGCCCACTGTGCGAACAAATGCAGGCTAATGTGCACCCACGTGTCTGCATCCCATCAATTACGTTATGTGCAGCACTTCCGTGTGTACATGTCCGCCAACACCATAGAGTTGCAGGCGGAAATTCTTGAGCATCTGAGGAGTGACTGCTTCCTGCCCCTCTCTTTGCTCTCGCTGGTGCCACAAGTAGGGGCTGCCTGCAAGCGCATGAAATACACGCAGGGAGCTGCTTGTTTATTAGGTTGGACACACTAAACATGCGAGTGGGGACCAAACCCGGGCTCCAGCGGGCTATCATCTCATTTGTTAACACCCACAGTTAGACAATGGACCACTTCAAACTGGCATATTATATGCATATGTAAATCATACGCAAACTAGTCCTATATTGTCCCACATTTTGAGAATCACTGTTCCTCATTTCAGAGTTCAAAAGTTGAGAGTGGGTATTTTCAGACGTTACGAGATCACAGTCAACCACAGTGAACCATGCTCAAATCTGTGGTGGGGCCAAAGCGCCCTGAACGTCTGTTTGGCGGCCGCCAGATGTTCACCACAGTGAATACCCACATGGGGTCAATGTCAACCA
>QEPC01008444.1:372962-386549 GCA_003113815.1 Sphenodon punctatus | reverse complement strand
TTTTTTTGACCACGGGGGGTGGTTGTTTCATTCACCCCCACCGAGGATTCACTGTGGTGAATCGGTCCAGCGTAACGTCTGAAAATACCCAATGTATCATTGTATTAAATACTCATAATACCTTCACGGTAGACAAAGAGCTTGTGTTCTTATAGTTGCCCAGAAGTGGCACCATAATAAGTCAAACACGTGTTTTATAAAACTTACCAACTGCTTTGCCTGTATGAATGTCAAAGGTGAAGCCAGGAATATTTCCACATAGAGACTTGAATTCAGCTGAAAAAGAAAAAAAAGAGGATAATTTATTTTTAAGACTGTTTTTAAATCCTTCAAAATTATTTTGTTCGTTTAAATTTATACCCTGATGGGCTGTGCGGGGGCATGCGTGGGAATGCAGGGTTGATGTGTACACATCCATGTGCACCTGCCTCCCCGCACCACCCCCCAGCTGCGCACCCACGGACCCCCCCACCCCACCCAAGGCCCGTTTAAAAAGGGTCTAAGATAGTCTAGCATTTAAAGATGGAGGGCGAAGAAGCGTTGTTAAACAATGACCTGCATAGTGCTACCCCATCCAGAGAAAGCCGCCAAATACAGCATAATGTTATGAAAAAGTGTAAATGGGTTGCCATGCTGCATCACTGCAGATATCCATTGTGCAAAATCCTCTGAGGAGTGCTGTACATGTTGCCATGGCTCTGGTAAATGCCATCTTGTATGTCTTGTATGACATACAAGGCCATCTTGTATGTCTTCATTAGGCAGTGTTGAACGAAGGGCAATACAACTGACTACCTAACTGAAAATGGTATGGGATGCAACTGATTTGCCTTTAATGGGCTTCGCCCTCCATAGGCCAGAAAAAAATTGGTAGTAGAATGAAATGGGCACATTTTGTCTAAATAAAAGGAGAGAGCTCTGCGTAGGTCAGGAATATGGACTTTGTCACAGAATCATGGAAGTTTAGAGGATACAAGGTTAGTGTAATTTCTTGAGAAAGATGAAAGGACAACACTACTTTGGGTTTTGAAGTCCTCCTGAGTGTAATTTTAGTACAACTTTGACCCTTTTAAAAGGTTTGGAAGGCAGGGAGATCTGATCTTCGGGCAGCTAATTTGCATATTCTGGATTTCCACAGGTAAGTGAGAATAATCAAGATTATCTAGCGGAGAATAAACCAAGATGTCAGATGAAGAGACTCTAAGGTTGTCATTGATCTGAGTAAGTTAAGAGACCAGTGGCTGTGTCCTATGTGCTACTTTCACGGTGGGGCCGATCCCATGCCCCCTGGATCCCACATGCAACCCACACGTGTGCATATGCGCACAACTTGCACTCATGTCCATTGGGAATGCATTGTGCCATGTGGAACCCCCGTGGGACCCACACAAATTCCATGTGTAGGGGCGGGGGACTGTGGCCATTAAGAAGCTGGATGTGTCATGCTTATCTGGGACAGTCTGGTGCTATGACTAGATCTTTGCCAAGTTTTGTTGGATTTTAATTAATTCAACAGGAATTTAAAGTACTGTAGGAAAAGTGTACATGAAGTCTCCTTCCCAGTGAAGGAGGAAGCTGTAACTGAGAAATGATCAATTTTTGCCTGCTCTTGTGCAGAAGAGAGAACATTTCTTGTTTTTGGATGTGAAAAAAACATCCATCTTTGGTTTTTCACTTAAAAGGAAAACATCCTGAGCTTTTAGTGTCCATTTGTGTTTGGTTGTCTCCCTGCTAAGGGAGTTTGCCAAGATACTGGATGCTGTGTGGATATGTCCATCATAGCAGGATGTTGAAAATGGAATGGGATGTAGGCCCTTTTCACATGGGCTCCCCATGCACCGCGCACATGTACGGGTGGGGGCCCATGTGAACGCCGCCCACGGTGGTGGTGGTGCGTCCATGGGAATGGCACCTGCGGTGGGCGGGGGTGCATGTGCACTCCTGCGCTCCACCCATCACCCATGCACGGAGCAACGGGCTCCAATGCTGGTTGCTCCATGCGTGGAGATGGGTGAAGGCAGGTGTGTGCCTATGAGAATGGGCGCACACCCACCTCCACACATCGCAGGTGCACACCCATCCCCCCCACCCACTGCGGCCTGTTTGAAAAGGACCATGGTCAACTGGCTGGAAATAGAGTCTTCATTTTGTCCATATACCTTAGTCATCAGATATTGGAGTGGGTGTAGCCATAGACTTGCATTAGAAGACACTAGGAGGCCCATATATTGTGTGTGTGGGGGGGAAGGGCCTGCTAAGCAGAGTGCTGGGAGAATCTAGCATCACTGCTGTATGGCATCTCTGAGTTTGGTGAATCTGCCTAGTATGCCTCTGCTGTTGTGGAGTATGACTGCTCCTATGAAAGGAAATGACTGTGTTGGTTGCAGCCTTCACTTTTTGAGATTGACAGTGAAGCCCCTTTGATGTAGGAGGTCCTGAACAAACTTAAGGTGAGAGCAGTTCCTCCTTCACTTTTGCAGTGATGAGCCAGCTGCAAGTGTAGGCTGCAACAAGAGTAAGGCATTTTGCAAATACTCTCAATACAGTAACCGAAGTCCAGGACAGTGAACTGGAAATAGGTGCTATCGATGACAAGTTTTAGATATTTTCTGTCAATAGAGTGTATTGAAATATGAAAATATATGTCCTGCAAATCTAGAGCTGTGATCCTATCCACGTTGTACGAGGTAAGGATTCAGGATAGACATGCAATCTGAAATTTGAAGGAATGGACAATGCAGGCTTGGGCTTTGGTGGATCTCCAAGGGGAAAAAGTTTGATAATTGTGGAGCAGTCACTGAGAATGCCGCTCTGCATGCCTTCACTGTACAAACGTCATGGGCAGTTGGTACTCGCAAGAGGGCAACCTTGGCTGATCTCAGAGGCCACAACAGAACATAAGGGAAGAGCTAGTCTTTCAGATAACTGGGGCCCAAGCCGTTTAGGGCTTTATAGGTCAAAACCAGCACCCTGAATTGTGCCCGGAAAGCTATTGGCAGCCAGTGCAGACTCTGGAGCACTGGTGTAATGGGCTCCCGGCAACCCACCCCTGATGGAAGGCGGGCTGCCGTGTTTTGCACCACCAGCAGCTTCTCAACAGTCATCAAGGGCAGCCCCACCAAGAGCGCATTGCAGTATAGTCTACCCTTGAGGTTATAAGGCATGAATGACGGTGGCTAAGTCCAAGTCTGATAAAAAATGTCACAGCTTTCTCACCAGATGAAGTTGGTGAAAAGCACTTTTGGCTACCCCCGTAACCTGGCCATCTGGGCGCAGCAATGGAACCAAGAGTATCCACAAGGCTGCAAACCTGACTGACCAACGGAATCTCTATGTCCCCCAGGTCACACGGTCGGCCAGCTATCATCACCTCAGTCTTGTCTGGATTCAATTTCTATTGGCTCACCCATGTCCAGCCCCTAGCGGCAGCCAGGCAGGCACTTGGTAAGCACTGCAACTGCAGGGTTTGGGTCAGATGAAAAAGAGAGATAGAATTGGGTGTCATCAGCAGACTAATGGCACTTCATTCCACATCTCCTAACGACCTCACCCAGGGGCCTCAGATACACACTGAACAGAAATGGGGACAATATGGAACCCAGCAGAACCCCACGAGGGGTCACTGCCCATCATCACTCTCTGGATTCTTCTGGCTAGGAACAAGTAGAACCACTTCAGAATAGTCCCCCCCCCTCCCCGTCCTGCTGCCGTGCCAGCAACACCCCATGATCAGCTGTATCAAAGGACTGAGAAAGATCTAACAAAATCAACAGGGTATAATTTCCCCTGTTGATTTCCAAGTGGAGATTGTCAACCAAGGCCACAAGCGCAGTGTCAGTGCTGTGTCCAGGATGAAAGCCTGACTGACACGGGTCCAGGAAACCAATAGCATCGAGATCTGGTTGCCTGTTCAATAACCTTCCCTAAGAAGGGAAGGTTAGAGACAGGCCAGAAGCTGGCCAGGGAGTCAATATCAAGAAATGGTTTCTTGAGCAGGGGATGGATGACCACAGTTTTGAGGCCATTGGGCCTTCCTGAAGGGAAGCACTGGCAACCTCAGCCTGCAACAGTACCAATGTCTCCCTGCTGGCTTTCACCAGCCAGGATGGGCATGGATCCGATTCACAACTGGTCACCTGCACCTTTCCAAGCACAGCCTCTGCATCAGTGGGCAAGACTAACTGAAGTTGATCCAAACAAACTGAACAAGAGTCGGCCTTCCCAATCCCAAACTCTGACTCTGCACTCAAATTAGTAGCGCCCAAGTTGAGCAAAATATGAGCAACCTTATCTGCAAAGCAGGTAAGCAGACTCGTCACAGTAGAAAAGATATGCACTAGTTAAACCATTACATTGAATGGCTGTGTGAAATCCTATGGCTTGCCTTTTGCAGGAGGTCAGGGAAGATGATCCTAATGGTTTCTTCTTGGCCTTAATATAGGTTAACTATTTCTACTTTCAGAAAGCTAGCCAGAAGCGGAAAATTTAGAAAAGGATGAGGGCGAAATTAAGACTTCGACTAGATAGGAAGTTAGTGGTGTGATCCCATCTCTGGAAGCATTATGCCTGCAGATGGAAATGCCAGACATAGGGCGTGATCCTCACAGATTTAGCACTGCTGCTAGTGCTTAGTACTAGTACAGGTTCTACTGAAGTATATGGGGATCACACTGGCACAAAGGACTAGTGCCAACACTAAACAACTTGAGAATCATGCTAGCATGTTTACATGAGCACTGGAGCTGTGAAATCACTGACAGTCCCTTAAAAGCGTGTATAGCCTGCATTCTACCCCATGGTGCTTCAATCCTACTATCCAGACAATGGGAGTAAGAGAGTATGGCCAGGCCATGGCCATCCCCCCAACCAGATATTCCTCTATGGCAGACACCCTCTGCTTATCTGAAGTGCAAGCAGCACAATTCTAGATGCCTCCTACACAGAAGCACCTGGAATGGGAAAGGAATAAGACAAGGGGCTGCATGTATTTTTCTCTCTAAAGTGGCCATAATTTTCTTTATTGAAAATACACTATGGCCGCACTCCAAAAACCATTATAGTGCCACTTAATCTAGAGTAGTCCCATTTAAAGTCCTTAGACTAAGTGGTTTTTGGACTGTGGTTCATACATATAACGTCACTCTTCATAAAAATAGTGAGATCTGACAGTTGAAAGTGGAAACTTCCTTAGGAGTCTGCCTGTTACAAAAAAATGCTTAACTGGCATGGCATAAACACGATATGGTCATAACCATATATTGTATGCTTATATACTGGAAGTAGGAATGTAAGCTAAACTGGTATCTATAGAAAACTGGTATAGGTTCTGACCTATACAACTCCTGCCTAAAGTCAACGGGGCCAATCCAACGGCCCGTGTACGCCGCCTGCAGGTGCCGTGCTCAGGCCAGAACATGCGTGCTCACATGCGCATGAGCACATGTGTTCAAGCTGGGGGGGGGAGGTCAGCGTATGTGGGCCGTTGGATTGTCCCCAATGGATGTAATTGACATGCATATACAACACTAAATGGTATAGAGCCATTCAGAGAAAGCTGGGGGTTGCATGAGAAAATCATTTGAAGAAACAATCTACTTCTCATCACAACATAATAAGGCTTTTAATGAGCTACTGGGCTTAAGCCAGCAAGCTGGTTAAGGTCAGTGCACTGTGACCTCTCTTCTTTGATGTACAGCCTACTCCCAGATTTCAGAATGTACTCATTATCTTGTAAGAAGTGTAGCTATTCAAGCATTTACATTTGGAATTTGTGTTTGATCCCCCTACACATATGCCCCTTTGTTGGGGAAATTAGAGATTCAAAACTATCTCTAGCAGAGGCACCCAGAAGAGAGAAGCCAACCACCCTGAGTCCAGCAACAGTGCTATATTACTCTGTAACTCTTTATAGAATTACCTGGGGAAAACATCTATGAACAACAATGCTTATCATCCTGACACTGGGCTTTAATTCTGGTAATCATGGACAAGTCATCACTGCAACTCAACATAAAGATGAAAATGTGAACATGCATGGACAAAATATTCAACCATAATTATCTGTTTTACTCCAAGATAACACAGAACTTTTGTTCCTGTGACTTCTTTCATCTCCCAGACTTGCTTGCTGGCAGGAGGGAATTGATTTGGGTTAGTTACTTTAACCGAGGGAAGAAGACAATGCTCTTTCCATCCCTGTTTTCTCCTTCCATGCCACCTGACAGGAGAAAGTAGTTCTGATCTGTTTCCTCTCGCTGTTGCTGCATTGCCACATGGGAAACTGGGTCAAATAAGACTGTTTTAAGGACTCTACAAGAGACACACATGGAGCAGTAAAGCTACCAAGTGACAGTGAAAACCAGTGAAATAACAAAACGGTGTCCTTCACTCTACAAATGATTATTTTATTACAACCAAGCCAGTGTTCTTTCAGTGAGGGCCAACATTTATTTTTGAGGTCTTTCTTTCCTCTTTTCCAGTGGTGGAACCAAGGTGTGTCATAATGTGTGTGTGTGGGGGGACACTTTCCTTTGTTGGAGAGGGCACAACGAGGAGGAGGGCAATAGCAGGCTGAAAGAGGGAAATGAATGGGAGACACAGGTTTCCTACACTCCCCCTTGGTTACGTCCTGGCACTTTTCACGTTTTCTACAGAAGCGAAGATAGAAACCTTTGGAAGTGAATGTCTCTTGCATACCTTCATTGCATCCCATGCTGTGTGATGCAAATAGTATTTGAGTGGAGGAGACCTTCTAATTTGGAGTGTATACAATGTGTATGTAAGCGAGTCCTCCATGTGGTGCACAGTGATCACTCTTCCTCTAGGAGGAAAGATGGTCTGGCTAGCAGGAGACACAAAGAGAAAGGGGCACAGCAGAAAGATTCTAAGACTGATGGTTGTGGACTTGACCTCTAGATTTTTAGTCAGTCAGTGCTATCTTAACTTGAAAATAGTTTGCTGATGAAGAATTGATCTTCACTACTGTTCTGTCTCATCAGCATAACACATAGGGTGAAAACAGACATGACGCTAACCACCCTTGCTGGTTATTTATGCATGTTGCAGGGCTGTATTGGTGCCCTATGCAGTCCTGCAACATGTATAAATGACCACCAAGGATGGTTAAAGGGTGGTTAGCGTCATGTCTGTTTTCACCCATAGTCTCAAAAGAGAAACGCATGGAAAGGTGGGTGCAATGAGAGAGGTAGCAGCCTTGGAGCCGGCATGACTGCATATAAAGACCAACAACTCTTAAGAATTAGGATAAATGCCAGAAAAGCCTAGAAGAGTTTTAAACCATTATTTGAAATGTATATTTTAAAGCCACAAGGACAAGCCCATGCTCATGCCAATTTCTCCATTGGTGGTGAAAAAAACTAAAGGTTGACCAATTGCTTTGCTCTTAACAACAGCAGGCTCAAACACTCTAGATGTGTGCCTTTCATGTAGAGAGTTGAAGGACAAGAGTAAACGTTTGCAGAAATAATGAAAATATTTGAAATGAGGGCAGTGTATCCACAGAGGAAAATCCATTCTTTATGTAACACATAAACTGTAGATAAAAACTCTTCAGAAAAAATGGACAAACATAAAAACAATTCCAAATTAAAATGATACTCATGAACAGATGTACATGTACAACTCATGTACAATCTACAATTGTAACTAGGAGCACAGCTCTAGTATTTGCCCTAAATAGAACAGGAATCCCCCTGAAGAGGTGCAGACAAAGTGACACCCACAACTGTCCTAGATACTCCCACTCTTTAGCCAGTAGTTCTTAATATTTGCATCATACTGCTTGCCTTTAGTCACCTTGCAAGGGGTTACAGATGAGGTCTTAGCAGTTTCCACTTTCAGAGTCCTGTTCTTGGGGATATACTAGCAGACACTTGCATTAAGTCCAGCCCATCAGGACTAAGTATTCTTGGTGTCAGGTAAGATGATAAGTATGGCCCTTTTCACATGGGCTGCGGCACGGGGTGTGTGTATGTGTGTGTGTGTGTCATGGTCGGTGTGCGCTGAGTGGGTGGGAGGTTCTGATGGGCCATACGACCTCCTCTCATGGCCACCTCCTGTTTTCTTGGATGGCTCCATAGTTGGGTGTTGGTTGTGCCTGGGTGTGTGCAGGCACCCCTCCCCCTAGCCATGATACGATTCACAAGGGTGGCAAACACCCATGAACACCCAGATCTGGGTGTTCATGGGTGTTTACCACCTGTGTAAAAAGTACCTATAAATCAGGGGTTCTCAATCTTTTTCCAGTCATGAGCACTAGAGTGACGTGACTACTTGGGAGTACTGTATAATTTGCATAAATAATTTGCATAAACATGCATAGATTAAGTCTCCCCTCTGTAATTCAGTTTAATGCATTTCAATGGAAACTGAGATAATTAATCAATTAATCCTAGCTCACATTGACTTTAATGGATGAAGGACTGTTTCAAAGTGCTCCTGAACATTACTGACAGTTGGCTTGGGGAGCACTTTCACACATTGCCGAAGCACTCTGGTGCTCCTGAGCAACAGGTTGAGAATTCCTGGTATAAATCTTCCTTCTCTTGGACAAAAGCAGCAATGTGACTTTTTCTGGAGCTTATTTTGATACAGAGAAGCATATTTTGGAGCATATTTGATACAGCGATGACACCAAGGAAGTGATTGTGAAAACCAATGTAATGGGGTACTTAGAGTAGGTTTTACCTGTTCCTGGAGTTGGACATGGCTCACAAGGCTTGTTCCAAGCTTTTCCAACGTTGTATGTGCAGCAGCACATCCTCTTGGTCACGTTGAAGGGCAATTCATTCTCACAAGATGTCCCATTGTAGCTTCTATAGCAAAAACTCTTTCTCATATCTGTATAACAGGAAACACTTGTACGTAAAGTTTCCATCAAAGTACTTCATCAGCATGTTAAATTCCATGAACTAGAGATCTAGCTACCATGATTCATTAGCCCTGAAGCATAGTTTGGACCAGAGTGTGCATGTAGAATACATTCAAAATTAACTTAATCTAAGGATTAAAGCACCTTAAATAAACCATATTTCTGAATTCCTATTAGAATTGCTTACTTTACTCAAATTGATGCACATTTCTAACTCTGTTAAAGGCATAGAAGCCTGACAAGAGAAAAAACATTACAAAGGTATTAAAACTAAAGTTCAAGCCTACTTTCTCAGCAAATCTAAACACCTGGGGACCCAAATATAAGTATGATAACTGAATGGTGGAAATGAAAATCTCTTTCTATTTTCTCCTGAAGAAGAGAAGAACATACTAACTCCTTTCCTATCAGCCATATGGATCTTTTTCATAGTTAAATGGTGCAGACGTTTTTCAGTAAAGAGTAAGAAAAGCTGATGTGGCACCAAGAGCCTTTAAGCACTGCAGTTGCAATCATTTAACTCAAATGTTTTGACAAGACGGTAGAATAAGAGTCTTTAACGTCTAGGATTTCAAGGTCAGTCTCACTGCAAGAAGGATTTTAAGCAAGTAGTCTAAGACACTTTGAATTATTACATCATGTCAAAGAAAGGCAAAGTTTTACACACCCATGCAGTTGTGTCCTCCATTCACCTGCATATACTCCGGAGGGCAAATGCACGTGTAGTTACCCAGGGTGTTGTAGCAGGTCCCAGGGCCACAGACACCAGGATGCGCAACACACTCATCAATATCTGAAAAGATCACGCAAAAAGCTCCTTCACACACAGGCCTTTATAAATCATAAGGATTTAACTTATACTAAACTACACTGTTGTAAGACACCACCAAGATATACGTTTATGACTAAAAAGCTACTGTAGTAGCAACTGAAATATGTTACTACCTCCCTTTTTGTGCTTGATTTTTTCCAGTCCCTGAAGTAGAAGAGAACATTTATAATGAAACTTACAGACATGCTGATGCTGTGTCATTGCTTGTTCCACTGGCACCATTCAGGGGTGAGAGCCTAGGAATCGCAGCTGCCCACTATTTTCAGAACCTAGTCCACACCTCTTCCTAGGTTTTAGTCTCCATTCTAGTCCACCAAACCACTACGCTTCTCTTCATGTTCAAACTCTGTGCACTGGAATTCTTTAGTGACTTTCGGACTTGGGTGTAAAATTGATCTGAGTTGGGGATGAGGATTGGTGGATTTCTCCTTCTCCCTTTTTCTATATGATTCCCACTCCCCACCCCTTTACTTTCTTTTCTGCTTATTTTCTCTGGGTCATACTTTTCTTTATCGCCTTCCTTTTATTTTCCCCTCGCCCTGTTTTCCTTTATTCTCCCCCCACAACCATTTTTATCTGCTTCTGCTTGTTTTTTATTTAAAAAAAGAAATGTCCTCTTCCTTTTATTCTACCCCCCCTGCTGTTCTACTTGTGAACTTTGTTTTGGGGGTTACACTAGAAGATCCTTGAGATTTCTTCCAATCCCGCAGTTCTAGGATTCATTCAAATCTCTCCTTGTAACTCACTTATAATGGGATACCCAAATGGACTAACATTTTTCAGTTGAATCATTTGGAAATGCACATATGTATGCTGAATAACTAGTTAATGTCATCTCCTGTCCTTCATCCATGCACATCTCAATACGTGTTATCCCATAATGTTACTGGGACAGAGCAGTTCTTTCTATTTGTTGCATAAACTGACTTGAACATGTTATAGTTAAGTTTGTAACTGAGTTTCATTACAATCCCAGTTTTGTTCTCACTTTCCAGCTAAAATCCACAAACAAAGGGTTACTTGTATATAACTGCTACACCAGGTTGAAAGATGATATATATATTATTTTTTCCTAACAAAATCTGAATTGGAAAAGGGATATCTCAATACATTATGAAAAATAGAGTTTTTCCACAAGAGTCCTATAATTCTTCTAATCTTTTTGGTTATTTCATAGCATAAAACCAGAAAGATGGAATGATATGAAATTTACTTTGTTGATTGCACTTAACTGATTTCAAGTACACAAAACAACTGACCTCCAATATTCCAAATAAATAATATTTTACATAATAATGGTTTCAATGCACATAAAGCTCTGGCTTTTTTTTTTTTTTTTTTTAAAGTAAGCAACTAGTCACTGTCCACACACAGATAGCCCTCAAATGTAAGTGTGCATTTCCACTACAGTTAAGCAGAGAAAGGGTTTTTTTTTTAGCTAAAGAAACTCTCAGAAATGCAAGGCCCCCAATTAGAAATGTCTTTTTATATTGTTTCCCTCCCTGTTCACATCCGCCTTGCTCCCTCCCTTCATACCTTCAAATCTCTCCTTAAAACTCACCTCTTTCGCTCTGCTCTGTCTGACTCTTTATCCTGCTGAGCCACTATTCCTATACCTACGATCGGTTTACCCTTATCCTTGCAACATGGACCTGCCTGCTGTCATTCTCATCGTAACCAAGCCAAGTACGTGCACTTGAGACCTCGCATCTTCATGAATGTTAGACCCCTTGTCTCTCCCTCTGTTCCCCTTCCTAAGTCTCTCCCCCAGCTCCTGTCTCTCAGATTGTAAGCCCTAGGGGCAGGGACCGTGTCTATTTTATTACTTTGTAAAGTGGCAGGTACACTGCTGGCGCTATATAAATGTTTGTTAATAATAATAAGAATATAGAGCACTGAAAATTAGTAGGATCTGTCTTTCTAAGGGAGGAATATTTCTCACAAGTTCCCTACTAGCCCTGATTATTCCCACTTCCCCACGTACCACAGAAGCTAACAGCCGAGAGGCAGTCACCCTAACAGACGAGAGGCAGTCACCCTAACAGACGAGAGGCAGTCATGTATTTGCCTGCCTCAGCCAGCATGCTCCCACACAGTGGGCTCCACATTCTCTGGGACAATGCTTTGAGCAGGGGCTGTGGGGCATGGGACTGGCGGGCAAACATCTGGTGGCTGCCTAGTAGACAGGCAGGTGGCCACACATCTGATGTGGGCTACTACTGTTAACACACACGGTCACGGTGTCATCGCAGCTTTGAATTAGAGGCCACGAAGCAGGGGAGCTGGGCTGCAGCTTTCAATATTAGATATGTATTGCTATATTTCAAGTATATGAGATACTCTATATTTGGTGAAAAACACAAAACCTTTTTAAGTCTTCTAATTTCTCCTATGTGTGATTCTGATTTAGAGAAAGCGGCACATCTCTTATCATATGCAGCAACCATCTAGAAACTACACTCTAGCTTTCCCTATGCATCAAATCTCCTAATGCTGGAGGAAAAGGCACTCTGTAATGCTAGGTTATCTGTGAGAATGGATGTGTGTAGTGGTGTGGGGAAATATTACAAATTTCCACCTTCACAGATGCGAGTTTCTTCACTGAGGTAGTAGCCTTGTGGACATTCACACTGAAAGCTGCCGAAAGTATTGATGCAGTTTCCGCCTTGGCAGAGACCCGGCAACTCCTGGCATTCATCTATGTCTGTAAATAGAAAAAAAGCCATATTCTCTCTCTGAAAATGTAAAAAACAAACAAAGCTGGAGACCATAAGTGAAACACTAGATTATTATTGTCTAGTAGACACTTGATGACATTTTTGTTTCTAACTTGGCTCTTGATTATGAGCAGGAAGACAAGATGTGATAGTTACAGAAAGCTAGCCATTTCTGGGGTTATGTACTCAGCTGGATGAACGCCTGGAGAATAGCTCTCATTATTGTTTATAGACATTGGGTGCAGGTACTGCTTGAAGTCCAAAACACCTGCGTTTCTGGGACTCTGATACATGTTCCCAGTGACATTAACTTTCCACAGATGGACTGTTCTCAGCTGGTATGTAGGAAACCTAGAAAGGCCAACATAATTAATGAGTTGGCCCAATACTATGAATAGCTGTCTTACCTACAAAACCCCACATTTACTATTCAAATGGATTTTTGTTTATTCCTATTACCTGTCTGAACCTGCAGCTGCAGGATTGCTTGTGCAAGTATGAGACTATGGGTGATTTCAGACGTTACGAGATCACGTTCAACCACAGTGAACCATGCTCAATCCCATGGCAGGGCCAAAGAGCCCTGAACGTCTGTTCGGTGCGCGCCAGATGTTCATCACGCTCAATACCCAGATGGGGTCAATTTCAACCACGCTTCCCGGGCTCCCCGGTGCAAAATCCCAAGAAGCGTGGTCAAAGAGATCTCTGCTGGGAAACAACAAAAAGTAACGTCTGGACGCCAATCCCTGGGCGGAACCAAAGGAAACGAGCCCCAGCCGTGGACAATGCACGCAGCGTCGTTGCCAGGCAACCAGCAACAACACAACCACCGGAGGGAGATTTAAAGGGAAATCTGCAGCAGGCAAGCGTGGCGGGATGGAGCGAGGAGGGAGGCGGAAGAGAGCAGCGGGCAAGAGAGCGACGGTGGAGGAGGAGGAGACGGAGGAGGCAAGGGCAGTGATGGAGGTGGAGGGAGCACAGGTGGAGGAAGGGGAGACGGGGGTCGTGCTGCCCATGGAGGCGGGGCAGGGACAACACCCGCAGCAGCAGGCGGGATGTGACACCCCGGGGACAGCAGCCGGACCGGGGCCGGAGGAGGCACCCAGGAAACGGGTAAGGGGAACAAAGGGGAGGGGAACAGGGGCTCC
>QEPC01008444.1:353281-370415 GCA_003113815.1 Sphenodon punctatus | reverse complement strand
GCAATTAGCCGGACAGTGTGATCGCTATTGTGTTCTGCAGCTGTGCCGGGTCCGCACCCCACGCCTCGCTCTGTTGTGCTACAATGTTATGGTCCGCGGCCGCGTTCCCTGGCCTTGGGACCCCTCGGAGGCCCTCCCGGCCCTGGAGGGTGTGTGTGCCCCCCTGTCCTTTGTGTTATTCTCCCTGTCGTGCTGGACCATGGCTGGTTGCCCGTCCACGGGGCTCCCGCTCCCCGGCCCTCATGGGGCCCCCCATATCTGGACCTTCCGCGAGACCATGTCTCATTGCGACCTGTGGCATACCCCAGCCGTGCAGCTGCTCCTGGGCACCCCGGGCAGCCGTGCGGGTGCCTTTGAGAGCTTAAGTTCTGGACTTCGCTACTTCGGCTATGAGGCGAGCGCTCGTGATTGCCGGCTGCATACGGAGACCCTGGGGCTGGTTCGCTTCCCTGAGGAGCGCATCCCGGACAAGCGGTGTTCTTATGTGCCCTGGTCCGGGTCTGAGACCGTTTCTGCGCTGGTTGTGTGCGGTCTGAGCGCCTCCACGGTGTGCCTTGCTGAGGGTGGCCCTGCCTTGGCCGTGTCCTACTTTGCCTGTGTTCACGGGGCGCGTGGGTACCAGCGCACCTGTGGGGCGGTGTACCACCGCACCTGTGGGGCGGTGTACCACCGGCTGCTGGAGCTGGGACAACTTCCTTGGCCCCCTTCTGCTGCCTGCTGTGTGCCAGAGCCTTCCGTGGCGGAGATGTCGGCCCTGTTGGGGGTGTGGTCCCGTGTGGACGTCCAGCTGGCTCTCTCCATGCATGATCCCTTCGAGGCATACTACCTGATTGCCCACCACATGTCCGTGCTGGGGTACCGCCGGGGCTTGATCCATTGGCCCCACCTGGTTCACCGGGCGGGGCACCCGGACCCAGGGCCCGCAGTGGCCCCCAGCAGCAGCCTGTGACTCCCTGCGCTCCTCCCGCCCCCCCCGGTGTCCTGCCCCCGTGTGGGCTCCCGCCCCAGTCCGGGGGTGCCTGGTCCCCGCTGACTGCTCCCGCCCTGATGTCTCTGCCGTGGTGTGTTCCAGCCTGCTTCGCGGGGTGCTCCTGCCCCTGCCTGTGGCCTTGGGCCCCCTCCGGGTCCCACCCCCCCGGTATGCCTGCACCCCTTGGCCCTCCTCCGTGGTTGCCCTCCCTAGTGCCTGGGTGCGGCGCTCTGCGTGGCCTCTCCAACCTGCCCATGTGCAGCTACCTGTCCGCACCCGCTGCTGCACACCCCCACCCCCCTTGGGTGCTTGTGTGACCTGGGGGTTAAGGCGCCCCCGGACTGGGCCACGGTGCTTCCACTGGGGGTGGGGGTGCGTGTCGTTGGACCAGCAGCACAGCTCCGCCTGTCCTGGCTGCCCTCCATCTGCCCCTCTGTGACTGTGGGGCCACCGTTTTCCTCCTGGACCGTCTCCACCCGGGGGTTGGTTGTTTTGTTCACCCCCACTGGGAATGCACTGTGGTGAACCGCCCGCCCGTAACGTCTGAAATCACCCAATGATGTTTTACAATACAACAAAAGGGAGTCCTTTTTGCCTGCCCTGCCAGTCCTCCAATGTAGGGGTCATAGAAATTTGGCCCTCTATTGAGCTGCAATGGCAGTGGACACAATTTAAGATGAACTCACCTTCTAAGATAATAGTGATGGGATTTGGTCTGAATCCTTCACCCCCTGGACATAGAGTGTTATATTCAGCTAGGAAAGAAAAGCATAACAGTGAGGCACTGCACAGAAAACAGGCACGCAACAATATTTTAAAAATTATATTTGCTTTTGGTATTTGTCTTCTCACTTAACTTTACACAATGAAGCCCTGACTTACAAAAGTTTCAACACAACTACTCATCGTACATAAAAGTAAGCATTTGCTTATGTTTTCCCAAGATGAGTCCTAAAAATACGTCTAATCATCATGCATACGTGAACCCTTAATTAGAGAGAGACTGTAAACTCCTTTGGGCAGGAACTATATTTTACCTGTATAGCTCCTATCAGAAAGAGTCCCCCAAACAAAAGTCCCCCTCCCCCCCAACAATGGACTTTAAATTAGGTTACACTAATACACAAATACTTTAGATGTAGAACACAATGGGCCCCCGCCCATATTTGGGTCTGTACTACTGCAACACAAATGCAGTTACAACACTGGAGATTTATAGCATTTAAAATTAGAACATGCCAAGATTTAATATTATTAATAAATAAAATTACTAAAATATTTTTTATATTTATTTAATTTATTTATTTAATGCATTTATACCCCACCCCTCCTGCAAGCAGCTCGGGGTACTGAAGTGTTTTGTATTTTTAACATAGGGTTAAATTATAATTACTAATTTAATTAATTATATATAATAATGTAAAGTGGTTGTCATTTACGGTATATTTTTTATCCGCAGAACCCCAGCCACTAAGTGGCTAAATATCCGTCTCCCCGTTATGCAGCTGAGGAAACTAAGAGTACAGCCACACGAGACTTACCTGGAGTTGGGCAGTCTTACCCCAGTTTGGGCACCATTACCATGCAATGCAGTGGTCTGTGTGCCTGGCAGCCGCCAGATATTCACCGCACCTTGACAAAAGGCCAAGGACGCAGGGCATAGCAGCCTTACCCAAAGTGAAGTAAGGCAGCCTAACACAAGGTAGCGCACCGCCACTTGTGGGTCTGTTTCCTGTCTGATCCGCCCCGCAGCAAGGTCTACACTGCAGGGCTTTGAGCGGTGGGCAGCCCACCTACCCAGTTTCCCTGCGGCGGCGGGTGGTGTCTGCCCTGCTCTCCTTGCCCACAGTTTGGTGTCTGAAACTACCTGTCCCAGGACACACAGGGATCGGTCCCAGCCAGGCTTGTCTGGCTACATCCTAAATTACCAAATAATTAATGGAGTTACACAGGGTCACCTGGCAAGTCAGGAACAGAGCTATGAACGCTGCCCAGGTATTGCATCTGGACAGGGTTTAGTTTGCTTAAGAAATCAGGAGTGCACACCAGAGATGCTCAACGTAGTAGCCATCTTTACTGAACTCTTCTTTGTGGTTTAACTCCTCCTACTTCACTCTCTGCTGACACAAGAACTGCATGGATTTAGGGAGATCAACTCATACAACCCATTTAACTCCTAAGTTACCACACCAGGTCCCCTGATTCCCAGACATGATGCCTATGTACCGGCTCCAAGAACAAATGAAGTCATTCAGTGATAAGAACGTAACAGTACAAAAATATGACATGCTTTTACCAGATTTTTCCTTCACGATAAATATAGGTTACTAAAGAAATGTATCTTTCATCTCGGACACTCGTACAAAAATTAACAAGGTGTTTTCCTTACTCGTGTTTACAGGGGGACAAGTCTCACAGGGGTTCCCCCAGGCCTTTCCCAAAGAACAGCAGCATGAGGAACGACTGACTCCAACGCCAATTTCAGTGTTGCAGGACAGACTTCCGTCCCCTCTGGGTCCATATTTCAGGTAACAGTTGCCAACCCTATTATCTATGTAGAACATAAGTAATTATAGCTGCAGTCATGAACGTTTATAAGTATAATGCATAATTATTTATATATTTATAATGCATAAGCTATCACCATAAATGCTCATATAGATATACCAAGGCACCCCCAGTAGGCAAGAAGTAGCCTTTGATGCTACTTACAATGGAGAGGCTAAATGACTGCTCCCTCAGGAAGGAAGTCTGTAATAGTCAGACTACAATCCACTAAAATTAATCAACTATTGGGCTACGATGAGTGAGACTACTCCAGAATAAGTGGTTTGAGTATGACAGCCTTACTAAGTACATCCATCACAAAGGGGAAAGTAAAAATATGCTCATATTAAGCCAGAGTAAACAGAGAACTAAGTAAACAATAATGAAGTTTGTCTTTCAGTTTTGTTCCAGCCCAAATGCCATTCTACTAACACATGCCATTTTAATTCAGATTTATGCTGAAGTTAAACCTTATCAACGGCCAAGTCTGGAACATTTTCTTTGGGAAAAGCATACATTACTGGGATTTTAAAAGTTAGTTACTAAAATCAGATATGTTCATATGTCAGGGAAGCAGAACCCATTATGTAAATAAAAATACTGATAAATAATACACAGAAAAATGTATTTTAAAAACACTGGTACTCTCTACAATAGCTAGAAAGTCTAGGCTTACACATGTGAAGTGAGATATAGCACATGGCAGCAGCACGGACTTGGAATTACCTCAAATTATGCTGGCACAATCCCATTGACTATAATAAGTGGGGTGTGGACCACTACGATCAAATTTGGCCTTATGCCTTTGGTAATGATCCAGTATATGTACAAACCTCTGATTGCTGCCTATATGTGAACATGATTACTTGAGAGAGCCTTCGCTTACCCACACAACCCACTCCTGTTGGGTTCAGCTGGAAATCTGGAGGGCAGTTACACTCATACCTCCCAGGAGTATTCACACAGAGACCATTAACACAGTTGATAGGGTCAGCGCATTCATCAATATCTAAAGTGAGAAAACCAGATTTATAAATCTGTTCACTGAATAGAAAAAGGGGAGATGGGGAGATTAACTTTGCACTTTTAGGAAAAAGATGTGTGGGAATGTTCCATATGAGAAAGAGAGAGGAGACAAGAGAGACAGACTTTTGTCAAGTCAAAGGTGAAGGACAAAGCCAAAGAAAATAAAGCAAATGTTTAAGAAAGATTTCATTGACTTGCACATTTGATAAATTATGGATTCTGTTTTGTTCTTCAGTTGGTCAATATGCTTCAAGAATCCATGTATCTAAGCATTATGAGAGACTGAAAAGCAGTGCTCTTATTAAGTAGGGGGCAAAGGCATAATTGATTTTGCAACATGAGGACAAATTCCAGTAGTTGGTCATAAGCAGGGTTTCTAGTTTTCTCTTTGCAATGGAAAACCAGAGAAAACCAGAGATTTTGCCTTTCCCCAGAGAATTTTGCAGAAAATGGCAAAAACGTACAGGTTTGGGAGGAGGACCCAGTGAGCGTGGAGCAGGAAGGATGCGGAGTGGAGCTATGGGGAAGCAACCTAAAGGCATGTGCTGTGGAGAAGCAGGGGCTCTGCATTTAGAGGGGTGCCACAGGCTTCATGTGGGTTGGAGGGGGCAGGGGAACTATGAATTGGGGCGGTCAGGTTTTCTGGACCTTGGGAAGAGGGGACAGGAGGTGGGGGCCTAACTGGGTCCACAGCAGCTTCCCCAAGTGCCAGCCTCTATATGGTCCCCCTTTCTGGTTGGCAGAGCAGTCTGGGACCAGGCTGGGAGGAGGAGGCAGCGAGCGCAGGGCAGCGGACGGAAAGCAACCTAAAAGCATGTGCCGGGGGTGGTGGTGGTGGTGTCTGCATTTGGAGGGAGGGTCACAGACGTCAATTTATTTATTTTTTGGACTGTTGGTGGAACAGGTAGCTGCAAAACTGCATTAAAATGAACACATTTCAATAAAATATGGTGTTTTAATTCATACTTGTGGTAAGGGAAAGTCAACTAGCGTTTACCTTTAATCACAGAAAAACAGAGATTTTGTTATTTTTTTAATCAGAGAATTTAGGTTTTTTCATCAGAGAATTTCCAATTTTTTGTCTCAGAAAACTAGGAACCCTGTTCATAAGTTTTGATTTTCTAGAAACTAGATAAACACATTAATAATATATATAGCCCTCAGTAAAAGTGAGAATCCTGGAATACATTTGCAGAATGATGATCTGCATGTATAAAGTAATAATGTTTTTCTTAAGAGCCGGTTATCTGCATCCTGAAATCATAATGTGTATGGAAAGCAAATACTGGAGCAAAGGACTACTGAATTAGTCTAGGTTTGTATATTAATAGATGTGGTTTAAAAATATCTACGATGAGCCTACACAATGCAGTACATGTCCATCTCCTGCCACAGTCACACTATTGTTATTGTTATTATCATTAAATAGAAAATCGGGTACTTACCTTGTGAATTTTCTTTCTTTATGGGTCCTGGCCAGTCACTCTGAATCAGTCAGCACTCCTGGGGAAGGTACGTGTTGCGGGCAGCAAGAGGCATTTCTGAGCTTCTGTTTGGCTAAATCCAGCATGGGACCGCCCCCAGAACTCCAGTTAGTCACAAGCCAATGAAAGAACTGGAATAAAAAACTGTTAACACCCTCAACCTAAACCTAACGAGGGAAACCAAACAATCTGCATTCAATCAAAACTAAACTTTGCATCACCAAGAGGGTGGGTTGAGTGACTGGCCAGGACCCATAAGGAACTTTCTGTTCCCTCCCCTTATTAGTCAGGGACACTGCTTTTGTACGTCCCCATGAGTGCTGACTAATTCAGAGTGACTGGCCAGGACCCATAGAGAATAGAAAATTGGGCACTTACCATGTGAATTTTCTATCTGCAGAAAATTCACCTCCCCCGAGTACTGCGATTATGTTACCACCCTTTGCAGAACTCTCCTGCCAAAGGCAACCTCAGCAGGTTCAAAGGTGTGAATCTTCTAGTACTTCGTGAAGGTGTGCAGGAAGGACCAGGTTGCTGCCCTACGCACGTCCTCGAAAGAAGCGCGAGCATTGAAGGTCACAGAAATGGCTGCGCTTCAGAGTGAGTGTGCCGAAATCTACTGAGGGGGTTGCTTATCCTGGGCCCTATAGGTCTTGCTGATACATGCAGTAATCCAATTGGAAATATTAGATTTATGGGCCTTAACGTCAGGTCTGTAGGATTTGAAGTTAACAAATAAGGTCATAGATTTTCTAAATGGAGCCGTATGTGTGATGTACACTTTAAGTATTTGTCTGACATCCAAATTGTGCCATAACTTCTCCTGTGCGTGTTTAGGGTGCGGTCAGAAGGAAGGCAAAGTGATTTCCTATTCCCTATGAAATATTGACTTTTGGAAGACATTCCTTGTCCTAACCTAAGCACCACTGAGTCCTGTCTGAAAATACACCTATTAGGATCAATGGACAACGCCCCCAACTTGGAGACACGCCTAGCAGACGTGATGCCTATCAGGCAGACGAGCTTAATGGTCAGAAAATATAAAGAAATATCTTGGATGGGCTCAAACCGAGGACATGACAGGGCCTGCAACACCACATTCAAATCCCATGTGCGGAAGCAGTGATTCACAGGTGGAGACTGCAAGTGTGCTGCTCACAGGAATTGTTTGATATGGGTATGAAGTGACAGCCTCTCTTGTGAAATAGAGCTGAGTGTATTGCCCAGTGCCACCACTTGTCAAGCGAGGGTATGGAGACTAAGCTTCTTTTTTAGTCTTTCTTGCAAGAATTCCAAAATGTCCTTTGTCATTGGGGCACACAAATTGATATGGCACTTTCGACACCATTCAGCAAAGAATTTCCACATATGTTGATGGATATGGCGTGTAGATTTACGTTTATCTGCTAAGAGGGTACCAAATACCGTCTTTAAATATCCCAGACGTCTCAGAGCTCTCCGCTCAATCTTCAAGCTGTCAGTCTGAAAATATGAGGTGTGGGATGTCTCACTGGACCCTGAGTTAGTAAATCTCCTTTGATTGGCAGTGTGAGGGGGTGCTATTTGTAGATTTATGGTGTCGGAAAACCAAGGCCTTCTTGCCCACCGGGGCGCTACCAGAATGAACTATGCTCTCTCCTTGCGCATCTTTGTTATTGTCTTCGCTATCGGGGGTAGTGGCAGGAACGCGTACAGTAGACCGCTGGGCCAAGCCTGATTGAGGGTGTTGCAGGCCAGAGTTCTTGGGTGTTTGAATCTGGACATGTAATGTGTGACCCTGGCGTTTTCTGCAGAGGCAAACAGGTCCAGTGTTGGCTGACCGAACTGCTGTGCTACTAAGCTGAACACCTCTCTGGAGAGAGACCATTCTCCGGAGTCTATCCTTCGCCTGCTTAGCTAGTAGGTGTGTACGTTTGAGACCCCCTTTATGTGTACTGCTTTTATTGAGAGAAGCTCGTGTTCTGCCCAATTGAACAACAGGGATGCTTCCTTGAACAGGCTGTGAGAGCGAGACCCCCCTTGATTGTTTACATACAGTTGTATTGTCCGTTTGGACTAAGATGTGGCATCCCTATATCTCTGTTTTGAAGTTTAACAATGCCAGTTATATGGCTTTCAGTTCCAGCCAATTGATGCCGTGTTTTTTGTCTGCAGTGGACCAGGTCCCCTGTGCTGAGCTCCCTCTTAAATGCGCCCTCCTACCTGAGAGACTGGCATCTGTTGTGACCATTAGCCTGTCCGGGTCCAAGAGAGGAGCTCCCTGGGTGAGGCGGTGTGGGGTTAACCACCACTCCATTGCTCGTTTGAGGTGTCTTGGTACCTCTACAGTGAAGTTCCGTCCTTCGCAGATTTCTTGTTGGAATTGTCATAGGAAGTTCTGCAGCGGTCTCCAATGGAATCTCGCCCACGGTATGAGTTGGGCGCAGGACACCATCATTCTCAATAGACTTGTCAGTGCTTTGAGGGAGGAGCATGGTTGAGAGATCACCTGGTGGAGAAGAGTTAGTATCTTGTCTTGCCTCTGTTGGGGTAAAAATACACAGTTTAGCTTGATGCTAATCAGGACCCCCAAGTGCTCCAGGGAGTGTGTTGGGGTCAGGTGGTTCTTTTCCATGTTGATCAAAAAGCCGTCATGGGACAGAAACAGAATTGTCCTGTTGAGGTCTGCTAGCACCTGACTGTGAGAGGGTAACTTTAGTAGTAGGTCGTCTAGGTAGGGACAGACACGGATACCCTCTATTCTGAATCTGGCGACCAGAACTACCAGGACCTTTTTGAATGTCCGGGGTGCCAATGCCAAACCAAATAATAGGGCCCTGTATTGCCAATGTTTTTGGTCGTACGAGAACCTGAGCCATTGTTCGTGATTTTGGCAATTCGGAATGTGTAGGTATGCATCCCTCAGGTCTATAGATGTTTGATTTGTTTGGACTGCTCTCCAGTCTCCTGATTTCTTGGACACTAGGAATAGAATGGAGTACAGACCCAGTGACTTTTCTGCATCTGGGACTGGTTCTATTGTTTATCCGAGCAGTAACCTGCTAATCTCTTTGAGCATGGCTGCATGCTTTTCTGGTTTTAGAGACCTTTGGGATGGCAGGAATCGGGGTAAAGGGTTTCGAAAGAGTTCTACGGAGCAGCCATAGGTGATCATGTTGATTACCCAAGAGTCGGAGGTTACCTTTCCCCATTTGTGCGTGTGTTCTAGCAGGGGCCCTCCGATGTGTGGGTTTTGCTTTTGTAAAGAAGACGGATAGTCATGTAATCTTTGTTATTTGGGTGTGCTTATTTTGGAAGCTTTGCTTTCCCTGAAAGGGTCTGTCCCTGTTGACATCGTGACCTGTCTCTATTGTTTCTCTGGGAAAAGGTGGAGCCTAACCATCTGAGAAAGTTGCCAGAAGAGGTGGATGGTCTACTGTAGGGGCAAAAATTTAGTCTCTGGGGACTAAACTGCTGGAGGGAGCATTTCTTTTATTTATCTGCAGCTTCCTCCAAGACCGTATCCAAACATACCCAAAACAGTTTTGGATCCTGAAAGGCTCCTGATAACAGGAGGTTTTTTGCATGTGGGTCTACCTTCCATGCCCTGAGCCAGAGGTGTCTGTGGGCGGCCACGTCATCAGCCATGGCTTTGGCTGACCATGACAGGGTGTCTGGTTGCATCTGTTAGGAAGGAGGATAGGATTCTGGCCTGTCTATTGGATAGGTTTGGATCCTGCGCTTGCTTTATCCATTTTAGAAGGGTTCTGGCTCCATATGTGGACATGATGGCTATTCTCAGTGCTGTGGCTGATGCCTCATACTCTCTTCTAAGACTGGCTTCTATCCCCCTGTCGCATGGATCCTTTGGGTATAGGTCTCCCTCTAAGGGGAACACCGATTGCCTGGCCAGGGATGCGGCGGCTGTATCCACTTTAGGGACCCTGAACATCTCCGATTTTTGTCTTGGGAATGGAATAGAGGGATTCCTGTGATCTGTAAGTTTGGCTGCTTTTCCTGGATGAACCCATTCTACTCTAATCAGTCTTTCAAAGGCTTTGTCTAGAGGGAAACCTTTAACTGCAATGGGAGATTTTGGTGGGTATTCTCTGGCTGACTCCTCATCTGAGGATTCAGAAAATTGTTCCTCCTCTCCTAACTGGCTAGGGTGGAGAGCCTTTTTAATAAACTTTAGGAGGGGTCCTTTTAGAGAGAAGGAGAATTCTCTGTCCTCCTCTTTCCCAGGGCTGGAGAGGAGCTGGCCCTCCTCTAGTGTATCAGATCCATTCCCTTCCTCTTCTGCTCCTGTCTGGGAGTGGTCACTGTGATCCTCCCTTCCCTCCTGCTCTCCCTGATCAGTGACATTATTAATTAAGGCAGCTAAGGCTCTTTGGAGATCAGCCTGATCTTTTTGGAGAGAAGTTTCTTTTTCTGACTCCGAGTCTGAGGAGTTCAAGAGTATTGTATATTTTTAACCGTTTCCTGGGATCTAATAACATTACCCATTTGGGCATAGCCAACCCCTCTCAGCTATTTGCAGTTTGCTTTTTCCTCATCAGCTTCGATTAGCCAAGCAGGTTCCCCAGTGCCCCTATTGTTTTCCCTTTTAAATTTTAGTTTAATTTATTTGATAATGGTGAGGCCAAAATCTTTACAGCAAATATAAAGACACACACATTATATATATATATATATATATACACACATACACACACACACACACTTTACGTATATAAATACTTTATATATATATATACTTTACGTATATTACTTTACGTATGTAAAATACGTAAAGTAAAAATTTATGACAAGAAAACCCAAAGTCGTAAGCTGTCATAAGCCCCCGAAGGGCAAGGAAATCCAAATTTGATATTGTGTTTTTTTTAAATTATTATTATAATAATTATTATTTATATCCTATGTTGAATTAAGTATAAATGGGGTGTAATTTGCTTGTACCTATTTTAAATTTTGTATTTGATATTCTGTACGTATTTGTTGTTAGAATTTGTTACGGCCTGCAGCCAAACAATAAATATCATACTATACTATACCGCTTTCACTTTTGTTTCCCCTTGTTCCTGCCCTTAGGGTGGCCGTGCTCCTCCACAGAGAGATGGTTGTTCAGTTTTTCCAGGGATAGGAGCATGTTATTAAGCACAGATAGCTGCAGCACAGTGACTTGGGGCTCCTGGGGGTGCGTTCCCCCTGTTGGGCTGGGGGATTCTTCTTCCCGGTTGGAGTCCCTGTTTTGGACGCGGGGGTTTACTGGTGTGTCCCATGCTGCTGCTCTGCCTCTGGTCAGTGCTATGATGCCCCTGGTGGAGTTTTCCCCTCAGCAGGGGTTCTCTCCCACTGTGCCCCTAGTAATTAGGGGTGGCTTCCCCTGGTGCGGGTGGTCGCAGGCCTGATTAATTTCCCCTGCTCCTGCTGGGTGAGGAGGAATAGGGAGGCACCGGCCAGTCCTGCTGGGGCAATCCACCTCTCTATGGATCCGGGGCTGAGGCGAACTAGGTGAGGCGGTGGGCCCCTAAGGGCTTGAGGGAAAAGTGGCTGCACGCCAGGGAAAAGTGAAAGAAAAGCTGCGGAGCTCGCTGTGCTCCTTCCTGGTCTGAGGCAGCAGACTAACTAGAGTTCTGGGGGCGGTCCCATGCTGGATATAGCCAAACAGAAGCTCAGTGCTGCCTCGTGCTGCCCGCAACGCGGACCTTCCCCATGAGTGCTGACTGATTCAGAGTGACTGACCAGGACCCATAGAGAAAGCACATACATCTTATCTCAGAAGAATAGCTCTGTGGATGAGGGGTTAGTACACAGGAAGAAACATGACTGATTCATAAACATAGATAAAAGCTCAGGCAAAAATATTTATAATTTTCCAAAATATTATCCTGTATAGGCATTTTTTTTAAGCTTGACCTTTCATAGTTTCACTTAGGGTGAAAACAGACATGACGCTAACCACCCTTTAACCACCCTTGGTGGCTATTTATGCATGTTGCAGGGCTGCATAGGGCACCAATACAGCCCTGCAACATGCATAAATAACCACCAAGGGTGGTTAAAGGGTGGTTAGTGTCATGTCTGTTTTCACCCTTGGTCATGGAGTATTTTAAAATACAGTGCAACCTCTTTAGAACACAGGACAATCATAGCACAGATTTGTTTATACAAAGCCGCCTCGTTATTATTATTATTATTTTATTTATTTATTTAAACTTATATTCCGCAATTTCCCTAGGGATCAGAGAAGGATACAACATTAAAATCACATAAAAACAGAACTGTAAAATGTATAACGCCCCCTGCCCTCAAACCACCAGCTCAACCCCCTATCCCTGCCTGTAACTTTAACAAAAAGAAAATGCTACATTGCCTCTGGAAAATGCCCAGGCTTGGGCTTTGATTAATCTCCAGGGGAAGGGAGTTCCACAATACAAGGGCAACAACCGAGAACGCCTCTCTGTGTGCCCACATTATATAGACCTGCGAGGCAGATGGAACCCACAAGAGGGCGCTCCTGGCTGACGGCAGGGATTACGATGGCACATGGGGAAGAAGGCGGTCTTTCAGATACGTGGGGCCGTCTAGGGCTTTAAAGCTCAAAAAAGGCATCTTGAATTGTACCCAAAAAGCTATCGGAAGCCAGTGCAGACTTTGAGGCAAAGGTGTAAAGTGCTCATGGTGACCCACCCCCGAGAGGAGGTGGGCTGCCATGTTCTACACCAGCCGAAGCTTCGGAAGTGTCATCAAGGGCAGCCCACGTACAGCACGCTGCAATAGCCTAGCCTTGAGGTTATGAAGGCATAGATGATGGCGGCCAGATCTGAAGGAGAAAGAGAGGGTCACAGTCTCTTCTCACAAGATGGAGATGGTGAAAAGCACTCCTGGCCACCGCTGCAACCTGATGCTCCAAGTACAGCAAGGGATCCAGGAGCACTTCAAGACTGCAAACCTGGGTAGTGTGTATTCAGCTATAACACCGTGTGAGGCATGGAGCATTATAGCAACGATGCACTGTATTTTAAAATGAACCTTTTAACCAATAAGCTAATTTTACAATATTTATCCAACAGGAAGAGTAAGAAGCATCTCTTTAAGCTTTTCCACATTTCTGTATTGAATAAGGCATACCTGTGCAGTTTCCTCCAGTTCGATCAAGTTCATAGCCATCATCGCAGATACAGTGAAACATGCCTGGTAAGTTATTGCATGTACCAAACACACAAATATTCTGGAAGGCGCACTCATCAATATCTAAAGGAGGAATCCCAAGAGCATTTAGTCACAGCCCCAAATCATAAAAGTGAATACTTTATTCAAGCCAAACGCCTTGAGAAACTTCTGGATCCACTGAATCCAGTGTGGACATAAACAAGAACAAGACGTTACCATCGTAAACACACACATACCACCATTAACACTTTTGAGAAGAAAAAACCCCTCAATGATTCAGTATCTTTTGTGCAGTAACTATTCCTGAACTGAAAATTAAATACAGCAGTTCACACATAGTAGCTTTAAAATAGCACAAAGCATTTATCAGGAACCCTTTAAGTATAATTAAGCCTCAGTGACAGGGAAAGAACTAAATGATCTCTCAGATATTTTTTTCTACAGTACATGGTTCTATTAAAACCCCCCCACAAAAATGTATTTAAATGTATTTATTTAAATGTAACCTATCATGCTTCCGGCATTTCCAGTTAGCAAGTAAAGTTGTCTCAAACGAAACCACATGATTCTGAAAGCAATCTATTCTACTGCACTTTCCCATACTCGTATCTGATTCTATGGGTAATTTGAGACGTGACGGGTGGAGATGGGTGTTGGCCGGGAGCAAACACTCACCAACACCCACCGAGAGTGGCGTTTACACAGACGCCCCACCCAGGGAAATGCTCCCCACCCACCGGCCAACACCCATCTCCACCCAGAGGAACTGGGTGGAAGCATCGTGTGCACGGGGCCCATGGTGATTGGCTTCAGTGGTGCCCTGCAACATGTATAATAAAATGTAACACCCATTTTATGGGTGTTAGAGCATCTGTGTAAAAAGGGNACTGGGTGGAAGCATCGTGTGCACGGGGTCCATGGTGATTGGCTTCAGTGGTGCCCTGCAACATGTATAATAAAATGTAACACCCATTTTATGGGTGTTAGAGCATCTGTGTAAAAAGGGCCTAAGTAAGATATTAAAAAATTCCAAATAGAAGCGTTAAGGGTTGTTGTAAATTTGTTATACGTAGAAGTGACCCAGAAAAAAGGCCATATCTCCTGTTTAAATTTATTGAAGAGATCTGTGATCAGTACCGTTTAATAGCTCCTCCATATGTTTACAGTATAACTTCAGTATAAAAAAAACCAGGGGACTATAGAAAAATCCCATTATATCAAGGTGTTCACTACTGGAGGTTTGACAATGAGCAATTAATAGAAATTTTTTTAAAAGTTGGGATTGCTATAAGTGGGGCATTCATTTTAAGCAGGGTTTGTTATAATGAGATTTTACTGTGTTAAATACAATGGCTATCACAATTTTTTCAACATGCCATTCGCTAAATGATGCAAAAAACAAGAAAAAAGACAGCTATAAAAGAAGAAGAAGAGAGAAAGTGGCTGCAGACCACTTGCTGGTTAAAGAAAACCGACTTATTGAACCTAACCTCAACTCCAAGATTTTTGGCCCAAGGTCAGGAAAACTTCATAAGAAATTTAAGTGACCTTCATCATAATTCATACTGCAAAATAACTAATGTTTGAAGAAATGACTTTTATATGTAAAGCGTGTGCTCGGTGTTCTGCTTCCAGGTTGAGATCATTCCAGCACTTCTTGTGGTTTCCTTCTGAGCAGCCAATCCAAACTCAGAAAATGAAGCTGAAGTGCCAGTGACTTACCTTGGCAAGATTTACTGTCTAAAGCTGGAGTGAAGCCCATCTCGCACTCACAGCGGTACGCACCAGGAATATTCAGGCACTGCCCATTCTCACACAGATTAATATTTTCTGCACATTCATCAACATCTGTGAGAGAAGAGAAGTACAGCAACCATTAAATGTCTATCATACTGTGTATTTTGTCACCAAAGGAGGATTTTCTTTATTCTCGTTCCATTGTTTAAATCTAGTTGTTTTGTTAAATATCTGTTAGCACAAAGGAAAACAGTAGACCCACTCCACCCAGAAAGAGAGTTGGAAGGTGAGGAAGGGGAATAAGCAAATGGAGAAAACCAGAAATTAATAACTATTTTCTATAGCTGTGTTTTAACCCACTGAGAGACTTAATAACTATAATTTTCATTAACAGAGTATCAAACTTCCTAGATCCATTAGTGGAAAACTGGATAAACACTAAGGTAAAAGTTCTGTAGAAGGAACTGCAGAATTGTATATTAAAATATTGCAAAGAAACTTTGGAATAAAACACTTCTACAGCCATTTAAGAAAAATAATAATATTCATGCCAGTTCAAATGACCTCTCTATCCAATTTTCAGCACTGCATATATAAATTGAGCACAAAGTGTCTTCAGGTGTAAATTTTGTCGTTTCCACACTTATAATATAATTCTCGATTGTATACAAGCACTTTTGACCACTGGCCCTTAAAATGTTGCTGTTTGCCTTTATATTTTATTCTTATAAATATTTTATATATAAAAAAGAGAATGCTGCTCAGCAGTGCAATCATAACACCATGCTAACCAAATTAAACTTGACCCATATTGTCAGGACTAAGGTCCGTCTTAAACGAGACGCACCCAAGCAGGAATCTGTGTGGGCATGTGTGCGTGAGTCCTGTCTGTACAGCGGTGGCAGTGGTGGGTGGGCAGGCGTGCATGCATACTTCCGCAAAACATGTATGCCAACCCACCTCCACCCATCATCCACGCACGGAGCAACCGGCAACAGTGTTGGTTGCTCCCTGTGTGGGATGCGTGTGTGCTCATGTACACCTGTCCCCCTCCCCCAGCACCGGCACACACACCAACCACCACCACCCCATTGCGGTCTGTTCAAAAAGGGCCTAAGTTGTGATTCTGGCTGTTTTCACATGGACACCCGCGGTGGGTGGGGAATGTGTGGGCACCCGTAGGAACGGCACCCGTAGTGGATGGGGGTGCATGCATGCTCCCGCATGCCATCCATCTCCACCCATCACCCACACACGGAGCAACAGGCTCCAATGCTGGTTGCTCCATGCTCGGAGATGGGTATGCGCCCATGGGAATGGAAGCACACCCACCGTGGGCGCACACCCATCCCCCCACCCAACGCAGCCCAGTTGAAAAAGACCTAAGTTAGTCAGTTAGCATGATTAAAAGTTTATCCACTTAATAGCATATACCCTTTTTCCCTTCGCCCACAGTTGGGTACTTTAATACAACTACCGGACATAGGAGACCATGCATCAAACCTTATTTCCACCCACTCAATTCAAGCACCCATTTATCAATGCATCGTTACCTACCCTAATTATCTATGGACATTTTATGTTCAAGCTTAGCGTTCTTCATGTGTGGTTGAAGAAAATGCAGTATGTACTATCAGATGTACTATTATTATACTATTATATACTATTATTTATTTTTCTGGATTTGAGTAAGGTACACTATATGGACAACAATCTCAACAATCATAACAGCATCACAATGGGAATTTTGTTTATTAATTTCCTAGATTTTTAAAAAATACTCAGGGACAAAGTGCTGACTGAAGAGAGAATGGTTTCTGCAAAGGGGTAAGCAGGCTAAATATGGTGAACACCCCCACGAAAATAAACAAAAACAGAACAGGCAATACAGCAGTCACACAAAAAGGACATATTAGCCACATCCTGGCTGCAAAAAAGAACACACAGTCCACAAACCACATACAAAATATGCTGCCAGTCTTTCCAACCTATTAATATAACACCTAATGCGCTAGAAAGCTTTGTTAGGGTAGGGGGTGGAAGAAGGGGAAAGGTGGACCTAGACAATCAAGGGCCTGACAAGGCACAAACACTCACCCAAATACCCCCGGAGGTGCCACTCGCTATAAGAGGAAAAACAACCCCTCAGGTTCTTATATGGCCCAAGAGTTCCTAAATGGAACGAGGCCAGATCATCATCCGGGGGGGGGGGGGG
>QEPC01008444.1:316982-353253 GCA_003113815.1 Sphenodon punctatus | reverse complement strand
GGGGGAGGCAACAACGCTCGGAGTGGCTTTCCTCCACTACCCACACCGTGTCCCAAACACCCACACTACCACTTGCACTCACACCAGGGAATGGGGGATACAGTGTGGGGGGTCGAGTGTAGGGAAGGAGGGGAAGACCCTAGGGACGGGACAAGGGGGAGGAATTTCCACACGTACTCCACACAGGGAACACAGGTAGGAAGGGGGCCCAGTACTGATGAGAAGGGGAGGAGAGAGGTTGTCACAATACAAAGATCACGTTCACAATCACCCTACCACAAGTATTCCCGCACGCACTCACCAGACACTCAAATCAACCACGCACACCCAACTGCAACACCTTGCAACCGCTAAGGACTCCACAAGGGGAAGGGGCCAGTCTCACAGCGCTGCTGATCACCGGCAACACTGGAGACCTTTGGCTCTTCCTATATCCTGGTAGCCTCACCCCGTTTTGCACGTAGGTGCGCGGAGCACTGCAGCACCTTGGGGGAGCGTGTCCCGCCCCCCTCTGGCGGTGGCCGCGTGCTTTCCCCGGCCTCTACAGCTGATTGCGGGGCAGTGGGGGCTGCCCCACCTCTGTGCATGCGGCGCTACGTCCCGACGTGTCCCTGCCTCCCAAGGGAGAAACAGCGCCAGTAGCGACTCCAGACAAGCTTGCACAGACATTTCACATCTATTAGCATAACAGTCCATAGGCGGTAAAGTCTTTGCAAGCTTAAGGGTCAGAATCTTGCAGTCTTTATTATTATTATTATAGTGCCAGCAATTTACCTGGCACTGTACAATCAGTAGCTAGAGATGGGTCTCTACTGAAAGGGGCTTGCAATCTTGGAAAGAGAAGGGAGGGGAGACAAGGGAGAGACAGGGATACATTCACAAAGATGAGACTTGCGTGCCTGAGATCAGTAACTGCCCAAATCAGAAATGTTTACCATATAAAACCAAATGGCAGCAACTCGAGCACCAGGCCTAAAGAAAACCACCACACTAACTAACTAATAGTTAAGAGAGAGCCATTGGCTGTGGTAGTTTTGACTGCCAAGGAAATATTTTACCCAGAGCAAAATAATTTTAAAGCCTCCTTACAAAAATGTTATGGAGAGAAACTAAATTCAAACTACTTAGAAACTTCAAAAATCTTTAAAAATGAACTGAATATTAAATTTTATGCCACCAGGTCACCCACTTTTAGAGGAAGCCAGGATTTTTATGCCCCATTTGGAGACAATTTAAAAAGTAATTCCAGCTACGGCAGTTGCTAGAATTTTTATATATTTATTACTGTAGGAAAAGAAATTCAAGCCATCTTAAAATGAAAATAGGAAACACCTTCCAGAAAACATAAATGCAAATGAGCTGGTGTGATCTATTTTTTCAACTGTACCTAGCTTTTTAAATCACTCTTTTCCTATGCTGATGGCCAAATCCAACCCTAGCTGGCATGGTGAGGGGAAAAAAAGATGCTGCCTACTGCAGTCCCTACCACAAGAAACTTGCCAGCCAGAACACGATTTGTAATGGGAAGATGGAGCTGTGTGCTCCTGGCAAGGGAGTTTGCTGCTGACAGCAGCTAGCTGGGCTGAAGGGGAGAATGGGCAGACAAGCCCCCTTGCCAGCAGACCAGACTCCTTGAGGATGTGTTCTAGAAGCCAAAATATTAACTAGGCATCTGTCTTAACATGTTTTTTTGAGTGTTCTTCAGAGACCCTGACTGTAGCAGTGCAGAGGAAGGTGTTCTCTCACTCACTCACATGCTCA
Organism: Sphenodon punctatus; assembly: GCA_003113815.1. Lineage (NCBI taxonomy): Eukaryota > Metazoa > Chordata > Lepidosauria > Sphenodontia > Sphenodontidae > Sphenodon > Sphenodon punctatus. The sequence continues at coordinate 351,492 of QEPC01008444.1, read as the reverse complement.
GGCTGTGGACATCCTCTCTGCTGGTCAATGGTGTTAACTTGGGGAATTAGCACGTAGCTGACGACGAGTCCCATGCTCTTCTCAGGCCTCTGCCTGAAAGGTCGTCCCCAGTGTTGGTAATTCTAGGAGTTCCCCTTCTGAGGTAGATGGTCCATGTTGCTCCAGGGCTGTGCTTGCCAGCGTCCTGGGCAGCTGGGATGTTGCCCTCAGCATTTCCCCAGTCCAAGGCCAAAACTCCCTTTCATTCCCAGTAGCCAGGTAGGCCCTCCCTCCTGGAGTCCTCACCCTGCCCTGGTCACACCAGGGACCTGTGCCTGACCCTGATGTCTCAAAGGTCCCATGTCCCTTAGCCTCCCAGAATGCTCTGCTCACAGCCCCTTGCAGCTGACCTACTGGGTTCCTGGGCTGGTAGGTGTTACCCCCTGCACCCAGGGTTACCCAGTCCAGGTCCTGCATTTCTTTGGTTCCCCAGTGTGCTGGGTACGCCCACTCGTCTGAAGTCCCAGGGCTGTCCTGGGACAGACTAAACACATGGAGCCCCAGCTCAGGGTCCTGAGAGCTTACAACGAGGGATGGACGAACAGAACCAAATTCGGAAATTTGTTTCGGTTCAGTTCGGAAATTTGTTTCGGTTCAGAAGTTCGGTTTGGTCGACCGAACTATTCGAGTTCGGTCTGAACTCCGAACTTCCGAACAAAGTTCGGCAATTCAAACCCCATTGAACTAAATGGAATATTATCTTTTAGGGATGGGCGAACAGAGTCAAGTTCGGAAATTCAGTTCGGTTTGAAAATCGAGTTCGGTTCAGAAGTTCGGTTCGGTCGACCGAACTGGTCGAGTTCAGTCCGAACTCCGAACCGTGTTCGCCCATCCCTACTTACAACCCCCAACTTCCAGGCACCTCCCAGCTGTTTCAACTCCTGCTCTCTTGGCAGCAACTCTCTCTGGCTCTTGCTCTCATCAGGTCTCTGAACCTTTCCCTAAGGCTCTGCTAGCCAGGCATAGACCCTCCTGCAGCCAGGTTAGAGGCAGAGCCTTCCCTGGCTCTCACCCTTCTGGAGCCCTTGGTTCTCACTCCTGTCTCCCGCTAGCTCTTCCTTGTTTTCTCTCATGGCTCAGCTTCCTGAACTTTGGGCTGGCTGGTCATGCCATGGCCAGCTCAGCTGGCCCTAATCAGCCCTTTGCTAGCATAGCCGTTGGTGTTACTGTGGTTGGTGCTAGCGTTCTTAAAGGACTAGGCTCCCCTGTAGCCTGCCTTGCTACACTGATCTATATTTCTCTCTCCTCCCAGCCCCCAGGCACTTTGGAATTTAGCTTTAATTTAGCAAAGCTTTTGAAACCAAACATTTACCAAAGTCAGTGTTTCAGAAGACATCTTAGATCTCTTACTTACCAGAACAAGTAAATCCATCTCCAGTGAATCCTTCAGCACAGGCACAGCGGTACGACCCAGGGGTGTTCACACATTGAGCATTCACGCTACACTGGTGTGTTCCATTAGAACATTCATCAAGATCTATGTATCATAAGAAAGCAAAGGAATTGAAAGATGAAAACTACATATGCAGCAGGCAGTATACCGCAAGTGTAGCTAACTTTTGTCAGGTAAAGCAAGATGAACTCGCATCTCCAGAAATGCTAATTATGGATAGAAAGACTTAAATAAGCTTTCTTAAGATACAGTTACTGTCCTCTAAAACTTTCCTCTTAAGAATTTTAAATTTCATAGTTGAATAAAATGACACCAAGAACTAAACTACTTCAATTCAAATGACTCATTGCACTCAGCTACTACAATTTGAGGATGTTGTTAAAAAAAGTTGGAATGAAAACAAGTAAAAGGAATCTGGGAAAATTATGTAGATAACAAGGTTTTACATTAGGAAAAATGACATGAATCCCATTACAGTCGGTGGAAAGATTTCTGTTGGCACTAAAAGTCCTAGAAACTGACTCTTCTATCAAGCCATGATTATAGAGATGTCTGAAGACTATGGATGCTCCACCCATGTGATCCCAAGAACAAGAATAATATAGGTATGTGAACTATTTGTAGCTTCCTTTTCTTCAAAGGAAATTTGTTCAGAAGAATGAGAAAAGCATTATAATTAGTACAAAAAGCTGATGGATCTCTGTTCCTCTGCAATGAAGCTCTCTGCAAAATAACAACATATAGCAGAGAGCTTCAATGGAGTTTCATAATTCTATGATTTGGCTGTTACAGAATATTTCATAGTACAAAATTAAATAACTAATAATTGTAAATAAACAACAGTAGGAAAAATAAATGAACAAGAACAAAAATTGTGATTCTTTTCTTCAGCTAATGTGAAATAATTAATAAAATTCAATATCACATTAGACTAAGGGACCTAAAGCTCTATGTAGCTTTTGTTGATTTTTCATCAGCCTTCGACCTGTTAAACAGAGAAATTTTGTGGGGAAAACTAAGACAGCTGTCAATGGACGGAAGACTGTTGGCGTTGATACAGACCCTATATACTGACACCACAATATGGGTCCGATCTAACAATAAAGGAATGCTAACTGAACGAATTCCTACATCTAGAGGAGTCAGGCAAGGGTGTCTGTTAGCCCCGGTTGTTCAACTTGTATGTAAATGATCTTATTTTAAATCTTAGAAACTCTGACAAGTATATGGCATCAAAAATAGGATCCACCAGATGCCAATACTCACGTATGCAGATGACACTATTTTACTATCTGTTTCGGCTTTGGGTCTGCGTAAACGTTTGGAAGACTTTGGGGAGGAATGTAAAAAATTAGAACTTAAAATTAACATTCAAAAGACCAAGATTATGGTCTTTGAGTCTAAATATAGACCTCAAAAATGGTATCTAAACAGAGAGAGAATTGAGAAAGTTAAACAATTTAAGTATTTAGGCACCATATATGCTTAGGAAAGTGGACATCACATATACAATTACTCAAGCAGGGGGTAAAGGCTGAAGGCAATGCGTTATCTAGGTTTGTTAGAACTAAAGAAGGGTATCAGACTAGAGCAGCTTTGGAAATCTTCAAGCTTAAAATAGTATCTAAAATAAGATATGGGGCACAGCTATGGGGCTATGAAACAGTAGGCTGGAAGTCACTTGATTTCGTACAAAATCCTTTCCTAAGGAACCTGCTTTGGGTACCCAGGTGTGTTTCAACAGCTATTCTTAGATTAGAAACAGGAATGGAATCCCTCGAGGCTATAACAACAGAAACTTGGTTAACGGCTCTGTTGAAGATGAAAGACCAGACAGATAATTCATTTGTAAAGCTTTGTTTAATTGAAAAAAAGAAAATGAGCAACAAAGACCCATGGTGGAAGGCCACAAATCAAGCTCTTTGTAGATTGGGCTTCTCTTTCGCTTTCCTGTCAGACCTTCCTGTAAAAGAAGCGTGTAGAATCCTTAAACAAAGGATAAAGGATGTTGATATTAAAAGGCTTGGGGCACAAGCTAGTGCCTCCAAGATATCTCCTATATATAAATACTTGCTGCCAAAATTAGGAGGCTGTTCATATCTAGATTATGAAATTCCATATAGTCACAAAAATGTTCTTACTGCTATGCGCCTCCAAATCTTGCATTCAGCTATTATGGAAGGCAGATACAAGGGAATTCCATACAATGATAGAATTTGTCCCTGCTGTACTCAGGCAGTCGAAGATCTTCCACATCTTTTATTTAGCTATCCCCAGTACAGGAAATATAGGGAACGGTTATACAGGAACACAAAATGGCCCGGGGAGGCATCAGAATTAAGATCAATGATATACCTCCTGACGGATAAAAATGTGAAGGTCACTAGGGAAGTTGCTGTTTATGGATATGTGATTAGAAATGAGAGAGCACGCATGATCAGGAAACAGCAACAATGATGAGAGTCTTTATATAATATGAATGACTTTGCATGTTAATTTTATTTGGTTATCTGCAAGGTCTTCTTTTCCTGAGAATATTATAGTGGGGATCCTTTATAAGAATTGGCAAATGAATTATATAACACATTGCCTGATGATGGAGATTTATTTATCCTGTTTCCTTCCCGAGGATATTGGGAGGTACGGATACGCTGTGGCGGTTACTGTTTGGTTATGTAGATACAACAATAACTCATGGGATATAGTTTTATACTTTGCAATTGTATTATGATGTTTTTTTGTCATAGCCAAAGGGCTAGTACAATAAAATTATTATTATTATTAATAATAATAATAATAATAATAATAATAATAAATTAATGAATATCACATTAGGGTCTTCCACTTTGTGGAAATTGGCAACATTCTACCATATAAAACAAGTGAAGAGAATATTTAAAACTTGCCAAATGAGATGATTATAAAGTTTCTTTTTAGTTAAACAAAATGACCTTTATTCCCTGTCAACAGTACAGACTCCCACAAAGCATTTTGTTCTTTCTATTTATATTATAAACTTTACATTTTGCACATCATAACATTTACCCGTAACCTCGGAAATAATATTGAAAACATTCTGCACTCAATATCTGGTGGAATTTAACTTAAATTTTTGGATATACATCAAAGGATGTCTACAGTAAAGTGATCCATTCCTTTTAAAAATTAGAAGCTAAGATAAATATTCTGACTTGAATTATAGAGCCTGTGAGAGTGGGCTCTATTAGTTAAGGCGAGAAGGAGTTTCCATTGATTCTCCGCCTACCCTTAACATTGGATTTTTTGTCCACTTCGCCTCTGGCAGGAGACCAGGTTTTTTTGAGCCGATATATTTTTTTCACTATGGGGTTTAATGTTTTTTTATGCACTAGTAAATTAAAGTGCATTGCCTACTAACCGCTAGTACTTTTCTGTTTTGAAAGGGTGTAGGGAACTAACTTAAAATGTAACTCAAAGTGGCCACTGTAGTTAATGGGGTGGCGAGTTATTTCTGGAGCATAAGCACCTTGTGTGAACTCCCTATTATGACGGGCATCTGACATGACCTCCTGACAGTCTGACACCACAGCAGCTGACATTTACGCCACCTCCCTCTCTCATCCACCTAGCAGCCTGCCTGGGTGTTCACAGCAACCCGACCGCCTACTTCGGAAGTAGCTTTGGGTGGTGGGGGGGAGAAACTGATGCTGCCCCTCCCCTGCCTGACTGCCTAGTCGCTTGCCTGCTTGTGCTGGCCCCCAAGGCAGCACACCCCCTCCCGCCTTTCAATCTAGTTCCCAGCAGCTGGGGCGGGAGGTGAGGAATTTACACCGCCCGCCCCCCTCCCGGCAGGCAGGCAGGCAGGCAGGCAGCTTTTCTGCTCACCTCGCTCCCTGTGGCTGCTGCAACCAGGAAGCTTATAGCTTCCCAAAGCACCCGCTTGCGTGGCCGCTGCCATTCAAGCTTACGAACACCGTATGCCCTATGGCGGCATTCAAGCATTATGGGGCCTCCACCATGTTGTCTAGTGAGGTGTGCTGGTAACTGTAGTCCCTATATACCTCAGTAGCCAACATGGCGGCGACCCCACGCCACGCATGGACACGTGGCATTTGAAAGCTTGAATGCTGGTGGTGGCCACGTAAGTGGGCGCCTTGGTGAGCTTCAGTGGTGGCAGCACTGGTTGCTTCTCCACCCAAGCCCCCCAGGTTCAATGGCAGTGGCAGCAGCTCTAGCAGCGGAGTCTGGTTGCTCTTTGCAATGGGGCTACATGTTGGGGCCGCTGCGTGTGCACACACATATGGATCCCAACCCCAGTGACGGCTTCAGGTTCAGCGGCGGCAGCAGCTCCTCCAATGATGGCTCCAGCTCCAGTGGTGAAACATGGCTGCTGTTGGCAACAGCGAGGATTTCATCAGGAGGAGATGTGTGTGTGTGCATGCGTGGAGGTGGGGGGTGAATGCTTTGGGGGAGGAGGGGCCAGGGAGCCAGGTAAGCTGGTGCAGGGGGTAAGTGCTTTGGGGGAGGGGGTAAGTAAGCAGGGTGAGTGTGCAGTGTGTGTGTTGTGTGAAGTGAGCAGTGTGTGTGGGGTGTATGTCTGTGTGGATAGAGTTTGCAGTGTGTATGTAAGGGACGTGGTGTGTGCGTCTGTGTGGAAGGAGTTCCTTGACAGCCCCTGTACCCTTCCAATGGGGCCCCCCCATTCTGTTCCCCACTACTGCTGTGGGGGATTGGGACCACCTTCCCTAAGAGTGATCTTGTGCTGGGGCAGGAGGGGGGTAGTTTAATCCATGGTGGGTAGGGAGCTAGGATGTGGGTGGGGTAGCTTAATCCATGGGAGTAGAAGGCAAAACAGCCCCTGCACGGGCAGCAACCCATGGTGCTGGGTGAGTCCCGGCTGGGGACTTGAGCAGCCCCATCACAGGTCTCTCTAAGCAGCAGACTGTGGAGATTCCCCTCCCTCAGGATCACTCACTCCCTGAGGAGCAGCTTTCCCTCCCAAGCCCCAGTTATATAGTGTGTGCGCATGCTGGAGGGGAAGGGGGACTGAATGTGTTGGTGTGTTTTCATTGCCTCCTTGCAGGCAGCCCAGATCGTGCACGGAATACTGCATCCCTGGGGAAAGGGAGGGAATCCGAGGCAGATTGCAGGACTGACAGAGCAGGATCATGGAGAGGGATGGGCTGCCTGCAAGGAGGCTGCTTACTGCTGGAACGTCTGAGAATGATGATTTATTTATTTTAGATAGCTCCAGTGTGCTGGAAGCTCTGTGAATGGTGTGAGCACTCTCTAGCAACAACCTAAAGTCAAGCTTAATCTGTGAACTGTTGTGCAGCAGAGGCATTCTTCCTCTTCATTCAGTTTTCTTGATATTTCAAAACTCTGTAAGTGGTCGCATTGCAAGCTGTTGAGATTTCATTAGGCAAGAGAGAGTGGTAGAGAATTGTACCCCTTTCTTCTGGATGACTTGCCGAGGAGTGAGTGCAGGGGTGTTTATAACAACAATAGGCTAGCCAGCAAAGGAAATGGGAGTAAGGCTGTAGCAAGGAGAAGGTGGTGGATGATGGGGATATCAGAGAAGTCTTCCTCTCTTTTTCAAATGTCACTCCCTTTCTGCCATCTATTTCATATCTCTCACCTCCATCATCACCCCCTTCCCTCTCAATCCTTGCTTTCTTCCTTTTCCCTTCCCAAACATTGTACACTTTCAGTGACTCTGGAATTCTTACTGCAGTTGCTGCTGTTCTTATTAACCCTCTTTGGAGTCAGCTATTCTGGAGACTGTAATTGTTGCTTAAAGTAGACAGAAACCTCTGCTTCTGGAGCACGGCTGTCGGGAAGTAAGGACCATTACAACCACAGCAATTTTAGACGGCACAGGCATGGCACCCTTTGTTTGCGATATTCCCATACGTTGCAATCGTAATGCCACTTACTCTGGAGAAGTCCCACTGAAATCAGTGCAAGTAGTTTAAGGATTGCAAGCACAATGCATTTTTCTCACAGCACAAAGTATAAAATATAGGACTCTTCTCAAAACTAAAATATCTGGCTTGTTCGAATTACCTACCTATCTCACCTGTGCAAATTAGTTATGAATACAGCAGCATCTCCATTCATTTTCACTTTCTTCTTCTAAGGCAATTAGCCTTATGCGTAACTTCATTTCCATAGGGGTGCAAGTTATCAAATGTAACTATTTCACCATGAATATGCTTCCAGCAGTAAAGAACTGTTTCTTCCCACTGGTGTAATTCATTTATAAAAACACAGTGCAACGTGCAACAACTTAAGAAGGCTAAAACACCAGCTAATGACTAGCCAGAAAAATTTCTATGACCTCTGCTTCAACTATTGTGGGTGTAATCATGAATCCACTGAAATCAATTGCTAAACTCTTGCTGACTTTGATGGCATCATTGTGCCTGTGTGTTTAGTTAATCCATAAGGTCACTTATAGGTTAAGTAAAACTAATTTTCCATATTTTCCTTTGTTTTAACTTGGTTCTACAAATTTGTGTTTATTATGTTTGATGAGGCAATGCTACTCAACTTAGAGAATGAAGCTAGCACTGATCAATCAAGCTGACACTTCTACTGAGTACAGACATAAATCACTTCTGTTCTGACTATTTTTTGATATTGTGTATTTTTCAACTGGTATTTACACCCTACCATCAAATGAGCACTACCTTTTGCAGTGTTCAATCTGATATCAAATACAATGACCCACTTTATATGCAAAGAAACAAGCAACACTGGGTAAAAGGTTTTCACTAATCACCGTTACAATGCAGAAGCAGGGGGAAAAACATTCTATGGTACTTGTCAAAAAACAGGGGGAAATGGTCAGAACAGAAGTGATTTAGGGCTGCACTCATTCGAAGTGATAGCTTGATTGATCAGTGCTAGCTTCGTTCTCTAAACTGAGTGACACTATCAAACATAATAAACACAAATTCATTGAACGAAGAAAAAACAAAGGAAATTTACCAACCACAATCCTCCGGTTTAAGAAAATAGTTAAGGCTCACACAAATCTCCCAAACAAAATCTTTTGCAGAAAGAAAAAACTTAAAAGAACACAAAACCACCAATAAAACACATAAGCAGAATACAACTATACCCCAAAAAGTGAAGAAATTGAAAATGAAGGCTCTTGCCAACAGTTGTGCACAAAGAACAAAACTTTTAGGCTCTCGCCTTAACTGGCACGCCATGTAAGCAGTAAGATGCTGTTTCTCCCAATTGGCAAAGTAGGTGGGTGACTAGTGTAGGGATTGAGGAACAACCCAGCACAAGAGTTGGGGATTTTGCCGCCGACGCTACCACCACCACGATGTTGAGACAGATGATGTATTAGTTGCATTCACATGCTTCATTGGTCTTTCAGTCTGAATCCTTCTGCTGTAGGATGGGGACAACACTGGAGAACAACACTGAATGGAGAAGCAAAGGGAGCAGTGGCTTAGCTCTGCTTCTTAATCCTCTCCTGAAGCTGACAAAACTGTCTCTGGCCTTTAATTCAGAACCACATCTGCTACCCATGCACCCCTTGACCTGTTGCTAGTCCTTAATCTACTTCCCACAGCCCCCATGTCCATGTCCCTCTGCTCCATACCAGCTGTGAAATTGCCAAAGTAGAAACAAGCATATATGCAAGACTGCACAACATAGAAATGCTTACATGGTGTGCCAGTTAAGGAATGGGTCTTTATGTTTTGTTCTTTGTGCACAACTGTAGGTGAGAGCCTTAATCTTCAATTTCTTTGCCTTTTGGAGTATAGTATATTCTGCTTATTTATCTTATTGGTGGTTGTGTGTGTGTTAATTTTTTTCTGTCTGCAAAAGGTTTTGTTTGGGAGATTTGTGTGAGGCGTAACTATTTCCTTAAACTGGAGGTTTGTGGTTGGTAAATCATTTCATATGATGTTGTTTTAAAGTAAACTGCTATAAAGAGACATACATTTGAGAAGAAAGTAATTTCTTTCTCCTTTGCAGAAAAAAACCCAGAGCACAATTTAAATTAAATGCAAGTCAGGTAAATCAAATCTACATTTTTTCAGATTAGAACAAATGCCTTAATTACTGTACACTCACCAATACATTTAATGCCATTTCCAATCCATCCTTCTTTGCAGCTGCACTTGAAGCTTCCTGGGACATTGACGCACAAGGCATGCATGTCACAGTTGTGGGCACCAAGCTCACATTCATCCACATCTAGTAAAATAAACCAAAAACTGTTCAATAAAAAGTAAATACCAGAATGCCAGAAATATTAGACATAGTTTTAATGATACTCTTCTAGAATACTGTATGTAGGTGTCTTTTTGCAGAAATATCTATTATTTCTATTTAATAATGTTTGTAACAAAAATACCTGGCTGCCTTAGGATTTAAGCAGATTATTTTTAAATTTAGAATCCATAAGCCTGTTCTGGACAAGCCCCACTGAGAATTATATAGGGTCTGCATAAGCTGAAAAGTTTAAGAATTGTTTTCCTAGTTCTTGAAAGTACAGTGATTTATAGATTCATTTTTCCCATTAACTAATTTTTAAAACAATTTCTAAACAATTTTTTTTAAAACAAATGGGTTTTCTACACACACCCTGAAAATGAATCATTTTGTCAAACGAAACTAAAATGGTAACAAATTGGGTGCCTTCTGCTAATATGTATGATGTGACTGCAGCTGAAGGGTACTGGTCATCAGCGTACCGGGACAACAATGGGGGCTGTTGTTTTTGCCCCTTATGAAAATTCTTCCATGTCTACCCAGGATTGCATGCTGCTTCCAACTGCAATACGTTCAAGCTGTATGGAACCAGGAACAGGACACAAGGTTGGGAAAAAAGCTCCCTCACCATGGCCAGCACACAAAAACTGGGGAAGGGCCCAGAGGGCACTGTGGGATTACCCTGACCATGGCACAGCAGAGTATATAATTAACAAGTTTAGAGAGGGTTTTAGGATCCCAGCTAAGGGTCACGATATCATAGACGAGCCCTTAATCTAAGGCAATAATAGGCAGCAAATACATTGTTTGGGCTAAACTTGATAAGGAAGTACAGGAAGGTAGGATTGCGGGCTCTTTTTCCATGATCCCCATGGGCACATTGTGGATCTCTACCCTCCATGTTGTGCCAAAAATAGGCCCGAGGGCGAGTTCTGGCTTATTCATCACCCCTCCCACCCTAAGGAATACTCAGTAAATGATGCAATCGTCCCTGAGCTTTGCTTAGTGTGCTATGCGCCTTTTGATCCAATGGTTGCCATGTTAAGGGGGGTGGGAAAGGGAGTCTACGAAGAGCAACATAACATCTGCTTTTCACCTGTTGCCTGTTCACCCAAGCAATTTCAAACTGCAAGGCACTCAGTTCCAACGGAGTTCTATTTCGACAAAGGCATGCTAATGGGTTGTTCCACATACTGCACATCTTTCGAGAAGTTCAGTTTGGTAATTGAATGGGTGGTCACGTGGCAGGCAGGGAGGCAGAAAATGATTAAACATCTGGATGATTTCTTTTTCGTATGACAGGCAGCCACGCCTGAGGGGGCCCAGTGGCTTGCCACATTCAAAGAGGTGGCAGGCAAACTGGGTGTCCTCCTGGTGGCCACAAAAACAGAGGGCCCCATGACAACTCTGACCTTTCTAGGGATCGAGCTGGATATAGAGCTGTACCGAATAGTACTTCCGAATTCTTGGGATGAATACTGAAGTTCTGAGTAATCGGCACGAGTACTTGTTGACCCTTCGGTGCTGTTTCCAAAGTTTCGGAATTCGGACTCGGAATTCCGGACCTCAGAAAACTTTGGAAACTTTGGAAAGTTGTTTCAAAGTTCTTGAACCCAAAGCCAAAGCACTACCCGGAAAAGCAGGCTAGCAAGAGTGGGATTATCATTCCAGAAGACAACCCCACAAAAGTGCAACTACATGCAGAAATAAAAATAATGCCCCAACAGTAGTGTACCCACAGTAAGGCCCACCATCAGCAGCAAATGCACCCACTTTAATCATATGCCAACCAAGCAGTGCACAAAAATGCAGGCTAGCAAGAAGAGGACATAAAAGCTCAAGAAGAATACAACCACCCTGCAAAACAGTCTGCAACTGCATGGAGAAATAAATCCCACCAAAAGCTAGTAAAGCCCAGGCCCCAGCAGTCACAAAATTAAGAAACCAGACATTCCTCTCCACACCCCCTCCCTCCCCCAGGGGCACCCTCTTGGCATGGCATTGGTACTGTGGCACTGGTAACTTGAACAGACCAGGCAAAGAGAAGTGGAGCCAGGCAGAGAGATCCCACTCTGCCCTCATGATGCCAAGCAGCTGGCAGAACAGTAGAAGTTACACTTTACAATTAGGCTTTGTTGTGCCATGCCACAGCCTAGGCAACACACACAACCCTGCAAAACAGTCTGCAACTGCATGGAGAAATAAATTCCACCGAAAGTCAGCAAGCCCAGGCTCCAGCCATCACAAAACTAAGAAACCAGACATTCATTCATTCATTCATTCATTCATTCACTCTCTCTCTCTCTCTCTCTCTCTCTCTCACACACACACACACCCACCCACCCCCCTTGGCATGCCATAGGTACTGTGGCACTGGTAACTTGAACTGACCAGGCAAGGGGCAGTGGAGCCAGGCAGAGAGATCCCTTTGCCCTCATGGTGCAAAGTGTCAACCAAGCAGCAGGCAGAACTAGAAGAAATGTGGCGCCCAATTTTATTTTATTTTAAACTGCATAGCACAGTAAAGGTAAACCCCACCACCCAGCATTGGCATTGGCACTATGGAAAGGCCAGGTCAAACCATACCATGCCAGACCAGACACGGCACCCCCCACCCCTCCCAGCTGATTACTTACAGATCCAGCAGCCAAACTGTAGCACACAGCCAAATTCATCAAAGAGAATGGACAAAATGGCTGCAGCCACTTTTATTTTGCCTTGCCAACCAATCAAAAGCTTGCCATCTGGCTTGGCCAGCCAATCAAAACTTGCCATCTGGCTCACCATCACCCTTCCATATCCCCCTCCTGCCAAATATGGCAGTAATTTTATTTCCAGAAGAAGCTCAACTGTCCACCAGCCTCCTACGAGTGCAGAGGTTTCCAAAGTTTTCAGAAGTTTTCCAAATAACGGCCTTGGTCCTCGGAACATCGTCCTTTCGGAACAAAATACTGTAATCTTCACCGAATTCCGAAGTTTTTCTAAGACCGAGTTTCAGCCCTAGTTAACAGCCTCTCGAGAAAAACAAGCTGTCAGCACTGTGGCAGAATATCCTCACCTGAATGCAAGCCACCAAAGTAACTGTGAGGCAGCTCCAAACCCTATTAGGAATTTTAAACTTTGCATGTCATGTGATGGCCCTGGGGGCAGGCCTTCTTTTCTTGTCTGTATGTGTGGGTATCGAGAGATCCACACACCCCATCGTCATGTGAGGGCCACACAGGAGAATGAGGTAGGATTTAGCCACATGGACTAACTTCTTCGACTATAACGGTGTGAGCTGGCAACAGCATTGGCTGCTCAAAGCCAATTTGCAGATCCATGCAGATGCTGTGGAGGCCTTGGGTTTGGGGATGCATTTTAGGGGATCTAGTGCGCAGCCCCATTGCTCCAGGAGTGGACAGAGAAGGGCATAACCAGTGATTTGACCTTTTGGGAGTTTTTCCCCATTGTGATGGTGGTCCACCTGTGGGCGGATTCATTTTCCAACATGCGGGTATCGTTTTGGTATGATAATATGGTTGTAGCACATGTAATTAACTCCTTATCGTCCAAATCCCCCTGGGTTATAAAGCTGGTCAGGGCTTTTGTGCTTACATGCCTGCAGAACAACATACTCATTGTAGTCAGGCATGTACCAGGTATTCATAGAATCATAGAAGTGAAAGGGACCTCAGAGGTCATCTAATCCAACCCCCTGCTCAATGCAGGATATCCGCAGCTACAGGACCCTGAAAGTGTGACTGTCCAGCCTCTGTTTGAAAACCTCCCATGAAGGAGAGCCCACCATCTCGGCACCCTAGGAAATCTGTTCCATTGTCAAACAGCTCTTACCATTAGGAAAGTTCTTCCTAATGTTTAACCAAAATCTGCTTTCTTGTAATGCGAGCCCATTATTTTTAGACTTGCCCTCAGGGACAACAGAGAGCAAGTCTTTGCTCTTCAGGTATTTGAAGACTTATCATTTCTCCTCTTAGTCTTCCCTTCTCTAGGCTAAACATACCCGTTTCCTCACAGGACTTGTTTTCCAGACTCCTGACGGTCTTTGTTGCCTTCCTCTAAATCTGTTTTAATTTGTCGATGTCCTTCTTAAAATGCGGTGCCCAGAACTGGACACAGTACTCAGATGAGGTCAGACAAGTGCAGAATGGAATGGAACTATTACTTCTTGTGACTTGGAAATGATGCTTCTGTTAATGCAGCCTGAAACAGCATTAGCCCTTTTTTGCTGCTGCATCATACTGCTGACTCATGTTCAGTTTGTATTAACAGTGGCACAGCTGATGCCCTCTCTCGTTTCCAGATGGACCGCTTTAACCTTCTTGCATCACGAGACAGGGAGAATCCAGAGGTGATGCTGCCAGAGTTGTGAAACCTTGGATCATAAAAATGTTTTAATACAGTGCAGAGTTCCCTTGCCCCTAGAACCAGGGTGGCTTACAAGTATGCTTTCTGCAAATTCCAGGATTTAATAGCCAGTAATGGCTGGGCACTTCAGATGCTACAGTTCAGGCTCGCACTTAGGCGCAAAGGTTTGGCCTCAGGGATGATAGCTGGAAAGGTCTCCGCATCGTGTACACTAGCAGGTTAGCTGGCCAGGCATCTCCTGATCAAGTTTTTTTTCCTGCAAAGGATGGTAGAGCGTGGGCATGGGGACCAGGGAAGGAGGGAAGATAACATAGCCCCAATTACTCCCTGCTTGTTGATTAAAATACTGGGTGTTCTACCTTGCATCTGTTCTGGTAGTGATGAGGTATCCCTTTTTGGTACTGCCTAGAGGCTTGCATTATTTGGATCTTTTCAGATAAGCGAGCTTGTGCCCAACTGCAAACTGGATGTTTCAGGCATTAGATATACGGGATGTGGGGTGGAGGGGCCACAACTTCTAACTTTCCCTCAGACATTCAAAAATAGACCAGAGAGGACACGGGAAGACTGTGGTGCTGCACCTAGCAAGGCATGCACTACTCTGCCCAGCGCATGCCTTAAAGAATTACTTAGGAATCCGTCCAAGTGTTACCAGGCCCCCACTTCACCATGCCAACGGAGAGTTCCTTACCCACTATCAGTTCATAGCAATATTGTAGGCATGTTTGAATCAACTGCCACTCCCCGTGGGGAATTAGGGTTCCATTCATTTAGCATTGGGGCAACCAACATGGCTGCTGCACTCAGATTCAGAGATAGGGAGATACAGTAGCTGGGAGGCTGGAGGTCACAGGCATTTAGATCCTATGTTAGGGATACAGGAAGCTTGGTGGCAAGGACTCAACTCAACTTATGACAGTGAGTGGCTGAGGATGTACTAATCGAGCTAGCTGGCGAAAGTTATCTGGAAGACACTGGTGCTGTTCCTGGCTGGGGTTATCAATGTCTCCCTTGGGGAGGACAGAGTGCCTGACGACCTCAAAACTGTGGTCATCCGTCTCCTGCTCAAGGAACCATCCCTTGATGCTGACTCCCCGGCCAGCTAATATCCTGTCTCTAATTTTCCCTTTTTAGGGAAGGTTATTGAATGGATGATTGCTTCCCAGCTCCAGGTGCATCCTGATGCTGTTGGATTCCTGGACCCATGTCAGCTGGGTTTTCATCCTGGACATATGATAGAGACACTCCATGAAACTCATGGGTGGCAAGTTTAAAACAAATAAAATATTTTTTCACTCAGCGTATAATTGGGTTGTGAAATCTACTGCCAGAGGCTGTGGGTAACGGCCAGTACGATAGCCGAGTCTAAAAGAGGTTTGGACAACTTTCTGGAAGATAGGTCCATTAGCAGCTACTAGCCAGACAGGATCAGGGAACATGATGGGAGCTGGGGGGAAACAACAGGGAATGGATTCCCCATTATGACCTTTTGGGTGCTTCTCCCAAGGCACCGTGATTGGCAATTGTCAGAGACAGGATGCTGGGCTAGATGGACCACTGATCTGACCCAGTATGGCACTTCTTATGTTCTTATGACATGGCACTAAGACTGCACTTGTGGCCTTGGTTGATGATCTCCACTTGTAAATCAACAGAGGACATTGTACCCTGTCTTTTTTGCTAGATCTTTGGTGGCCTTTGATACAGTTGACCATGGGGTGTTGTTGACATGGTTGTGGGACCTGGTGGGGGTGAGCGGGACCACTCTTGAGTGGTTCTGCTTATTTCCAGCTTGGAGAACCCAGAGAGTGGTGATGGATGGTGGCTCATCATCATTATTATTATTATTATTAACAAACATTTATATAGCGCCAGCAGTGTACCTGGCACTTTACAAAGTAATAAAATAGACACGGTCCCTGCCCCTAGAGCTTACAATCTGAGAGACAGGAGCTGTGGGAGAGACTTAGGAAGGGGAACAGAGGGAGAGACAAGGGGTCTAACATTCATGAAGATGCGAGGTCTCAAGTGCACGTACTTGGCTTGGTTACGATGAGAATGACAGCAGGCAGGTCCATGTTGCAAGGATAAGGGTAAACCGATCGTAGGTATAGGAATAGTGGCTCAGCAGGATAAAGAGTCAGACAGAGCAGAGCGAAAGAGGTGAGTTTTAAGGAGAGATTTGAAGGTATGAAGGGAGGGGGCAAGGCGGATGTGGACAGGGAGGGAGTTCCAGGCATGGGGGGCAGCAAGTGAGAAGGGACGAAGGCGCTTAGGGGAGCAGGGAAGGCGTGGAAGGGTGAGAGAAGGGACAGAGGAGGAGCGAAGTGCATGGGCTGGAGTATGGAGGGCGATAAGTGCAGAGAGGTAGGGGGGAGCAAGGTTGTGAAGAGCTTTATAGGTGAAGACTAGGAGCTTGTGCAGGATTCGTTCAGGAAGGGGAAGCCAGTGAAGCAAAGAGAGGAGGGGCTGCACATGGTCGAAGCGACTGGCAAGGTAGATGACCCTGGCAGCAGAGTTTTGGACAGAGATGAGGGGAGAAAGGTGGGACCGGGGAAGGCCAGTGAGAAGGAGGTTACAGTAATCAAGGCGAGAGATGACCAGAGCATGAACAAGAGTTTTGGCAGACGAGACAGAGAGAAAAGGGCGAATCTTAGCAATGTTATGGAGGGAGAAGCGACAGGATTTAGCAACAGAGTCAATGTAGGGTTTAAAAGAAAGGGCTGAGTCAAAGATGAAGCCTAGGCTATGGGCTTGGGGGAGCCCTCCAGGAGCAACCTTGTAGGTTTCCGCAGGGCTTCATCTTGTCCCCACTCCTGTTCAATGTGTATCTGAGGCTCAGGGGTGAGATCGTTAGGAGATTTGGATTGAAGTGCCATCCGTACACTGATGACACCCAATTCTATATCTCTTTTTCATCTGACCTGGGCCCTGTGGTCTCGGTGCTTACCAGGGGCCTTTGTGCACTTGAGGACTAGATGCGGATGAGCCAACTGAAGCTGAATCCAGACAAATCCAAGGTGATGATTGTTGGTCAGTCGTGTGACCTGGGAGGCACTGGGACACCTGTTATTGATGTTGTCGTTACTCCAGAGGAGATTATGGAAATATCTCAACTGAAGGTTAATAAGGCTCCAGGAATTGACTACATTACTGCTGAAATGTTAAAGGCGCATGCTGATTGGTGGAGTGTTATGTTGGCTACTTTATTTACAGCTATTAATAAATCTGGGAAGTTACCAGTGAGTTGGCTAAAGAGTGTAATTGTTCCTATCTTCAAAAAAGGGGATGCTTCTGATCCATCTAACTGTTGACCAATCAGTTTACTAAATGTCAGCGGCAAGGTTTATTCCATGTTTTTGTTAAATAAGCTGCAACTATGGATAAAGGAAATATCATAGGTCCAGAGCAGGTGAGCTTTAGAAATAGCACGTCAACCATAGGCCATATTTTTGTTCTTAGTCACTTGGTAACAAAGTATGTTTTAGTAAGAGATAAATCAGCACTCAAAACCGCTTTTGATACAATTAACAGGGAACAGATTTGAGTAAAATTGAGGGGCTAGGGATCGATCCTAGGTTGTTGTATTTACTTATAGTTTTTCACTCTGGTAATACTTTACAGGTTAGGCTAGGACCTTCGGGCCAATTATCAAATTCTGTTCCAGTTAGGAAGGGGGTGCGCTAGGGATGTTTGTTAGCCTCTTCACTGTTCAACTTATATCTGAACGATATGGGTCCCCAGTTAATAGGTTCAACTTTTCACTCGGTGACTTTAAAACTAAATCTGATCTTACTGCTTTTATATCTAGATGACACCGTGTTAGTGTCTTAAACTCAGGTGGGTCTGAGACGCCTTATGGACAGCTTTTGTGAATACTGTAATAGGGAATCCCTGACAGTGAATTATAACAAAACAAAAATTTTGGTAGTGGGGAAAGCACCATCCCAGTACAGGTGGTTTATGAACGGGCAACAAATTGAACAGGTGAAACACTATAGGTACCTTGGGGTTGTATTCTCATCCTATCCGTTGTGTTGAGTACATTATAAGTCAGCACACGCTCAAGCTAAAGCAATTAGTAAAGGGATTTCTAGGTTTTTTTGGACCAAGGGAGGTAAGCAAACTGTTCCTTCCATTAAATTATATAAAGCAAAAGTCCCCCTCCTCCCCCAGTTCTTATACAAGGTAGCGGTGTGGGGTCCATCTATGATCAACGCCCTGGTGTTTGAACAAAATATTTTTCTCCCAAATGTTCCTCTGTTGCTTTGCTTAGAACAGAAGTCTGGAGTTAGGCCAATCATTTTGCAAACTAAGGAGATGATGATTAAGTTTGGGTTGCAGCTAACATTTTTGAATACTGGAGCCATATTGCAGCTTTTTCTAGACATTGATGAAGGAGGCCAATGGGAATTGGGTTTAAAAAAATATCCTTTATGGTTTGGGCTTTTTGGTGGAGTTTCTTTGTTCCCTGTCATATGAAAGAGCGATGGTAGAGGTTCTCTCTAGAATCAGGGGCAAAGAGCTCCAAATAGAAAGAGAAGCTATAGCTAGCGAGAAAATCACTAAACTTTACAGTTCTTTCCCAGTGTCTATTAAGGGTGCTGTGTATTAGGCACTCTCTCAAACTAGGAGCACAGAGTCTCCTTTTTTGTGGCTAGGATAAATCTTTTACCATCGGCAGTGGTGGAGGGCAGATACATGGGTGTTCCATATAATAAAAGGTTTCGCCCCTTGTGTTTGCAGAAAGAAATCGAATCATTATATCATATAATTTTGGAATGCAAATTGTATTCAGTCCCTCAGGAATTTTGAGTAATATTTTGATGGAATTGCAGGGGAGAACTCAACAATTTGCTCTTTTATGTGACACAAATTAAATGACAACTTCTCAAGTAGTGACATTTTGTATGGCAGCACGTAGACTTAGGAGGTTAAATTACGATGGAGACAAGTGGGCATAGGAGTAGAATGGATATTGTTATGGGCAAGACTTATTATTCTTGTTTTACTGGCTACAGTCAATGGTTGGCCTGTATAATAATGAAATGTTTAATTTAGTTTTAATAACTGTTTATATTTCTTTATTGGTGTATAGTTGATTTTATATTCTGTGTTAAGGATGTTGCCATGGCCGTTCGGCTAGTGCAAATAAAGTTTATTTGATTTGATGTTGTCCGGCCACCTTTGGACACTCAGGTTTGTAGCCTTGGGGTGCTCTTGGATCCATTGCTGTGCCTGGATGGCCAGGTTGCAGCAGTGGGCAAGGGTGCTTTTCATCAACTTCTTCTGGTGAGAAGGCTGTGACCTCTTCAATCAGACTCGGATTTAGCCACCATCATCCATGCCTTTGTAACCTTGAGGCTGCGGAGGCCCCTTTACAGCTCCTTTCTGATTTGGTAGCAAGAAGATGGAGTACGGAATAGTAGGGTTTCACAGGCCCCACCCTTCCCCCAAACAGCAATGTACAGGAAACAAGATGGGATGTGAAAAGGATCTCAGTGCTTGTGTTACTCCTTTCTGCACAGCCCCATGGGGTTCTCATAACAATCCTGTACATGCCATTCTGCTCATCAGATGAAGCAGGATTTATGAAGCATTATTATACCTGCCCACTGGACTGGAGCTGGATTCCTTCCATCATGGATCTGAGAATATGTGACGGAAATGTGATACATTTGCTAGCATGGGCAACAAGATGATTGATCATCATTTCTTTTTCAGTTCTTCCCATGCATTAAACCATGTTTTTCTATCTTTTTTCTTATTTTCCTATTGCCTTGTTTTGCTACATAGATTTATCTGACTAGGGCAGATACAAGTATTTTTTCCATGAAATTTGGGCATTGTTTTCCCTCAGTCTTTACCTTATTAATAATACACATGTATCTCAAAAAGTGTTTCTGTTGACATGTAGACCATCCACTGTATCCAGAGCTGTCCATAGTGACCAAAACTAAAACTCAGAAGGAGAATGGGAAAAGAACCTGACAAAAGTGATGGAAATATACTATACCTGAACATCCAGTGGTTCCCTTCTTGACTGAATATCCCAGCTGACAATGGCAAATAAAGGATCCCTTAGTGTTCTCACACTCCCCAAACATACAGATGTTGGAATTCAGGTCACATTCATTCACATCTGTAATAGCATATAACTTTAACAGCACAATCTTTCTTATTTTTAGTAGTTAGAAACATTTACAAAAATAAGATAAATCAGAAGCAGTTATTTTCTATTAGAATAGCAATTTTAAAATCAGTTTAAAGAGCACACAAATATGAACACCATACTATGACATGTCTATTAAAATTCTGCATAGAATAATTTATTCAACAATTTTCTATTCTTTTGTTATATGCAGACTTTTAAATCTATTTCATAATTATTTTGAATAAAATCAGAAATGATATATAAGATTGTTCATTTGTAAGTACTGCTTCAAGTATTAACTATGACCAGATATTATTCCTAAACAGCATGTTTCCCAAACCAACAAAGACCCTTCAAAATGACTATATGAACATTTTTGTGTGTGCATTCATGCAAAATATATATCTTCACATGTAGTAATATGCAAATGTACATTCATAAGTGTATTCTAGACTATTTAAAAAATAAATAAATTATGTGGCCAAATGTTTAAAAAATGAAAACTGAACACAGTGCCAGAGAATCCACAGGTCTTACTGTAACAAATATTTGTTAAGTCTTATGCAGTACTGGCCCAATTCCACCGATAACATGGTACACAGCTTTTAAAGACACTTGGTACAATTTCAGTTTCTTGCTACTATTCTGGTTACTATTCACGTTTCCAAGGTTAATAGTATACCCTTTGAAGACTATAAAAAAGGGTTATGCTTCAGGAATGTTATGCTCTGCCGCTGAAGGGGAAGAGGCTGCAAATGGATGAGCTAATATGTCGGTCATTTACAAGATCAATGATGTTGACTCTGGAGGGGCTCGGTCTGTCCCTCAAAGTTCAAGTAAAGTTGCTGCAGTTAAGTAGTTGAAGATGATGTAAGAAAGGAACAAAATGAGCCCTTTTAGCCTGGTTTGGGACTCTCCCCTTTTCTCAACAAAGAGGTGCTTTGCCTACATTTTGTCTTCATTATTTGGATAAGAATAAGGGTAATTTCAGACGTGACGGGCCTGGAGGCTAGCCACGCTGAACCCTGGACACGATCTGTCTCGGATCCCCGTCTGTAATCAGGCTGGCTGTCCTTTAGACGTGCCGGCCTGATCCCTGTGGGGGATCAGGGAGGGGGCGGGGCTGCACAGGGAGGGGGCAGGGCTGCACAGGGAGGGGGCAGGGCTGCGCAGCGCAACGTGCACCCACTCAGCCCCGCCCCCCGGCGCTCCCTCGGCAGCCCGCCCACGGGGAGACGGGCAGGCGCAGCAGCCAATGAGGCCGCTGCGCCCAACCCTGTCCCGAGGTTGGGGACTGATTCCGAGATGGGGCTGGTGAGCGGACATGCAGCGCCACCATTGCCGTCCCCATCCCGGATCGTGGCCACGCTAACCATGGTTCTTGACCTCCAGCTGGCCGGAGGTCGAGAACTGGGGTCAAGCTTGATCCCGGCCGGGGGTTCACCGTGGTGAACATCTGGCCGAGACCAAACAGACGTTCCTGGAAATGCCACCACCACTGGGGATCCACTGTGGTGAAAGGCATTTTCGTAACATCTGAAATTACCCTAAGAGGAAGGGTTCTCTACGAGCACAAGGAATTGATAAAAAGGAAAAGTTTCTTCTTGACTTTTGAGTGACACAAGAAGCAGCCAAAGAAGAAAATCTAAACAGAAATATTAACCTTTTAAAAACAGATTAAAACTATGACGGACAGCAAATCCCTTGAATCAGAAAAGGTATTAATACATAGCATGCATGAAAATTAGGAAATTTATAACTGGGCTGTGATTCATAGCACAAAATAATGTAATGATATCAAGGAATATACCAATACACCCTGAAGTTCTTGTTGATGTGCAACATGTCAATATGATGCCAATGAAAGAAAACCACTGTGAAGTAAATGAGATGACACTAAAGTGCTAAGTATAATGTACCACAGCAGACACAGTTTTATGATGAGACAGGAAGAGACTGCAGAAGCTTTCTTCATTGAAGTTAACATTGGGGATTTGCAGGTATTTCCCTGTACATTGTTGGGCCAAAAATGGAGAAAACAAATGATCTGTTTTTCTCCCAGGGTCTTAAAGGAGAAGTCTCAGAGAATGGAGATAAGGATGCCTACAAATATCTGAGGTACTCTAGTCTATTCTCCTGCCTTAGTTAAAATCTTCATGTTAGGAAGAATTATGGCAGCATTTCCCATTTTGACTTCAAAGAGTGATTCTGAGACCGCTTTTAAACAAGGGGTGCTGAAGCGCCTCCTGAATGCCACGTTAAAGCAAAGCCACCAGAAGTGACGTTCTCCCCGTTGCTGGCAGCGGCTGGAGACACGGGGCTTTGGAGCGGCGCGTTCTGAAAGCCTGAAAATTGAAGTCTTAAGAACGCGCTGCTCCAAAGCCCCATGTCTCCAGCTGCTGCCGCTGCTGGCAACGGGGAGAACGTCACTTCCGGCGGCTTTCCTTTAACGCGGCGTTCAGGAAGGCGCTTCAGCGCCCCTCGTTTAAAAGCGGTGTGAGTATCCAGTTGTCTTAAGCCTGAATATATTTTCCCCTGCTTCTGGGTGCAGGAAGAGTCTGAGAGTTGAGAAGAAAATCTCCATGTGGCTCTAATGGGGTGGGGGATGGAGAAGAAGGGAGATGGGGAGATTTTCTCCTTTTAAAAATGCTTTAGCCAGGGCAAGAGGCTGGAAGGGCAAACTTGTACGGATAGAATTCACGGGTGTCTGCTCCTACCCTAGATATAAAAGTTGTAGTAAATAGGGGCAGACAAGAACACTGAACCGCTACTATGTATGCACCACATCAGGGGAAGATGATCAGGAAGAAATCAGCTCCCTAGTCCAGGAATTCCTGCAGATGTTTTAGTGGATTCTGCCAAAGTGGTTTTCGTGGATTCTGCCAGATTCAGGAAGAGGTCACAAGGGGAAAATTACTCTAGTGGGGAAATTACTCTAGATAAATTAATGCAGCATGTGCTACACGCAGAAAAGGATACGATAATTATAAAAGCAAAAATAAAAATAATGAAAAATACACCATAAATCTGATGTAGTGCTGTTGTCATGAAATTCTTTCCTGAATACTTCAATATCATGTCTACTCTGTGCTTGCTACAGTCTGAAACTCAAAGAGAGATTTGCCTACAGTCGAGGACCACCCACCAACACCATTTATAAACAGTGTTATATATCTATGATGAAATTTTTCCATTAAGCAACCCCACTGTAGAAATAATTTAGTGAACACCTAAATTGTGTGTTTTAAAAACTCTCTGTTTCATTATGAATCATAACTGTATGTTCTCAGGTATATTACAAAATTGTAACACAAATCTGTATTTTAAATACCTTTAAAATCTCTGATGCCATTAGAATTTCAGATCAGATTAAAAGCTTTTAAGCAGAGTGCATGGAGCCTGATTCTCCTCTAACTTATGCCTATCTCATATCAATGATTCAACTGGACCAGGGAACATGACGGGAGCTGGGGGAAAACAACATGGATCCCCCATTGTGACCTGCTGGGTGCTTCTCCCAAGCCGCCGTGATTGGCCACTATCGGAGACAGGATGCTGGGCTACACGGACCATAGATCTGACCCAGTATGGCACTTCTTATGTTCTTAAGATGAGAACAGAGACATTGATGACAAAGCTATTTTACTAATGCAGTTAGTGTGAGAAAGGGAGATGTTGAAATTATGGGCCAGTTTAAAAATCTGGCATGGGGAAACCCCTATGAGGTTGCTTTACACACTCCTTGCTAGACCAGAAGTCTCCTGGGCACCGTTGGAAACAGCAGCGCCGGACGACTGAAGGCACTAAGTCATGCCTCAAAACACCCTGAAGTTACCCGGTGCCGCTGTTTCTAATGGTGCCTGGGCAACTTGCAGTTTGCAGAGGAGCATCCCCCCCCCCCACGGGGGTTCCCCCAGTCCGCAGTTTTAAACTGCAGGAAAAATCCTGTACGTTTAAAAAGGCGCTGAGGTTTTTGATTCTGATAGGAAAGCATTGACTAAATTAGTGGATCTGAACAGCTGTCAAGGGTCTGGAAGGCTCCATGAGCATCTCAGTAGAATAAAATGAAGAAAATTCAATATCCATTATTTTAATATTTATTATTTAACTTACTTAGATAAAGGGGGGAAAGTTGCCATTCTAGAGGATCCCAACCCTCCTTTGTATTATCTTGTGTTGATTATTTCCTCAGTGTGAAGGCTACAAGGGGATTGAGAATTAGGGTTTGTTCAGCAGGTGCTCTCACTGGAGTGAGCAGTTCAATGAGTCATCTCTCTCTCTCTATTTTGAGATAACCAGGGATCCAACGTATCAAAATAGCGAGCAATTCAATTCCTTATTGTAGCAATTACACCAGCGTTTGAGAAATTAAAAAATGAATGAAATATTTTGAGTTTAAAATAATTCATCTTGTTTTTATTCCCATTAATTGGAACATGATCAGAATAAAACCAGGTATCAAAGGGCACAATATTTAAATAAAAAGTTTAGATTATATTCATTAAATAGAATTGCTCAGGAAAATCTTTAACATGACTGCTTGAAAGACATATCTTTCATTTGGACAGACAATTTTTATTCGACTATTTTCTAACATTTCCTGGATGGTTTTCCAGCCATAATGTTCCTTCAGTATAGCATTTTGTAACAATATGTTTTTAGATATACATTTGTGTGGAATTTGTGTGCGTTTGTGTAAGTGTAATGAAAAAAAAGTCCCTAATGCATTGCAATATTTTGAAGGAGCAATATGTTGAAAGTATTCCAAATGCTATAAGTTAACACAATATGGATATGTTTGGGATGTTTTCCTTTACAAAAGCTGCAGATTTTCGTTTTCAACATTTTTTTGTTACTGTTTTATTTTGGTAGAAGTAATCGCTCAGGAAAACGTAGACATCTACACAACTGCTGAAATATAACGGAATTTGCTAATTGTAAGTACTTACCAATACAAGTTTTCATGTCCATGGAAGCCATGAATCCATCATAACAAAGACAGCGATATTCTCCTGGAATATTAGTACACTGCCCACCATCACAGATGTCTGGGTTGCTTTCACATTCATCAATATCTGAGGGGAAAAATAGGTCACACAAAATAGCATCCAAAAAATGCTTTGCTAAAATAATGTAATGCGTTCTTGTCTTTTCACAAAGGATATAGTGCAGGGAGTCTAAAAATGAAAGCTCATGAATAAATTATTAGAATTAGTTCCTCACTTACCTGCACAAGTCCTTACGTCTGGCATTAGAGCATAACCATCACTACAACTACATTCATAGCTGCCTTCTGAGTTAGTGCAGTGGGTGTCACAGCCCCCATTCATGATCATACATTCATCAATGTCTAGGGAGATAAGATTTGGTTTAGATTATTTCAGATCTCTGGAATCACACAAAGAACCTGTCTTTTTCAGTTGCTTCATCAAGTAAGGGGCTGTTTTTTAATTTCTATTCTGACAATACTGAAACAAATCTACTCCTTCCATAATACCTAGAGTAGATGGATTCTACCACTTGGTGGTTTGGCAGAGTACATCCGCTCCCTTTAATTGCTTCTTACTTCTGAGAGAGAAATCAGATTTGAAAGACAGATAGTTCAAAAGGTTTAAATTGACATAAAAGTTGAATACTGAATACTTACCAATGCAGCCTTGTCTGTCTGGAGTGGCCTGATATCCAGGGTTACAGGAACACTGATATGTTCCGATCATGTTTACACATTTGCCATTTCTGCATAGATTATCACTTAGAGAGCATTCATTAACATCTGAAAGACAAAACTGCTCACTTCAACCACTGGCCACTGAAAAGGTCAGTGAACTACAATGGGTGGGAGGCTAATACCACTCGACAGATAGATATTTATTTACGGTTTTCACGAAAAGTTAATACCACTAGGGAAATGTAGTCTCAGATTACACTTTAAATCAAATTTGCAAGTTGCTATGTGCAAAAACAACACTAAAATGGAATACAAAGAAAAAAAATCAAAGAACTCTAAATAGGCATACAGAGTAGAACAGTACTGCAATAGGTTGCAATAACCAACTCTTGTCATTGTAAGCAACAGCTTACTCTGTTCTTTTAATATAATTTCACTGAAAGTTGCCAAGAGTGTTTTAAAATTACTAATAGTCCAGTCTTGTGACTGAATATTGCTTGCAAGACACACACAGCCCTATACTTCCATTGAAGTTCAAGGGTCTACTGAGGATTTTCAGCATCAAATTCCAAAGGTTTCATATGAAAGACTTCATAAAACAAAACAGGACTTTGTATCAGAGGTTCCTGGGGCCACATTTGTCAACAGCATGCAGTTCTTAAACCACAGAAAATTCTATTCTATCATTGATGAAACTTACCCACACAATCATCATGTGATGGAGACAGCTCATGTCCTAAAGGACAGTGACACTCAAAACTACCTTCTGTGTTCACACAAGTGCCTCCTCTACAGAGGAGAGGGTTACGCTCACATTCATCAATGTCTGTAAAAGAAAAGATGCAACAAACATCTAAAAGAACAACTAAAGGGGAAAAGAAGGGGAACTTGACATCTGGAGGTGATTCAGAATGTGAGACATAGGGTATATTCAGACGTTACGAGATCACGCTCAACCACGGTGAATCCCCACATGGTGATCGTGATCCCGTAAGTCTGTTGGGGGGAACGGAAGTTCCCCCCCAGATGTTCACACCTGTGAATCACGGGGGGGAATCACATTCAACATGCAAACGGAGGTCCTGGCTGGACCATCTCCGTTTCTGTGTTGAATGTGATTCCCCCCCTGTGATCAAGGGGATCGTAACGTCTGGCCCCCTACCACGGCCCGGAATCAGCAGCAGGATTCCAGGCCATGGTCAATGCGGGCGGCCGCATTGGCCGCGGCGCCTGCCCGTCTCCCAAGAGGGCGGGGGGTTGGGGGGGCCGGGGCCGTGCGGCCACACATTGTGCTGCGCGGCCAGGCCCCCACCCCGGATTCCCCGCCAGGAGCGTTCAACACAACTGTTGGCCGTTACATGTTGACCCCGGTGGGGAATCATTAAGGTGTTTCCGTGGCGGGGCGAATTGAGCCCCATCACGTCTGAAAATACCCATATAGAAAAGAGAACTGCTCCAGTGCACCAATCACCATAATGTAGTGAACTGTAAAACAGCAGAATAATGATCCTTGAAAGATTTCTATTCTCCTTTTTATTAATTACATCTGACCATTCAGAAACAGATAAGCTAAACAATAAAAAAACAAAGAAAGGCAATTATACCAAGTAAAGTGCTAATTAAGTGGTACAGGACTGAGATATAAGGGTTTAATTTTCAGATGTTGGCCTCTTTGTGCGTGTGTACCCTTTGCACTTACTTGACACTAATGTCTACACACGCATTTGCACTTCATGGAATTTGAACATGCAAATCCTATTTTAGTTGCACCTGTAAATTCTATTATCAAACCAGTCAGGCTTTAAAAAGTTGAAAAGGAAAAAAAGAAGTTCAAAAGGCGCACACACACACATATAAGCATTTGCGCTGCATAGTTATAGAAAATGAGGTGACCTATTCAAAATCTTATCCATAGAGAATACGACAGAGCCAGTATTAGAATGATGGACAAATACAATGGGACCTTTTAGACCAAGGTACAGTACTGACCCTTGGTTGTCTAACATGAAGCTTTGAGGGAATTTCTCAGAAAAGGTGAACAAAGAAACTGATTCTACTCAATGACACTTGAAGTGGAAGATATTATTTTATTGATGTATAAAAAGAATCAAATGTATTTAATGAGTATTTTTAAAGGATGGATGAGAAAACCATCCAAGACCAGTAAATTGTGGGTAGGAAGGGGGGAAAAAACTTCCAAATTTTCAAATTCACACTGCAGAAAGGTGAAAGGTGCTCATGCATTGCAAATACATCAGGTCAAGAATTTCAGAGATGACATGATTTGGGATGGTTTAATTTCTGGGTGCACAGCTGGAGGCATCTTAATAGCACCTGATATTTATAAAGAGCACACCCTTCTAAGGCAGGGAGCCTGCTTGCTCAAGGGCCAAATCCAGACCACAGCTGATATTTATTTAGCCCCTTTCCAATGCCGGGATATGAGCTGTGGATTCAATCCCTACTCTCAAGTACTGAAAGAAAGAGTGAACTCAGAGGAAGGAGGTAGAGATGAGGGCCTATATTCAAAGACAGTGGGTGGATCTCTTGCATAGATTCATGGTCTGGACCCTCCTGTTCCTTCCCACAATCTGAGCATCACCCCTACCCACTCTCATCCCCAATAACTATGCAGCTTGTGCTAATTTTCAAATTTGGGGGCGGGGGAGGGAGAGGTTCGCCACTGTTGTTCTAAGCAATCTTGGATTGGATGTACAAATATTCTTAAACTAAAATCATGCACCATTTTTACGGGTTCACTTTCCATCTTTTGAAATGTTTTAGTGGCCATTTCCGTTCACTAAATCACGTGTACAAACTGTGCATCTAGAGCTGACCTTTGTGCACACTACAATCATAAATCAAGGAACTGTGTTCATGACTGGAAATCTCATTTATTATACCTTATGCCTGATTTGCATATGCAATCAAAGTAAATGTATGTGAAAACTGGGCACATGTTTGTAAATGGAGTTTAGAATATTAGGCTGCAAACTGTAAACATAGTGAATGAAATACAACCTGGAACGCACTTACCCATACAGTTCTTCATCATCATAAACCCACTCTCATAGCCCTCAAAACATTCACACTCAAAGCTGCCTGGCGTGTTAACACAGGTTCCACTCCCACAGAGGTCTGGTGAGATACGGCACTCATCAATGTCTGTTTTAAGTTAAATAAGGAGAAAGAAAGATCAAGGTAAATTCCACTTTTCATGCCAAATAACCTGGACAATCTCTCATTCCAAGGGAATCTGATGTGGTCTATATGAACATAGAAGTGTTTATATTTTTCAAATATGATTTGAATGATAAAAATACAAAAGGCCATCACACCAGAAGGGCGTAAAGGTGGCTGTGGTAACGAGAGAATTTTAAAGTAAGCTATAGAAGTGGTATGGGCTAGGGGAGGAAAAGTCATAGTTATCCAACTTGCAAATCAAAAA
Organism: Sphenodon punctatus; assembly: GCA_003113815.1. Taxonomy (NCBI): domain Eukaryota; kingdom Metazoa; phylum Chordata; class Lepidosauria; order Sphenodontia; family Sphenodontidae; genus Sphenodon; species Sphenodon punctatus. Next base: position 322,202 of record QEPC01008444.1, on the reverse strand, counting down.
CTTTGAATTGAATTTAAACAAATTTAAATATTTTTATCATCATCATCTCTAGGGCAGCAGGTGCCTGACACTGTACACTCATGATTAGAGACATGTCCATGCCCCAAGGGGCTTACAACCTAGAAAGGACAAGGGAGAGGGGACAGAGGAAAAAACAGTGATATATTCATTAATTTAATACACATTCACACCTGATGCCTGGCGCTGTTAAAATTATGCGCAGGGAAAGAGCCCGAGGCTGGCAGTAGTGTTGGTGCGAACGGGGTTCTGACGTGGCTTTGCTCACGCATAACAGGGCACAAAATCCAGCCCTGTAATGCATGAGTAAAGATGCGGCAGAATCCCATTCGACGTGGAAGAACCATGTTTGCACCAGCGCTACTGCCAGCATTGGGCTCCTCCCTGCTTCCATGTCTTTGCCTGCACCTCATTTTGACAGCGCCAGGCATCAGGTGTGAATGTGGTATGGCTGCAGGTGGATGTGCTCAGCTTAGTTACAAGGGGAGATGGGGAGAGCCTGATGGAAAAAGCAGTATAAAGAGAAGCATAGGCAAGCAATATCAATGGGGATGAGGAGCTAGGGAAAACCTGATGGAACAGGTAGGTTTTTTGAAGGAATTTGAAGATCTGGAGGGAGGAAGTAGAGGACATGTGCCCGAGGAGGGAGTTCCAGGCACAGGAGCAGCACTGGAAAAAAGGGCAAAGACAGGTTAGGGAGTAGGAGACTTGGGGGGGGTGCGGGGGGAGCAAAGAAATTCCCAGGTGGGAATGAAGCAGGAGATGAGGGTGGGAAGATAGGGAGGAGCAAGGCCATGAAGAGCCAAGAAGTTGGTGCTGGTTGTGAAGTGGGAGGAGGAACCAGTGGAAAGAACACAGGAAGGGCTGTATATGATCAAAGCAGTGGGCGAGGTGGATGATCTTGGCAAGAGGAGTGTTGAACAGTCAAGGTAAGAGTGGGGAAGACCAGGAAGAAAGGTTGCAGTAGTCAAGGCAAGAGATGACTAGGGCAAGGACTAGAATCTTGGAAGTAGACGCAATAAGGAAGGGATGAATTTTAGCAATGTTACACAGAGTGAAATGATAGTCCTTAGCAATAGACTGAATCTGAGCTGCAAAGGAGAGGGAGGATTCAAAGATGAATCCCAAACTACATGCCTGGGGGTTGGGCTGGATGACGATACATTAATGAAGCCAAACAGTTAAAACTAGTGCAGTTAAAACCAATGCTAAGTCTACTACCAATTTAAACGGAAGCATTGGTTTGAGGAAGGACATACTGACTTGGGGGACAGGGAAATGATGCTGTCAATGAATCAGCATTTCTCCCTGGCTAGCCTGGGCTCTGGTGGTCTGGTTGCAGTGTGTGTAGGAGATTGAAGTTCTGAAACAGCAGCATCAAGTACTAGGGATGTGCGAACAGAACCAGGTTCGGATGTTCGGGTCGGAATTTCAGTTCGGATTTGGTGTTTGGTTCTGTCGGGCTCGGTTCGGTCTTTAGTTCAGTGCAATTGGGAACTGAAAATGACATTTGGTTTTTAAAATAAAGGGAAAAAACTGAAAACCATATTTCTGGACATAACATTTCTGTTTCTTATTCAATTTTGATGAAGGTTGTGGAGATTGTACCCCAGATGGAGGGCACTATGTGTACCAAAATTCGGAATGATGAGATAAAGGGAACCGATTTCATAAGCAATTGAATGTTGTGATTTTAGGAAAAGCTCCATACACATTCATGACTACAACTTCTTTATCTTGCATCCAATGTTCATGAAACTTGTGCATATTATGTCCCTCCATATGCTTAATACTTCTGCCAATTTTCAGAAAGAGTGAATAAAGGGTCCCAAGGGTATAAGACATTAAACTGAAAATACATTTCCAGCTGTACCATTTTGATATTCCATTCTGTTTACAGGATATTTGGCAAGAATGTATCAAATACCTTTCCTGCCATTTCAGCAAATGTACAGGAGATTTTGATAAAGGGACCCAATTATATAAGCAATTGATGTTCTCCCCGTGAAGATCATTATTCAGATGAATATCAGCATTTTCAGTGCCAGTCAGAGGCAGGCACCCTGCATGGCAGGGGGAGAGAGACTGTAGGAGGAAGGATGTGGAGCAACCCCAAAGACTGACAGACACATTCAATGGCCAAACACATTACTGCAAGCTTCTAGCTCTACAAGGCCAATTGGTAGTGGCTTTGAGGTGGGCATAGGGGGCGGCCCTGAGGCGGGCATAAGCAACATAACTGGGACTTCTGTGATAGCATCCCAGCAGTCAGGACACATAGTTTAAACACATCCAGGCTGGCCAATTATCATCACAATCACATCCTGCAGCACTGAGACAGATAACATAAGAGAATCTCTATTGACTCTTTCCTAAACAGATGCTTCTGACTTCCCAGAAACAAGTGTGGGAGATATGTTGGGATGGTTCCAGCACAGAATGAGGATATTTGGTTGACATTTCTGTTGGCCAATTCGCATCACAAACCAATCTTATACCACAGTGACATAAGAGAATCCCAGGCGTAGGCCCCTTCTCTACATATGTTGTACAGGCATATAAAATTGGGACCCTTTATAAAATCTTTCTGATATTTGGCAGAGATGATCATGAAAGTGTAATATATAGCCCTGCCAAATTTCAAGTACACTGGTTGGACTACAAAGATGTTATAGTCAGACATACATTTATATGTTAATTGCTTATACCACCAAGACCCTTTTTCCAATCCTTCTGAAATTTGGCAAAGATAGTAAATATGGAAAGGGGTATAAACTGGACAAGTTTCACCTACATTAGATGTGAGTCAAAGAAGTTACAGCTAAGAATGTATATGTAGAATATTGCAAAATACAATAATTCAACTGCTTCTAAAATCGGATGCCCTTATCCAATCGTTTTGCAATTTGGTACACCTAATGCTGTCTATTGGAGGTATAGGCACCCCAATTTTCAGCTACATAGCATAAAAAACCCCGGTACAGCCGATAATGTGTTTTCCATTGAAACCAATGGAAATTCAATTCCGAACTCACTGAACGCATCCGAACCGAACGTCTGAATTCGAGTTCGGTTCGGTTGACCGAACTATTCGAGTTCGGTCCGAACTCCGAACTTCCGAACTGCGTTTGCCCATCCCTATCAAGTACTACTTACTATTACTACTTATCATTTCTATACTGCTACTAGTCATATGGCAGTAGGCAGCTAAACTGAGAGTCAGAGAACAGACTGCAGTTTTGAGAGTGGCAGGCAGGGTGGGCTGAAGTACAGGCTCCCAAACAGGTGGCTAAATTGACAGTCACAGACTAGCCCAGCTGCATGCTGGGTATGTGCTGCAGTTTTTGGAGTACAGTTTGAGATCTTGTATACTACATTTTCCAGGAAATTTTTGGTTCACTTAAAACCCAAATGCACATTAATAAATCTGTATTTCAAATACGATAGCCGAAAAGGGCTTTTCTGTGTTTATCGAAACCCAAATGCACAGCTCTAGTCTTGGGCATATTGACGGCGAGACATCAAAGTGGAGATGACAGTGATGTGAGACCAGATGGAGGATGAGTAAGTGGGGGTGTAAAGTAGAGTTTGATCTCATCAGCACATAAGTAGCACTGGAAACCATGAAACCTGATGAATTTACTCAGGGATAGAGTATAAAGGGAGATGAAAAGAGGGCACAGGACGAAGCCCTGAGAAACTCCAACAGAGAAGTCTGCCAAGATTTCACTCACAGGTGTCAGGGATCAAAATCCAGCCCTATCACCTGTGAGTGAAATCATGGCAGAAAGGGGCTAATGATGTTAAAGCCTCTGAGCGCACGAGTGGAACGTCATATGATCCCCTGCAGTGATTTCTGCTCACAGCAGTTCCCCCCTCCCAGCTTGTGTGCAAGCAGCCTTATTTAGCTCTGAAGAGGTCAATGGCAATTTTGACTGGGGCAGTCTCAACAAAATCACCAATTCAATTAATTGAATATTCATACGATTAACTTACATCCAATTAATTCAATTCTTAAGAAAGTCTAAGTTTGCTTGATTGGTCCAATTAGAGTCCAAACTTCAAATTCATTAAAATCAATTAATTATCCGCACAATGTGAAATCATGACTAAAAATGATTGAATTAACCAATATTGAATGAATGAACAAACAAACAAAAACCTGGAATCCCTTTGTGAACCTCATTTTGAAGTTTGTAATGGTACACAAATTTCAAATGTGAATCCACAAAATCTGATGGATATTTAAAGTACTTTTAATATTTGATTTAGCCCTAAAGTGGTCAAGAGAATAGATCTGATTTAATGTTTCAGAGAACTAAATAAGCAAATGTCTAATTGCTTACAGGGAAGCTGTAGGGGGTAAGTTTGCATGGGGAAAGAGAACAGGGAAACAAGAAAGTCCTTAAAAGCTTTACACTTTTTATTAATTATGTATTAATAATAATAATAATAATAATTAAGTATATATACAGTGCTAGCAATGTGCCACTGTTAATTATAGACTGCTCCCTAACTCAGAATGCTTACAATCTAAGAGAGACAGGGGAGGGAAGATGAAGAAGAGGGAAACAGAGGAAGAGAGAGGAATATATTCACAAAGTGGAGGAGTCACAGGTGCACATGCTTAGCTTCATTACTGGGGAGAAGGGGACTCTGGGTGACTCAGGGAGCAGACAGAGGGGAAGATTTTTTAAAACATTTTCAACATGGGTAAGAGCCTCTACCTCCATTTCATTCCCTGTGCCCCATGCCCCTTCTGTCAGTTAGCCACAAGCTGTATACAAGAGTAAGGGATGTGGCACTCCAGAATGACCTGACCTTGGGTAGAGCCTCTCGGATAGCTCCCAGCTATCTATTGTGGAAAATCCAGTTGGGTATGGCTTCCTATTTTTCCCTTCACTGTATAGAAATGCAATTAACCCGAATGGAGCAATCCCCTACAGCTATGGTGGAGAGCTGTTATTGTGGCATTCCCAAACCCGAGCGAAAGTGTCCCTTCTATAAAACAATTCTTGAGGATTTGATACACTATATTTTGGAGTGTCCAATTTATTTATTTATTTATTTTATTTATTTATTTAAAATTTATATCCCGCCCCTCCTGCCCTCAGGGCAGCCCAGGGCGGTGAACAACATTCAATAAAAACAATACAAAATTTTTAAAACAATTAAAAAATACAATATGTGGGGAACCATCCC
>QEPC01008444.1:295400-316922 GCA_003113815.1 Sphenodon punctatus | reverse complement strand
AGCGAATTCCACAGCACAGGGGCAACCACCGAAAAAGATCTAACATCGGTGGCCACCCGCCTTGCCCGGGGAACCTCCAAAAAGGCTCCCACGGACGATCTTAAGGGTCACATGGGCACATGGGGAGTGAGGCAGTCCCGCAGATAAGCAGGGCCAAGGCCCTGACGGGCTTTAAAGGTTAAAACCAGCACCTGGAACCTGGCCCAGTACTTTATAGGCAGCCAGTGCAGAGCACGAAGCACTGGTGTCATGCGCTCCCTGAGACCACCCCAGTAAGGAGAGGGGTCGCAGCATTCTGCACCAGCTGCAGCCTCCGGAACAGCTTCTCGGGCAGCCCCACGTACAGCGCATTGCAGTAATCCAGCCTCGAGGTGATGAAGGCATGGACGACAGTGGCGAGGTCGGAGTCTGAGACATACGGCCGAAGCCGCCGGACAAGACGTAACTGCCAAAACGCACTCCCCGCCACGGACACAACCTGAGATTCCAGGCTGAGCCGCGAATCGAGGAGCACACCCAGACTCCACACTTGAGAGACCATGGGAGGGCGAACGCCCACAAGAGGAGATTCAACCACCCCCAGGTCCCCCAAGCCCTCTTCCACCAACATCACTTCCGTCTTGTCAGGATTTAATTGCAGATGGCTCAACCTCATCCAAGCCCACAGCTGACAGGCACTGGGAAAATAAGAAGACTGCATGGTCTGGGTCAATGGAAAAGGAGAGGTAGTGCTGAGTGTCATCAGCATACTGATGACACTGCATGCCCTGAAACCCCCTCACGATCTCCCCTAATGACTACATATAGATGTTAAACAAGAGGGGGGACAGAATGGCACCCTGCAGGACTCCACACGTGAAGTCCCGAGGGGAAGACGTACACTCCCCCAAGACCGGTGAGTTCTCCCGGCCAGGAACGAACGAAACCAGTCCAAGACCGTTCCGCCAATTCCAGCACGGTCCCGCAGGCGAGTCACCAACACCTCATGATCGACTGTGTCGAACGCAGCCGAAAGGTCTAGCAGGACCAGTCAGGTCTGAAGACCCTGGTCCAAGGCCAGATGGAGATCGTCAACCAAGGCCACCAATGCTGTCTCCGTACTGTACCCAGGCCGAAACCCAGACTGGGGGAGGGATCAAGGAAACCGGTGCGGTCCAGATGTTCCTGGAGCTGCTGTGCCACAGCCTGTTCAATAACCTTCCCTAAAAAGGGAAGGTTAGAGGCTATTAGGTTAGATGCTATTAGGTTTATGATGCTATTAGGTCTAAATATCTTTAACCATTTTCACTTTGCATTCAGAACCACATTTTCACTTCGTTTGTGGTCTTTTTCGAGCCAGGAAAAAATGATATGGCTGCTGCAGCAAAGGGTATTAGGCCACACTCTCTTGCACTGCTTACCTAAGATTCCCTAAAAGTTTTGTTATGTATTAAATAGCTTTTATTGATATGTCTTGTATTTTACTTTTATTTTTAAATTGATGTATATATTATTTATTTGTACTGTGTATTTTGTATTCTTGTACATTGTATTCATGTGTTATTTTATTTTATATATTGTTATGAATCATGGCTATGCTAGCATCCAATAAACTGAAACTGAACTGTTGCCAATCACACACACAAAAATATCCCCACATAAAAATCTTTAACTTTAGACTGGTCAGAAAATTTAAATGAAAACAATATTAAAAACAAAAATGGGCTGGTGTTGAATCTGCCACCCCCCTGTTTTCTAGCCTCTTCTATTTAGTTTAGAATTTAATTACTCAAGTGCATTTCCCATCAATGCGATCACTAGGAAAACAAGAAAATCACCAGCTAAGGCAACATTAACATCCAGAACAACCTGAGTTCACATGCCTTACCACCCACACATTACAATACCCAAACACATCCAGTCTCCACAGCTTCAGAACAAACTTTCTTTCATTTCTAACATACAGCCACCCACAGTGCACACATCCAGATCCTAGTAACTCTCAAGTTTAACTCCATCCACCCATTTTCTCAGGTAGAAAGAGAGTACATTTTACTTTATTAGAGTAAAAACATTTCTTAGGGTAAGTTACCTAGGCATATTAGTGCCATATTTAGGTGAGGAGTGTGTGAATCCATTTGGTATCGCCGTGTCTAGGTGGTAAAACATATGAGTTGAACCGATCTGCATCTCAATGGAATCTTCACTGGTGACTGCCTTGATTTTTAGTGATTGCACAGATAGGAGTTCCACATGAACCTTACTTTAACCTTAGTTTAACAAAGCTGTAGTGCTTGGAATTAGTTGCAAGAGCACTACAGCTTTTATGGTATCACTCCTTGGAATGGGAGCTCCAGAACTTCCCAGAATGGAGCAAATCTTGAAGTTTATTTATTCACTATTAAGGAAAAAAACTTCCAGCAACTGGAAGTGTTGGACCAAAGTGAGATTCAGAATGGCATTCTGAGGAAAATGAAATGAGTATAACTTTTTTTGAAATACGGTGGGTGGGGAAAGCAAAGCTTACCTGTGCAGTTTCTTTCTTCCATATCTAAAGCAAATCCATTGTTACATCTACACTTGAAGCTTCCGATTGTATTCCTGCATTTGCCGTTCATACACATACCAGGGAATGCTTTACATTCGTTTATATCTAGGAGAGAAAAATGTAGATAGTGGGTTAAAATGTTTAATGCAACCTAACTCCTTTCTTCACAACTTAACTCCTTTTAAATTTGTGATACGACTTTAATAATTTCCTTTTTCTTCCTACACCATGTGTTTTCCTTCATCTCAATAAACTAAGCATTTTAATATACTCAAGAAAAGAATACACCTGGCAGTAGTTCTTCACTCTGAAAAAGAATATAATTTCCCCCTCCATCCTCTTCTGTGGTTCTGAATGCAAAAGGAAACAATAATATCTGCTCCCCTTAGGAAGGGTGAGACAGGGTGTTAATACATGTTTCACCCAGTAGGCATTTAGGATTGTTAACACTGGTAAATCATGGATACGTACGGCATTAACTACACATTAACATACGAAACTTTCTCATTCTCACTCTCTTGTTTAGGTGCTTCAGGTCCAGCACCACTCTCCACTCGCCCGACTTCTTTGGGACCGGGAACAGGATTGAGTATAGACCCTGTTCCTACCCACCAGGAGGAACTGGCTCTATTGCTCCAATGGAGTGGAGCCTGTTGATTTCTGCCAGCATTGCCTGCAGTTTGGCATGCTTGGAGGAGACAGGAGAGGTGAGAAAAAAAATTGAGGGTTGGTTTCGTAGTAATATTGTGTACCTCTGTGTAATGACCTCCAATACCCAGGCGTCTAAGGTTGAATCTGCCCACACTTGAAAGTGGCTTTGCAACTCGACCCCTATGTCCGCCTCGGTCCCATAGTCAGTCCTGTTTGGATTGGCCCGGGCCCGAAGAGTGTTTGGGCTTGAACGTGTTCTCCTGGGAAAGTTGAGTTTGGGATTATCCCTTTCTAAATGCTGCCGAGTTCTTTGCGAATTGGTATGGGGGATGAAAGGACTTCTTTTTGTAGTGAACTGTTGCAGCGTTTGTCTCTTGGCTTTGTCGTTGGCATCCGCCAAGAACTTGTCAAGGCACGTGCTGAACAGTTTGGCCTCCTGGTAGAGGCCAGATAGGAAAATTGGGCATTTACCTCCTGAATTTTCCTTCTACTGGGGGTCCTCCTGGACGGCCAACCTTAACAGTAGGGTAGATCCCGCCATCATCCAGTAGGAGGCAGACATAACGATTTTTGCACTTGGAGGTTCAGGGATCTTCCTTACTCCAGAGTATCTCAGTCTTTTGAACTGTCTAAGAACTTGCTATTAATGACAAATAACTAGATACATTGACAATGTTATTACTATGAGAATAATAAACATTAGTGCCTACTTTTCATGCACTTCTTAATTTATAACAGTCTAGTCAACCGGCAATCCAAACTTATACTACAGATTTTCTTTTCAAATAAAAGATTTCTTCTAATCTGCCCCCCGCCCCCACCCCCCAGAATTGCTCTTCATTCCGGGTGGGTTTGGCCGTCCAGGAGGACCCCCAGTAGAAGGAAAATTCAGGAGGTAAGTGCCCAATTTTCCTTTCTCCCTGGGGGTCCTCCTGGACGGCCAACCTTAACAGTAGGGACTTTCCCAAACGGTGTCCCTCAGAATTTTCTGAATTTTAATATAAGGGGAAGGGATAAATGAAGAGGCTCTTGAACTGTTCTTCGTTTATCTTACAGAACAGCCTGTAGTACCCTTCTCCCAAATGCTGCTTCAGCTGACTCATGTAAGGGGAGTTTATAGTGCCTTGTAAAAGAATGTAAAGAGTCCCAAGTTGCCGCCTTACAAATCTCTCCATAAGGAGCAGCATTCCTGAATGCTTGTGTGGTTGCTGCCCCTCTTAAGGAATGGGCAAATATCCCTTCAGGGGGAATTTCCCCCCCGAGCTCTATATGCCTCCTTGATGCATAGGGTTAACCAACGTGCTATGACTGACTTAGAGGCCATTTTCCCCTTATTGTGTACCCCGTAAGAAACAAAAAGAGCTGTAGACCGTCGAAAAGGGGCTGTACATTTCAAGTATATTTTAAGAGCCCTGGAGACGTCCAGGGTATGCCAAATTTTTTCTTGCTGATGTGAAGGATTTGGACAGAAGGAAGGGAGAACTATTTCCTGTTCCCTGTGAAATAAGGAATTCACTTTGGGAAGGAAGGAAGGGTCAAGTCTGAGAGAAACTGACGATTCTTTAAACACTCAGGTGAGGTTCAATTGACAGAGCTCCCAACTCTGAAATTCTCCTAGCTGTTGTGATTCCTATTAGGAATGCTATTTTCAGAGATAGGAGAATAAGGATACCTCCTCCAGAGGTTCAAATGGAATGTTAGTCAGTGCTTTAAGTAGTAAATTTAAGTCCCAGGAGGGGAAGCGATGACTAACCGGAGGAGATATAATTCTAGCTGCTCTGAGGAAATGTACAATGTGAGGGCGTCTAGAAATTCTTTCCCCCCTCACTGTGCCTATAACGCTACCTATAGCAGCAACTTGTCTTTGTAATGTATTGGGCTTTAAGCCCCTGTCCAGACCCGTCTGTAGAAAATCTAAAATTACTTTAATAGAGGCTTTGTCTGGTCTCAGACCCCTTTTCTGGCACCACCCCGCAAAGCAAGCCCATGTATTTTGATAAATGCGCTTGGTTGCCGGTCGCCTAGACTGGAGCATAGTGTGTAGGACCCGTTGGGAGTAACCTAGCTTTCTGAAAGCTTCCCTCTCAATCTCCAGGCTGTTAGTTTTAGGCCTACAGGGTCCTTGTGTAGAATCAGTCCCTGTGATAGAATGTCCTGTCTGAAAGGTAGACTGAGTGGTGTTCCTGTTGCTAGATCTAGTAGATCTGCGAACCACGGTCGCCTGGGCCAGTATGGAGTCACCAGAATCAACTCTGCTCCCTCCCTCTTGGCTTTTGCTATTTTTCTGTGGATCAGAGGGAACGGTGGAAAGGCGTATAGAAGGCCTTGCGGCCACGTCCGGTTCAGAGCGTCGAAGTCTTCTACCTGAGGATGAGGGAACCTGGTCACAAATCTCTTTGTTTTCGTGTTGGTTGGGGACGCGAATAGGTCCATCACTGGCATCCCGAATGACCTGACTATTGATTGGAACGTCGATGGATGTAAAGACCATTCTCCCGGGTCCAGAGTCTTCCGGCTCAACCAGTCGGCTTGGGTGTTCTTTATGCCTGGTATGTGTATGGCTCTTATGGACTTCAGGTTTGTTTCTGCCCACCTGATCAGGAGTGATGCTTGCTGATGAAGGGCTGCCGATCTCGACCCTCCTTGGTTGTTTATATATGCTTTTGCTACGATGTTGTCTGTGTAGACAGCTACGTGCTTTCCCCTGATCAATGGGGCGAGTTCCCTCAGAGCCAGATATGCTGCTCTCAATTCAAGTCAGTTTATGTGGTGGCTCTTCTCCCACGTCAGCCATTTTCCTTGTGCTGCTCTGTTTTGTGCGTGCGCTCCCCATCCTTGGAGGCTCGCATCCGTTGTTACTGTTACTCTGTCTGGGTCCATCAGAGGGATCCCTGTGCTGAGCCTCCCCTTGTGAGACCACCATTGGAAGGATGTTTTGACTGCTTTCGGTACCAACACCCAGGGGTTGTCTCCCAGCGTGAGGCGGTCCTGCCAAGGCCTCAGGAGGTGCTGTAAGGGTCTGGTGTGAAATCTGGCCCATCTTACAATTCCCATACATGAGATCATGCTGCCCAGGAGACTGGCTAGTTCTTTCAGTCGGGACTTGCTCCTTGAGGCCACTTGATGGATAAGGTCTAAGAGATTCTGTCGTCTCTGTAGGCTGAGGAATATTTCGTATGTTCGGGTGTCTATCATCACTCCCAGGTGTTCGAGGGATTGGGATGGGGTCAGGTGACTCTTTTTGAAGTTTATTATAAATCCGTGTTCCTGTAGATAGGATGTCACCCTGGAAGTGTCTCTCAGCGCCTGGTCGTATGCCGGTGATCGTATTAGTATGTCATCCAGGTAGGGATGAACCTTGATCCCCTCCTTTCGCAGATTCGCTATGAGGGGGATCAAGATTTTTGTAAATGTCCTGGGTGCTGTGGCTAGACAAAAAGGGAGAGCCTTGTACTGCCAGTGTAGGTTTTCGTACCTGAACCTCAGCCATTGCCTGTGATTTGGCAATATTGGTACGTGTAAATAGGCCTCCTTGAGGTCTAGAGATGTAAGCCATTCCTTTCTGTTTATCGCTACTCTGATGGACTGCAGTCTCCATCTTGAATTTTTTGATTCGGATGAATTTGTTCAGCCGTTTTAAATCGAGAACGGCTCTCCACTCGTTCAGTTTCTTTGGGACTAAGAACAGAATTGAATATTGCCCCGAACCCTGTTCGTTCAGGGGGACCTGTTCGATGGCCCCGATCGAGAGTAGTCTCTTGATTTCCGTGGACATTGCCATGTGTTTTTGAGGGTTTTTTGATCTTGGTGAGACAGAAAAGAAGCTTAGGGGCAGCGGTCGAATTCTATGGAGTATCCCCTCTGTATCGTCTGTGTGACCCAGGCGTCTTGCACGGTATTTCTCCACGTCTGTGCAAAGTCCTGGAGTCTACCCCCTAGCCTGTGTTGTTCCGGAGAGGCCTGGTAGTCATGTATCTGACTTGTTGCGCCTCTGTCCCTGATGTTGCTTTCTTCTGGGATTTGTTCCCTTCTGCTTGTTCCATCTGTTTCTGTATCTGTTTTGATGCCCTCTGTTAGGGAAGAATGGGCGTCTTGAGTTTTCCTGATTTTGGCGTGCATTGTAGGGACGAAAATTCTTCTTCATGATCCCTACACTTTGCAGTGTCTGTTTCTTTGATTTGTCAGCAGCGTCTGTGAGCACCTTATCCAGACATACTCTGAAGAGTTTTGATCCTTGGAGCGAACCCCCCACCAGGGTATTTTTTGCGGTGGGGTCTCCTTTCCACGAGCAAAGCCAGAGGCGACATCGTGCTGCCACGTTGGATGCCATTGCTCTCGCTGTCCAGCGCATCATGTCCGTGGATGAATCAGCAATGAACGCATACGCCAGCTGGATCCTGGTGGATAAGATTCTGGTCATTTTCATTGATACCTTGGGATCTCTGGCCCTCTTGATCCAGGGTCATGCGAGTCCTGGAAAAGAGGTCATAGTTGCCATCTTTAATACTGCTGCTGATTCCTCAAAGTTTCTTCTGAGATTACATTCTATCCCTTTATCTGTGGGATCACGGGGGAAACACTCTCCCTCCGTCAGGAACATTGAGTTTCTTGCTAACGAGGCAGCCGCTGCATCTACCTTCGGAATTGCTAGGAGTGCCTCCTTCTTTTTTGATAAGGAGTATAGTGAGTGTTGTGTTTTGTTCCGTTTGAACAGTCAGTTAGGCTGCTGCCATTCCTGTTTTATGATTTTTTCGTACGCTTTGTCAAGCAGCATCCCCCTGTCTCTATCCCTGGCTCCAGGGATGTACTCCCTTGCCCCCTCCTCCTCGTCCGAGGAGTCTGAGGATGCCTGCTTCTCTTTCTTTTGTTGCAGATGCAAGGCTCTGATTATCTGCTCATAGATTTGATCCCTGTATTTTATAGGGAATTTTCTATCTGGGTCTTTTGAGGCTTCAATTTCAGTCTCCTCTAATTCCCCCTCTTCAGAGGAGGAAGAAGCTGGTTCCTCTCCAGATTCCAGATCCTCATTTTCCCCTTCTCCACTTTGGTTACCTTCGTCCTCTTCCCCTTCTGTATGCACGGGGGAAGAGACCACCCTGCTGCGCTTGGAGGGCTGCTTTCTTCTTCTGTGTCCCCCCTCATCCGAGGAGGAGACAGATCTCACCTCCTCTGAATTTTCCTCATCCGAGGCTGGGGAGTCCAGGGGTCTCGTGACCCTGCGGGGCTGTTTGGGTGTGGGGTTCTTTCCCTTTCCAGCCCCCTTAGAGCCTCCCTTATAGGCTGTGCTCTCTGTTCTCTGGGGAGAGCGTTTTCGCTTCAGCTCCCTTAGAATCTGTTGTAGGACCTCCATATGTGGGTCCTGTGGAGCTGGGGAAGGGGGTGGAGGGGGGGCGGGACGCAGGGGGCTTACAGTTCTCTCTTGCCCCTCTGAGGCTGCTGCTGCTCCCGCTGCTGGCGATGGCGCTGCCGCTGCAGGTCTTTTTCTGGCCGACATTCTTTATCAAGGCACTGCAAGATTTTTTAGATTCGGGCCTAGCCGCGCCGAGAGCCAGAGAGCTAGAGGCTTCTCCTTCTCCTCGGTGGGGAATAAGTGGGCGGAGACTTGATTTTTTGGGTATGCACTTGCGCGAAGGCGCCCCCCCTCCCGTTCGGGTAACAGAGGGGGAGGGGAGGGATTTCTGGAGCCCTGCCCTTTGCTGCCTGCGTCTGGCCCCGTGGGCGTCTCCTGCCGCCCTGCTGTTTTTACCCCAGGACAAGTGAAGCAGCGTCCGAGCGGGGGATTCCCCCCCCCCCCCGCCGACTCCGCTCCCGCTGGGGACTGTTCTTTCCCTCTTTTCCCATAGTGGGAATGGGGAAAAACAAGGAGTGCTGGGGGGGAGGGTGGTCACCCCTCCAAACCCCCTTCCGCCTTACTCCCTCCGGAGCGCGCTCCCTACCTGATCCCAGGCTTAGATGAGTGGGCGCTCTGGCCGCGGTAAAGGCTGCCTCGGTCCCAGCTCCTAGCGGGTCGGGTCATCCCGAGTCGGCCAGCGCCCCCACTTCGGCCCGGCGCTACCCCCACTCTTCGGGACCCCCCTGACCGTGGGAAAGGTCCCGGAATCCTTCTCTGTACCCCCCCTTGAGGGAGTAGGGTGAACAGGGGAGGAATTTCTCCTCCCCTGGCACCTAGAGCTATTTGTTTCTGGTTCCATAATTTCGCTGCCAAATAATTTTTCTTTTCCTTTTTCAGGAGGCAGCTTGCCTGCTTCCTACTAGTCTGAAGGCAGACAAACAACTGGAGTAAGGAAGATCCCTGAACCTCCAAGTGCAAAAATCGTTATGTCTGCCTCCTACTGGATGATGGCGGGATCTACCCTACTGTTAAGGTTGGCCGTCCAGGAGGACCCCACAGGGAGAAATTAGTAGGTTTTTCGCTACTGAATCCCTGTTCCAGGATCTCAGCCACAAGCGGCGCCTAGTTGTAACGCTGGCAGCCACTGCCCTGGAGGCCCAAGAGAGAGTATCTGTGGAGGAGTCTGCCATGAAGGTGATGGCCAGGAGTATACGTGTTGTCATGACTTTCGATTTTCTCTCACAGATACTGGGGTTCTGGATGTCTTGGAACCAGCTAATTAGGGCTCGGGAGACATACGAGGTAACCGTGGCCGTACGGAGTACCGTGGCTGATGCCTCAAATTCCCTTCTAAGGGCAGATTGAATGCCCTTGTCTGTGGCATTCTTATGGTAACAATCTCCCTCCGTGGGAAACACAATTTGATGTGCCAGGGAAGCTGCCGTCACATCTATCTTGGGAGTGCGAAAGAGCCCTTCCTTGTGCCTAGAGAACAAGTACAACACCTCTTGGGTCTTTGTCATTCTATAGGATCTGCCAGGTTGTTTCCACTCAGATATTAATTTTTCAAATGCTCTGTCTAAGGGGATTCCTTAATCATTCCTATGGACTTGTGGAATGTGCACCCTGGGGAGCTCCTCCTTTGAGTCAGAGGAGTCATCTTTCTGTACCTTCTCTTTAAGTTGCAGGGTTTTTATCACCTGCTTCATCAGCTCATCTCTATACTGCATGGGGAATTCCCTCTCCTGATCAGTAGGTAGGCAGAATGGCTGTTTGGGGTGGGAGCTGGCCTTCCTCCAAGGAGGATTCAGATTCCCTGTGAGTTTTCGTCTTGCGTCCTGTGCTTCTTCCTCTTCCTCTGAGGAGTCCCTGATCAGGGGTGCCTTTCTGGCTTTGCGCAAGGGCTCTCTGTGGGCTTGGGGTAGTACCCCCTCCCCTTTGCCCCTTCCTCCCCATACTTATCTGAGGGTTCCTCCTTGGAGTGGGAGCGATCCTCTGGCTTTAACACGTTTTTTACCCTTTTCCATCTTTTTTCTTGCTTTTTTTCCTGAGTCTGAAGCAGTAGAGGAAGAACGTCTCCTCTTTGCTCTCAGGCGCCCCCTGCCTTCCTTGCAGAGCTAGTCCAGGAAGGACATGATTCTTCCCAAAACCTCTCCTAGTCCCTGGAGGGAGGGAGCTGTGGCCTGCTCGGTGTCCACAACCCCTTCCTTGTGCTGTTCTTGGGGATGGGATCTTTCCCCGGGTGGTTCACTGGCCTGCTTCCCTGGGTTATTCCCTTGGGGCTTCCCTGGCATGATCGGGGGCAGATCGGGGCTTACCCGGTGCCATCCTGGTTCCTCGGTACCCGGGTCTCTGTGCCGAGTGAAGTAGGCTGGCCTGATGTGGGAGCTGCGGGACCAGGACTGCAGCATGGGGACGAGCTCGGCTGGTGGGAAGGCGGGGGTTTGGGCCGGAGATGAGGCCACTAGCGCTACACACACCCTCCCTGCTCTGCAGGTGGCAAGCTGTTTCACGGGCTTGAGTCCGCTATCAGAGGTGGCCTGCCCTTTTATCGGGCTATGCTGGCCACTGTGTCCCTCGAGTTCTGGAGGTGTTTAGATTTTTAAGGTCTCCTCTATGGGAAGCTTTCAAGATCTGCTCCTGCCAGCTCCAGAGGCAGAAACGAAACTGGAGTGAGAGGGATCATTCCCCTGCACATGCACAGAAAAAAGACGTTTCTGCTTCCTGCTGGTTGAAATAGGGGAACAACCTCAAAGTGAGAACTGGCCAGGGTCTGGAATAGAAATGGCACATCATGTAGAGAAAAACATTGCTATAAGAGTTAGTTGATGTTTTTCTAGTCCTAAGCATGGTAAGAGTATAGTGGTGTCTGAAGGACTGGTAGACAGGTAAAAGGCTATATCTGTGATGCGCACCCACTCAGAAGGGCAGTGATGAGAAAGAGTCCAGAGAAGAAGAAACAACCCCAGCCCTTTTGCTCCATAGATGTCAGCCTTCACAAAACAAGGTAAAAACTACTTATAGGAAAGCAGACGCAATACGTATTTCTTAAGAAATACTTATTTTTGAAAGTGAATGCTGTATAATTTATAAAAACAGCAACAACTATAATGCCTGCATCACCAACATTTCATATAAACAGTATTCATGATCTCCCTTAAGGGATTTCCTCAGAGTAAGTGTGAAGCTATACATATAACATCCACTCTGCAGATCCATTAGACATTATATATAGAATGAGATGTTACCCTTATAAAATGGCCTGCCAGTTAGAACATCTCCCCGGTTAGAAAAGCCAGGTCCTCTGGGGCACAATGTTTCATATTCTTTAGTGTCAGGCTTTGGACATTCTTCACAGTCTGCCCCCCACGCAGCACCAACGGCACAGCAGCAGGCGTCCATACGGAACTTCCCCGGTACAGACTGAATGCACTCATCCTCATCCCACTTCAGGTAACATTGCTCCATACGCATATCTGCAAATTTCATTAAACAAAGGCAATTAGAGCATATTAGAGACTAACAGTTTGAAAATATAACACCACCTTTAAAAGGAAAAGTTGTTCTGAGTGATGCAAGTATGATTAGAGATACTATATCCATTTTAAAAGAGGACGCTTATGAAAAATGCATGTTGCAGGGCTGCACTGGAACCAATGCAGCCCTGCACCATGTATTTTTCTTAAGTGTCCTCTTTTAAAGGGGAGGTATGGTAACCCTAAGAGCAGGGACCCGAGTTGATTGCGTTGCTGAAGTTTGTAGTGATTTTTGAAGAATCAGCCAATCTTCGCAGTGACAGGCTGAAATTGCAGTGAAACCGCAGTGGGAGATGTCTGCAGGATCTTCAAATCCTGGCTCAGGCATAAACTTGTTGCCTGACCCCAAACTAAAACTGCTGTTGCAGTTGTCTGTCCTGGAGGTGTGACCACAACCCCCGAGGGTGAATAGGCCCCTGGGAGATTAACTGTGGATGTGGGAGTCTTAGGGCCTTATATTTTGATGAGGGAGGTCTGGGGCTTTAACATGAAGTGGGAGTTCTGGGGTGCTGAAATTGCAGATGATTAGAGTAGTGTTTGATTAACAAAATTGTGATTCTATGTCAGACTTGTTGAAAAAGCATGCTGGTAAGCAAATTTGCATGTATAAATTGTTATATAATTATGCAAATCAAGTTAATTATGCAAATGTTAATGCTTGTAGTGAATTTGTAGTGAATCTGGCTTCACTGGTTGCAGAATTTAAGGTTTTTTTGTGCAGTGAATTCATGTCCCTGCGTGCGATGGTTAGCCTTTTATATCTCTCATGTACAAGATCTAATTTGTGCTCCCAACATTTTGGGATATTGCATCCTTTGGACTGGCTTGGCAATGTGACATATCTTAAAAAAATACAGCACACAAAAGTTCAGTGTAAGTATATGTTGTCTGAATTACAGCAACAACCTTTGTTATTGTCATGACACATGCATGCCTTGGACTACTATTGTGCATTTAGTAGGTGGCAAAGCTTATTCTCATCATGGTTTTAGATATTCATCATCTCACCTGTGAATTAAAAAAATAATTTAAATTTTTTTTTGCCAGAAAGATATAGACCATTTTTACACAGATGCTCCCACCCTGCTCGGTGTTCGGGTGGGTGTTGGGGGGGGAGGGGGCATCCGTGTAAACAGCTGGTGGTGGGTGGGTGGGTGTTTGTCTGGTGTTTGCCCGTGTCAACACTGAGCAGGATGGGTGAAGGTGCATGCGCACTCTTGCAGAACACCCACCTCCACCCATCTGTACCCACGGAGCTCTCCAGAAAACTGGAGGAGGCTCTGTGGGTGTAGGTGGGTGGAGATGGATGTAGGTGTGTGTGTGTGTGTTTATGTAAACAGACACCCCCCCACCTCGGCCATACACCCCCGTCCGTGTATTAACTGCCTTAGTATTTTTTGCTGTATTCCACATACACTTAAGGATCCTCAAAATCTTCTGAAAAAGTATGTCAAAACGTCTTACAATTTACTATACATTTTCCCATTAAAGTAAGGGGCAGTAAAAGAAAAATCTTTTCTACTCTAAGAAAGCTAACTCACTTTTAACATTTTACAGCATAACGATATAGTCTGGAGAGAAATTTTTAAGACCAAGTTATGACCACCTGACAAATAGTGTTCATAAAGGAAATGTTGACAACCCTAACTACAACAATATCATTGAAGACTCTTGTGATATTATATAATTTATTTAAAGCTAAACCATCATCAAGACATCCGCACATGTGAGCTGACTTCAGGCATGTTGGAAATACCCACTTCTTGTAGGTATTTGACAGACTGTACAAGCCAAGAGAGAAAAAAAGAACATAATTAAAACTCTGCATTAAGTTACAGTGGGTTTCTGAAAATATAGAACGGACATTACAAAGTCTGCTATCAAACTACACTCTACAGAGCAAGGAAGGAAGGCGAGACCAATGTCTGATTGAGTCTTCTGAGCTTGTAACATACACTGTACTTAATTTTATTGATTTTCCTTTCAAATTTAGATTTCTCCCACAAATTTACTTTGCCAGGGATCCTGTTTGAAACCTGAAGAGCAACACAGTAAAATGCATTTTATAAAAAGCCTTTCTAGTACCACTCAATAATTTACCAACAGGAGACTACTGTAAGTACTCAGACCAGCAGAAATTTTTCACTGACTTCAGTGAAAGTCTCCCAGGTGCTGAGCCCCCTTACTTGACCCAGCAGAATGTTTAAAATACCAGTTTATGTGTTTTGATCAATTGAACTAAAGCGCTAAATATCATGCTGGATGCAGCTTTCAGGACCGGATCTAACTTCTAACAAAGTCCTGAATTGCCAAGGGGGGGAGTTGGTTCTACCTGCCCTACGTTTATTCAGGGCTAAAGTGGTTGCTCAATTATTGTACGCTTTTCCGGCGTGGGGACAGGCTTTTCTCTCTAAATTGGAACAATTCCAAAATAAATTCTTGCGTGTGATTCTGGCCCCCCCCAGGTGCTTTTAAGAGCTGAAGCTCTCTGTCTCCCCCTTAAAACATATGCCCTGCAGGCATTACTTATTTATTGGCTTAGGGTAGTTCTTTTCCCCCCCCATCGGATAAAAGTACCTTGCTAGCCATGGCTATTGCTTCAGGCCTTGGGGATAAATGGCTGGGCCTGGTGGGGCGAGAAGTTTCTAATTTACGCTTCTCACCAGAGTGTTTGGGGCATCTTGGGTTCAAGGCTGCTAAGGAATTAGTTAAAAGGTGTTTAAAAGACCAGACTCTTCAAACGGAAAATGCATTAATGGCCATGCAAAAGGTAGCCCCAGATTATAGGCCATATGATCCAGACTCCCATACGCCATACTACCGTTTTGCATGGCAGGATGCCTCTAAAACGCACAGCCTTCTTTAAAATGAGGGCAAATGTCTTCCTATCGGCTATTCTGGAGGGCCGTTATGCGCGCATTCCTCATGAACAGCGTTTGTGTTCTCTGTGCCAGTTGGGGGAGGGTGATACACTGTGTCATATTATTTGTCGCTGCCCTTTCTTTGTAGGACCCAGATATAGATGTCTAGGGAGATTTTCCTTGAGTCATGGGTCACTGGTAAATAGCATGCAGGTTTTTCTAAATCCTATTGATTCTGAAATTACTAGGGCAGTGGCTAGTTTTTGCAGGATGGTATTACGGATCAAACAGCAAATGCCAACCCCATAAACCTTTTGGTGAAGAAGGATGGGTAGCTTAGGCCATTTTAGATACAATGGTTGTTAGGTACCATTTATTTTAAATTATTTATTTAATCAGGAGCCCTCGGGAGGCGTTGTTCAGATTCTGTCCAGGGTGTGTCCTGGTCTTGTAGTATTTGTATTTATGCTTGTATTTGTTATGGCGTACTGCTAAACAATAAAATTCTATCTATCTATCTATCTATGCCAGTGAAATTCTAAATAGGATGCCCATCAAATTAATGAAGGATTTGGCGCACATTTCTTCCCTTGGCTTTACACCTACGTCTGAACTATAGTGATACCCACTAATGCAAGCCTGAATTCCCCCTGACTTTCCTTGAGGTTATACATGCCACATGCTTCACAAGCTCTGTACAAGAATCAAACTCTAAGGCCTAGATTTTCCCCCAAGTTAAATATGTTAGAGGATAAACAAACTTAGGAGGAAAAACTTAATAAGCCTGGTAAGAGAAGTCATAGCCTGGATTGTTATACCCCTATCTTCCAAGGCAAGTCAATCCCTCTAAAGTACTACAGTGCAATAATTTCCAGGGAAACTGAGCCCATTTGACTCCCTTTTTATTACTATTATCTTGCCCAGCACAGGCTTACTTTGTTGATTCCTTGACTTGGAGTATGGGATTTTTTCTTTAATTAAGTTTTATATTCTGGAAGCTTTGTTTCTAATTTTCTTTGTCTTTTGGATATTACATTTTTAAATGGGTTCAATATGTTTTCAGCTGCTACTTAAAATTTTGGTTGTCTTCCAAGTTGAATGTGGGTTTCCTAGGAGAAATGCACTGAACGTGCTACTGTGATGGTTAGAGTAATAAAACATTCAGGAAGGTATAGGTACCTCCCCCCCCACAAAAAAAGTTCTATAATCTTAAAAATGTGAAAGTAACTGAGGAGTAAGCAAGATTTAAAACTACCAGAGCACACCCAAATGTATGATCTCTGAGAAACTACAGTCTTCCAAGCTAGAATTTTCTAAAAACTGAAGTCACGTACAAGTCTACCTGGCCATTGTCAATTACTTGATTTCAGTTTTACGCCTTTTTCGCATGGCTGCACCCCCCATCCCCCCGGGTGTGTGGGAGGGTGTTCCACCAGTGGGGTCATCTATGGTAACAGCTGACAGTGGGTGTGGGGGGATGGGTGTTCACTCTGTGTTCGTCTGTGCGAACACCACGGGCGATGGGTGGGGGTGCTTGCGCGCTCCAGCGCAACATCCACCTCCACCCATCACCACCCACGGGGACCTCCGAAAAAATGGAGGAGACCCCGTGGATGGAAGTGGGGGGATGTCCGTGTAAAGGGGGACACACACACACCTCCACACACCGAGCCAGAACACCCATCTGCCCACCCACCCCTGTCCGTAGCTGTTTTTACACGGTCGGAGGTGGGGGGGGGGGAATGGGTATTTTGCTGTGGTGGGTGGAGGGGTGGGTGTGTGTCCGTTTACACAGACACACACATACCTTCACCCACGAAGCCTCCTCCGGTTTTCCGCTCAGTGTTGACATGGGCGCGCACTGAACGGACACCCATCCACCCCCCCCCACTGGCAGCCATACACCCCCCGAGTTGGGGGGGGCACTTTTCACACAGACACTCTAACACTGATAAAATGGGTGTCACATTTTATTATACATGTTGCAGGGCACCCATAAAGCACACCTGCAACCCTGCAACATATATAATAAAATGTACCACCCATTTTAGTAGTGTTAGAGTGTCTGTGTGAAAACGGCCTTAGTCTAAAAATGAAAACAAAAAAATAGTCTTAACATTCTAATGAAAGGTGTGTTCGCCTTCCTTTACAAATAATCAATTTTAAAATTGATTCTTCTTCTCAGAGAAGTGAAAACGTTGTTGCTCTTCGCACATTTTAGCCATCAGGTTACGTATGGTTGCATTCACTACAAACAAAAACCCTCCAAAATCTATTAAGCATGCTTTGCTTTCAGATTTCTTCATGTGTGATAAGCCCTCTACTGTCTATGGCCCTTTTCAGACAGGCCATGGTGCGGGGGGAGATGGGTGTGCGGCATGTGGGCGGCCGTTACACGGACGCACGTCCATCTCCACGTACGGAGCCATCGCAGTTTTGGCCGATAGCTCCATGGGTGGAGTGCAGGAGTACGCACACACCCCTCACCTGCCACGGTGGTCACATGCACGCCTCCTACCCATTCCCACATGTGGGCATGGGAGGGGGTGTCTCGTGTGAAATGGGCCAAAAGAGAATTCGCCAAGAATCAGTGTAAAGTTCACATCTGATGGATAACGGTGAACTGAACAGTGACATGACAAAGCTTCAGAGACTTTTAAACAGGTATTTAATCTCTCCTTTACTTATGTCTTCATATGTTGTCTTCAAATGCCAAGAAATAATAATAAAATAAGAAAGGAGGGGGGCTGGCTTTTACAAGTAAATGCCACAATAAGTTTTAAGGCATATGTCCAAATAAGTACATCCACTGAAAAAAGTTTAGTATTGTACCCAACACTATAATATGCTAATTCCAAGGCACACTGTTACCTCTGGCACAGGCTAACCTAATCCTTATATTTATATTCATATTCTTCTATGTTTATCCTATTTCTTGTTTAGTGTCAACATATGCTGGGATCGTTGTATGCTTTGTCAGTGACCTTCGTATGGAGTATGTGCTTTATTGTACGTTTGCTTTGGAAGTTATAGTTAGTTGAGAGACCATAATTCTTGAGTAAGTTCCAAGATGATGTCTGTTTTAACTTGGCATAAGTACAATTTAATATTAATGAAACATTATAAAATACATGGTACACTGAAAAAGAGGATGCTGTTACAGAATGCTTCTCTTGAATCATGTAGCTATGTAAATGGTTGCTAGGTGAGTGAAATATATGTAATTAAATGCATGATTTTAATTGGATACATTTGTTTTCTGGTCTGTGTACTGCCTCTTGCTCATTACATGGTAACTATACTATTGTTTTATTTATTTTATTTTATTTTCATAGATTTTTACCCCGCCCCTCCTGCCATGCAGCTTGTTGGCAGTGAAGAGTTTTAATGAAAGGTTTTTGTTTTAATTCATGTTTTAATAAATAGTAAAATTATTCAACTGCTCGAGTGTGGTCATTGTCTCACCATGGGATCTTTAATTAATTTAGCTAGTGATCATTAGCTCAAAACCACCTTTTGCCAAAATTTAGTAAAATGATTAATTGGCACTATGCTATAGTCAACAACATGTACCTTCACCAACAAGGGCCACTGAAAAGCTGTACAAATGAGTACAGGGAGACAAAATCTCAAGAGGCCTTGTGCATGGGGTGCTCCTCATGCACATGGTAGTATTGGGAATCTCTTCAGCAGGTCTCCGTAGCTCACCATGTCAGGGTAAGAAAAGCAGAATGCTCCCTGGTGGAAAATTTCTATAGGATATATATTTATAACTTAGCAATGCCTCCCCATTCAAATCTCATACTTTGACTATAATTGGCAACGGGACACTGCATATTAATTTTTTTGTTTTTTTAAAAATGCTTGACACTCAAAGATTTTTTTTTCTCCAGAATATCAACTTCTTCTGTAGAACAACTTTAGATGAAAGATCAGCAGCTCATAGACTTCTTTATGCTGCTGCAGTGTTTGGATTATCAGCTTAACAGCTCTCGGGCAGGGACCGTGTCTATCTTATTCTCTGTAAAGCGCCAGGTACATCGCTGGCACTATATAAATGCTTATAATAATAAAAATAATAATAATAACAATAATAATAACATAAGGAGATACTTACAAAAAAACACCACTTTCAAGAAACTGTGCATTCCAGAAGACACAGGTAAAACATGATTTGAGTGTCCAGCTCCATGCAAAGGACATAAAAGTCACTTGCACAGCTTAGGGTGCTTACCTAAACACACTCTGCCAGTTCCATCCAGTGTCAGGCCTTCAGGACACACACAGTGGAACGATCCTCTGCTGTTAGCACACCGTCCATTGGGACAAACACCAGGGAAAACGTCACACTCATTTACATCTGATGTGAAATGAAGTATTAAAAGAAGTGTGAAGCTGTATTCTTACTTTATATTTTGGGGCTTTTAAAATAATGGGAAGGCAATCAACTTATTCTCACTTACACTGCTCAAAAGTTGCTCAAACCCAACACCTGGCTGCCAACAGCACAAAAAAGGAATTTTTCAGTGCCATGGGGCAATACTAGTAAAATGGCATGACTATTATTCCCTAAAATAGAAGGAAACCCAAAGTGATAGGAGTCACCAAATTACCTTCAACTTTGTACCACCAGAACAGAGATTTCCTTGATTTCCTCCAGTATCTAAGGGCTGTGTTTCCCCACCTTAGGCACAGTAGTGTACTGCCAGGCATTCTCTAGCATAACACAACATTTTACAGGGCAAGCATGAGAGGGTCACTGGGCAAAGGAGCTGGAATCACTGTGGTGGACGTTACCACCCCTATTCTGAACTTCAAGATGGGCTCAGATTTCTCAGCAAAATTTTTTTAACCCTCAAACAAAAATGGGGTCGCACGGTAATCCAGAAGTTGTTAAAAAAAAATCATAAAACTTTTTTAGCAAAACTGTACCCCTTCATATTCCATGTATTCCTCAAGGATATGGGGTGTGTTGCGTCTGACTGGTTCATGCCCCCTCCCACCCCCCGTTGTCATTTAATTTTTTTATTTTTTTTAAAATAAGTGAATACTAGAACATTAATGGGGTACAATGGACCTCACTGGAATCAGTGGGGAAATGAAAGCACTATATGCTCAAGGTTGTGAGGCCATATTCACCCCAAACACAACGTAGAAAGTTTGTCTGTTTTCATAATATGCCATTTTCTATGTGTACAGAAAAATGTCAATACAAGTACATTGGAGGGTCCGTTACACTCCAAGTGGAAAACTCCGGTTACCAACTTATAACTTTGCTTTATCTTTAGTTTCTTTACCCTGAAATTAACCCTTTCCATAGTGTAAAGCTTCAATAATGTTTTTTTACTTGGAAGGTTGTGTTGGAAAATAATAACCCCTTAAGGTGAAGGGGTCATTTCAACTCCTCCGTTAGTTACTATGGAAGCCAGTTTTTGAAATGCAGATGAGCTGGGTCACCCACGTTATCTCTGGGTGAAAACAGACATGACACTAACCACCCTTTAACCACCCTTGGTGGTTATTTATGCATGTTGCAGGGCTGTATTGGTGCCCTATGTAGCCCTGAAACATGCATAAATGACCACCAAGGGTGGTTAAAGGGTGGTTAGCGTCATGTCTGTTTTCACCCTTTGTTTTCTTATGAATGGTGAGAATATTGGGATGTTAACACTTATCACCTAGATGTTATCTCGTTTGCATACGAATGTGCTGTACCTGACCCAAGGAAATCTATTCAAGTCTATTCCTTTGTAATGTTCAGTACTTGGCTGCTTTCACACATTACACAATGGGCTATTATAACAACTAGAGGTAATACTCACCGGGTATTATAATTCTGAAATTTTGGTAATGTGTGAATGCGCTATTCCCCTTTTATGCTGCAAGATCTCGGTTCATTGTAAGTGACACCAAATGTGGCTTTTACAATGACCTGAGTTCTTGCAGCATAAAAGGGGAATAGTGCATTCACACATTACAAGAATTGTGGAATTATAATACCCAGTATTATCTCCAGTTATTATAATAGCCTGTTGTGTAATTTGTGAAAGCATCCTTAGTTGAAAATGTTACTTTTGCAGTCTCTGTACATCTTATGTTCCAAAAATGGGGGGAGGGGCTCAAACCAGTACCATTACTGGTGCAATTTTACTGGTAACAGTGGGGTTTCCCCAAGGCTTTCATTTTGGCCATATATTTCTGGACTAAACACAATAAAAAAATTTTTTTATGTTAAACTGGAGTCATTTTCAAATCAATCCTATTTATACTTTTCAACTGTTATTTAATTGGGGTGACTCATACCCCATAAGTAGGTTAACACAAGATTTTACAGCGTATTAAGGTTAAAATTTGTATTTTTTAGTTGAGGACGTATGCCACACAAGAAGTTCTATTCATCTAGGTGTGCATCAGACTAGAAAAGGTTGGGAAACACTGCCCTATGGGGAGAGCAAAATTTGGTTTTACTTTTCCAATAGCAAGAATGTAGTGAATCCACCACGGCATCTAGTTTTTAGCAAATGATCTTCCTCCAACCCCTCCACCTGCCCTCTCGACCCAATCCCCTCCCGCCTCCAGACCTCCATTGCTCCCACTGTTATGCCCCCCCCCCCC
>QEPC01008444.1:261070-294570 GCA_003113815.1 Sphenodon punctatus | reverse complement strand
CCTTTCCTTTAAACCTTACATCGACTCTGTTGCCAAGTCCTGTCGCTTTGCCTGCCATAACATTGCTCGGATTTGCCCCTTTCTCTCTGTCTCCTCAGTCAAAACCCTTGTTCACGTCATGGTCATCTCTTGCCTTGACTACTGCAGCCTCCTCCTTGCTGGCCTTCCCCGCTCTCACCTGTCCCCCCTTATCTCCATCCAAAACTCTGCTGCTAGGGTCATCCACTCAGCCCGTCACTTTGACCACGTGCAGCCTCTCCTCTCCTCACTTCACTGGCTCCCCCTTCCCCAACGCATCCTTCACAAACTCCTGGTATTCACTTACAAAATCCTTCACAACCTGGCTCTCCCTTACCTCTCAGTCCTAATCTCCTTACACACTCCTGCATGCACTCTCCGGTCCTCCTCTGACCCCTCCCTCGCTCTCCCTTGTCTCCCCTGCTCCCCTAACAGCCTTTGTCCCTTCTCCCTTGCTGCCCCCCATGCCTGGAACTCCCTCCCTTCCCACATCCACCTTGCCCCCTCCCTCCACACCTTCAAATCCCTCCTCAAAACCCACCTCTTCCTCGCCGCCTTTCCCAACGCCTGTTAGAACTTTCCTCTCAATATTTACTTTCTACCCTCCCCGTAAACTCCTGCCTAACTGCAACTAAGCCAAGCACATGCACCTGAGACTTCGCATCCGCTTGAATGTTATTTATCCCTTGTCTCTCCCCTCCGTGTCTATTAGATTGTAAGCTGTACGCAGGGACCGCGTCTATCTTATTGTTCTGTAAAGCGCCAGGTACGCAGCTGGCACTATACAAATGCTTATAATAATAATAATAATCAAAGGTAGGAGAAAACAACCTCACCTTCACAAGTGACACCTTTGACTCTAGCAAATCCTCTTGGGCAAGACGTATCTGCAAAGAAAAAATAAGGGAAAATATTGATGATTCTAGTAGCTAATAGAGAAAATATCCTCTCTTGCTTTCTTCCGTCAGCTCTCCTAAGAGCTTGGCCCTATAAAGTACTGAACAATCTGGTCCTGATCCAGCAAAGCATCTCAGCTCATGAATAACGTTAATTATGTGATTCATACTTAAGAGTTAAAGCTGTGAATGTGTTTTTATCTCAGTAGGTGCTGACACTATTTGCATGCTCCTGAAAAATCCAGTGACCTTGGATGGTTGATTTGTTGGGTGCTTAAAAAATATCTGAAAGCTGGAAGTCTTGTTAAATATTATTATTATTATTATCATTATTATTAGCAATAACAATAACAACTACTATTTTTACATAGTGCTATAATTTACATAGTGATATTACTATAATTTACAGTGACAGCAATGTACTTGTCACTAAACAATCATTAATTAGGGACGGGTCCTTGGCCCAGGGGACTTATAATCTAAAAGAGACAAGGAAGGGGAGACGAGAAGGAGAGGAAAACAGGGAGAGACAAGGACACATTCACAAAGCTGAGAGGTTGCAGGCACATGTGCCTAGCTTAAGGTCCTAACATTAAGAGGGGGACATATTAAGCTTTATTTGGTGAAGAGACATCCAAGCGGAGACGTCAGAGACAGGGAGACCCTTAGCGATGGGACAACAGAGGGAGTATCAGTGAGCAGTCTTTGGAAGTGAGCAATTAGGGAAAACTTGGCAGAAGAGAGAGATTTTTAGGAGAGGTCTGAAGGAAGGAATGTATAGAAGACATGGTGATTTGCCACATTTTAAGTCAAAACTGCTGCTGCTAGAGTCTGATTCTGCTCCCCTTATTCATGATGAATAGTGTGCATTGCTCTGCACATTCCATTTTAACCAGGGCAGCTACTTGCTGTACTATTCAACAAGAGAAAAGGCCATCCCAAATTACTTTCCTAGCACTTACACCACATCTCCCCCCTTTGACTGCATCGTAATACATATTAATTCCTCAGGTACACAAGTCCCAGGTGGATAATCTGTTTTAAAGTTGGGTGAAATATTTCCTGAGTAATAATATGAAGTTGTTTAGAGTTCTTGAAGATGCTTCTGATGCAAGGTGTTATATAAGTATAATTCATTATACAAGTATATTACATCATTCATTCTATAAGTACAATTAATTATAAACCTATTTCTCTGCCATCAAGTTTCAATACAAGGTGATCTCTGTGAGAATATGGGGAGAATATGGAGAAAATGTGTTTCAGGAAGAATATGGGGCAGCACGGGAGAAGGGACAATGGTAGTTTAGGAAGCAGAAGACTTGGGAGTGAATAAGGGTGGGGGCAGAAGAGGAGCAGAGCTCTTAGGTGGGAACACAGCAGGAAATGAGTGCCGAAAGATAGGGAGGAGCAAGGACATGACAAGACTGAAGATGAGGACAAGGCCATTTGTGCTGTATATGAAGTGGGAGAAGAAATTTATGGAGGGAGAACAGAAGGGGATGAACATGATCAAAATGGCAGGCAAGGTGGATGATCCTGGTAGCAGAATGTTGAACAGAAGGGAGAGGGTCAGCGTGGAAGCAGAGGAAGCCAACAAAAAAGAGGTTGCAGTAGACAAGGCAAGAGGTGGCTAGAACATGGACTAGAGTTTTGTCAGTAAACACAGCAAGGAAGCGCTGGGTTTTTATGTTATGCAAGAAGCAACAGGCATTAGCAAAATACTGAATATGAGGTGCAAAGCAAAAGGGAGAAGTTTTATTTATTTATTTATTTTATTTTATTTTATTTCTGGCATTTTTATCCCACCCCTCTCGCCCAAATGCAACTCGAGGGGGCTCACAATAAAATCAACATATAAAAATAAATGAATACAATACAAATACAATGTACAATATATAAATAATAACACATTACAGTCAGACAGTTTGTACAAAAAGAACCCTATCCAAACCCCTAACCCATCCCACACAACATGTCCCGCCCACCCCCGCCAAATGCCTGGCAGAAGAGCCAGATCTTACAACTACGCCGGAAGGCTGAGGTGGATCTCTGCCAGGAGAGCATTCCAAAGCAACAGTGCAGCCGCCGAGAACGCCCTCCTGTTCGTATGGACCCGTTGAAAACATGGGACCTCCAGGACAACCACAGGGGCTGCCCAGGGGGTGAGGCAATCCTTCAGATAAGCAGGACCCAGACCGTTAAGGGCTTTAAAGGTTAAAACCAGCACCGTGAATTGGGCCCGGAAGACAATAGGNCGTTAAGGGCTTTAAAGGTTAAAACCAGCACCGTGAATTGGGCCCGGAAGACAATAGGCAGCTAGTGCAGTGCTTGGAGCACCCACCCTAATTCACCCAAGTCTTCTGCTTCATAAAATGCCATTGTAATGTGCTCGCTGCGGGCCATCCCAGTCAAGAGGTGGGCGGCAGCATTCTGCATCAGTTACAGCTTCTGAACTGTCACCAAGGGTAGCTGCACATAGAGCACAGATGTAACTGGCAAAAGGAGCTCCTGGCCACAGCCAACACCTGAGAATCCAAGCGCAGCTGCGAATCAAGGAGCACCCCCAAACTCCGCACAGATGGAACTAACGGAGGATAAACACCCCCGATAACAGGGGTGTTCTCCTCCCCCAGGTCACCGACCCCTCCCCACCACCAACATCACCTCCGTCTTATCAGGACTGAGCTTCAATCGGCTCAGCCTCATTCAGTCCCCCACCAGCAGCCAGACACCAGGACAGCAAGAAGATAGCAGAACTTGGGTCAGATGAAAAGGATAAATACAGCTGGGTATCGTCTGCATATTGATGACAACTAAGAGCGGCGTACGACTGCCCCCAGGAGCTTCATATACATGTTAAACATGAGAGGGGACAGAATGGAATCCTGTGGGACTCCACATGAGAGCGCCCCGGGGATGATGTACAGTCCCCCCCTTGGACCACCCACTGTGATCTGCTGGAGAGGTATGAACTGAACCATTGTAAATGTTTCATCCAACCCAGCTGGGTCCCACAGGCAGGTCACCAATAACTCATGGTTCATGGTATCAAAAGTTGCTCATAAATCCAGTAGAACTAGTGGGGTCATGAGACCCCTATGTCCAGTAGAACTAGTAGGTCATTGACCAAGGCCACCAAGGCCATCTCCGTGCCATAACCCAGAGGAAAGCCCGACTGCGCAGGAACTAGAAAACTGGTTGAAGTTGAAAGTTGAAGATGAATCCTCCCTACATGGCTGGGGGACAGGATGGATGGTGACACCATCAATGGAAATAGAGAAAGAAGAGGGAGAGAAAAAGTTAGTAGGGAAAATGAATTCAGTCTTGAACATATTCAGCTTTAGTTAACAGTGAGATATTCAAGCAGTGATGTCAGAAAGACAGGCCATGTTTACATGTATAAAACTAAACTGATTTATCAGTCAGAATAATGGCTCAGGTTTAAGTAACTCCCTTTGGTATCATTCACATGACACTCCGAAACTGATTTAGTACTGCCATCATCTGTCCCCATGTCATGAACAGGACACCTCTCCCTTGCTCACAAAGCATTCTGGGATGCATTCCATAGAGTTCTCGTCAGGAGAACTTTGTGCTGCAGCCTGGGAATGATTTGTATACCATGTTCTCCAACCAAACCACAGAAAGGGTTCAAACTGCAAGTTAGTTTGGATTAGAAAGAGAAGGGGAGTATCTGCTTCTGGTTATTCCAGAGTACATACTTCACTTCTTACTCCTAAATACCTGCACTCGACATGTGAATGAGTTAAGTAAGTCTTATTAAACCAATTTAGCTGTATATGCAAACCTGGCCAAAGTGATGTGAGACTGAATGGAGGGGAACAGGGTGGAGAGACAGAGTGTCATCAGCATATAAGTGTTATAGTCACTCATATGCTGTAAGTGTAAGATTCAAAGTGTTTACTCAGCAATAAGAGGAGAGGCCAAATGATGAGCCTTTGGGAACTGTAACTGAGAGGAGAAGTTACTTGAAGGAGGTACCAGGAAGAAAGATACTGAAGGTGACAGGAGGAGAACCAGTTGTGAACTGAGCCCCAGAAACAGAGGGTGAAGGGAATCAAGAAAGAAGTTGTGGTCAACAGTGTCAATGATGGCAGAGAGATTGAGCAGGATGAGAATAGACGGGAGGCCTAATATGAGAAGGTAGAGGCCCTGGTTATGAAAAGGTAGACAGTAAGGATTTAGGGTATTAGATGATCTGAATTACAATCAGAAACTATGTAACCCTTTCACTTTAAGGTTATATTAAGAAAACAAAGAAGTTGAAGACTAAAGATACTAAAGAAATTGAAGCAGTCATTTTGGCAGTGAGGACTTGTTTGAAACCAATAGCTGAAATGTCCTGACATTAGCTCTGCAGCAAGTGACATCGTTAGTTCAAAATGGTACTTGCCTCTTTCCCATAGCTCCTGGAAGGAAATTCTGCAATTCCTCCTTTCAGACACGTAGAGAGTTGAGACAATATACCAGGGAACACTAAGCCTCTGGTGCAAAAGTTATGCTATCTTGGAAATCAGGAACAGCATCAGGATGAAGGTTGTTTGTTTTCAAATACACGTGAATGGGGTGTGAGCAGCCTTCATAAAATAGCAGGGCTGCACATTTCTTGCATGTGTGCGCATCATCAGATCACAGAGAACAATAACTTTCCCTTTTAGAAATCAATTAAAAATAATTCACTAGTAGACTTTCATAGTATATTCAGGGGTTCACAAAGTTAGATTTAAAAGTAACACTTGGATAATCACCAGATATCCTTATTTTGTCATCTTTTCATGGAAATCTTTTTGCTGTCTCAGTTAAGACAGAATTATTTGACCCAATGATATTTCCTTTCCCTGAAAGCTGGAGAACATTATTACATAGTAAAACAATACCTAATTCACATCGTTCACAAGGGCTACCCCAGGCAGCTCCTAAAGTAGCACAGCATTCAGATTTCAGCGTAGCACCATTGATGTTTACTTCACAGCGACTGTCCTGGATATTCAGCCAACATGTTCCCTTCAGGCTATCTGAAATGGATAAGAATAGAATAAGGATCTGTCAGCTGAAAATGGGTTCATTTCTTAGCTATGTATAGAAAAAAAAAACATTTATGTAATGGAATAGTTACTAAATTTGATCTATTTTTCTATAGCCAACACTACTTTTAGCCATACTTTATTGGTGGGCAGAGCAGGATCACCTACAGACAACCCATGGCGCCCCTGCCTCCATGCTCCATCCTGCCCTACTTCAGGGTGATTTCAGACATTACGGGCGCCCGATTCACCACAGTGGATTCCCAGCGGTGGCGAACCAGCTAACCACCCCCATGGGCAAGAGAGGCCCCAAACAGACGTGACAGGAGCGAGACCACGGCAGGGAATCAGACCGGCAGACCACGGCCCGGAGCAGCGCAACAGATGTTACGCCAATCTCGGGCCGTGGTCAAAGCACCTGGAAGGCGCTGGGGAGGCTCGTCCCGGCTGCTGCTGCTGTCCCTCCACCGCCTCCATGTGCAGCACGACCACCGCCTGCGCCTCCTCCACCTCCTGCCTTTCTCTCTCGCCCTCCGCTCTCCTCTCCCTTCCGCCTCACTCCATCCCGCCACATTCCCCTGCTGCTGTGTGCCCTTTAAATCTCCCTCCCTGGCCTGTGTTGCTGCTCGTTGCCTGGCAGCAACGCTGCGTGCTTTGTCCCCGGCTGGGAATCATATTGCTTGATTCCGGCCGGTGGTTGCTGTTTAGTCATTACTTTTTTTTGTTTCCCAGTGGGAATCGCTTTGACCATGCTTTTGGAGATGGGCCGGGCCGGAGCTCCGGAAGCGTGGTTATTCTTGACCCCTGGTGAGGATTGACTGTGGTGAACATCTGGCGCCCGCAAAACAGACATTCAGGGTGCTTTGGCCCTGCTGCGGGATTGACCATGGTTCACTGTGGTTGACTGTGATCTCGTAACGTCTGAAAATACCCTCAGTCCAGCCTGCTTTGCTTCCTCTAGACTCCACTTCAGCGTGGCCTGTTGGAGAGATTGCGGGCCAGGCAATAAAGGAAGGTGGGCTGCATTGAAGGGAAGCAATCCGCAAGCTGAAAGTGGACTGTAGGAAGAAGGTTCTCTACCCTTGTCCTAACTTTTAATACAGAATTCAGTTGTTACCAGCTTCAGAACAGCCATCCTGAGTTTATTTTAAGACAAATTAAACTCCCCTGCCCAAACAGACTGTTTAAATATTGCCTTTTATCACAAAGGACCTGCTTCAGTGAAGTGACTGGTAGCCTCATTCATGACCAGCTTCAAAAGCTGTATTAGTTCACTCTCAACCAAGCTTAAATTTAAATGACGTCAAATAATGCAAAGGTAATAAAACTCCTGAAAAGAAAGGAGCGATGGGGGAAAGGTGTAAGAAGCCTTTTATTCTCCTGTACAGGAATTAGGTACTATCAGAGCCTTGTGCTCCCCCAACTAAAAGAACTGGAGTACCTTCAAAGTCATTAGTGTCTTCAAAATGAGCAAGGCAATGGTAGGGACATACCACACTGGCAGAACAATCCTCCACCATTAAAGTCAATGGGATTTTTGTCACTGACTTTAATGGCTTGAGGAGCTTATGTTCCATAAAGCTCTAAATGTTGTTCTTTCATGAGGCAAACGTCTTCTGGCATTTCTACTTGGGAGGCTAGTTCCTCGGTATAACCTGAACATGTGGCTATGCATTAATGAGAACTAACATGCTGAATAAGTTAAAATTGTGCCCTAACTTCTCCCTGATGGAATTTGCTTTCTGCAATGGAATTATACCTGAATTTGGCCTACTCATCATTTGAAAATTCATTCCATATTTCAGGTTGTCCAATTAGAAGGAAATTTCCTCTGAATATATCAATTTAGTAGCTCACTTTAACTTTGGTATATATTACTTTGACACTGTGAAAGGAAACTGTATAATTAGCAACTAATTTTGCTCATATCAGCAAAATTAACAGACTTCTGCAGCAAGATACTAGCCCTTCCTGCAGCAGTCTTAGTCTTATCCTATTCCTAAGCAATGAGCTAATTTCCTCTGTCTTGTGCAATCTTCCCTGTCCAGACAAATTTTACAAAAGGTAGTCACTTTCTGGTAGTCGCTTTTCTCTGGTGAAAAAATTATTTATTATCCAACATCAAAGCATTCTTTCTGCTACTACAACTCTTTTATTCTGGCATGGAACAAAAAATGTACTTGCTACAGGCAGATGGCAACCTACAGCTTGTACACTGACCTTAAACTGTACAAATTTCACAAACCAAAACCATAAACCATAGAAAGTATTTCAAAGAAACAAGTGACAGTTTCTCTATTACAAGTACAATTTCCAAAATAGCAATGTAGTCCTACTACCACCAGCCAAATATGCCATCTTAAAAGCAATTCCACTCTTAAGTTCAGTGGAAAGTTGATCAACCTTAACTACACAACGCTACACTGTCCTTCTATTTCCAAACAGTAGTAATGTACAAAGCAAAATGAACTAGTAGTTAAAGCAGCATTATATAATGGAGTTCATATGTAGGCCTTAACTATGGAGTGGATAGTGCCGCTCCATAATATATAAAAACATTTTAATTAAAAGTAAATATAACATTAATGAAAGAAATTTCAGCCCTCACTCTGCGATCCAGCTATTGCCCTAGCAGTGGCACAATTAAAGCTCCTTAGACCACAAGTGGAGCTGAAAATGTCCACAGCTGGCTTTATTAAACACAAAACAAAATTGATTTTCAGGGATTTGTACCCCACAAATGCACAAGTTAACTTTAAGTACACCTCCTCTAATCCTCTAACAAACCAATGCCACTGTGAAGCCTCCTGCCACAAATCGAAACCTAGGATATATGCTGCCTTTTCAATACAGTGCCTCCCATGATCAGGCACACCAAATCTGTGCCTATCATCACCTCTTAAGGGGAACTGAAAGTGGGCACTGTCCTGGGCACATGAACTGCCTCCACTGCCCTGGGCACGTGAACTGCCTTCTCCATCTCTTAACTTAAGGGTGGTATTGCTCAAAAGATGGCCAAGTCCTGGCCCAGCCATACTCACTCCTGGAGTGGTCATCCCAATCATTCAACTTTACATCCTGGAGGCACAAACCACCCATAGCTGCTAAAAACTGCCCACTGTGAAGATGCTGAATTGTGCCAATTCTTACCCTCAACTGCTACAGGGAAGAAAAAACCCAACACTGCAATGACCAATTCAGCATCCAGGGCCACTAGGGTGACTAATCATAGCCTACAGCAGGGCATACATTTAAATAGTGAGCATCTGAGGAGGACAGATACAAATCTAATCCTGACACAAAACAGACTGTCTCTGAGCCAAGCTCCATTATTTAAACCCTGACAGTCCTATGAAATCTCACATGGTTCTGACAGTGGAAGTCCCACTAGTATGCCCAACAGCACTGCTTCACCAGTGGCTGATCCATAATTACCTCAAACCAACTTGGGTCAGCATGCTGTGCTGACCAACAGCCTCCCACAAAGTCATACCCACAAGCAGAGAGGGTACAGCGGGTCCAAGCGAGAGGGCACCAGTAACCCAAGTTTCTTCACATGGTTCTGCCCAATGTATCTCAACAATGATATGACACACCAACTCTTAAGAGTAAAAGAATGAAATTCAGCAGCAGTCTGGCATGTTTGGAAAAGTGGGGAGAACAGCATCATCCAAGGAAACTCTGAGTAG
Source organism: Sphenodon punctatus (assembly GCA_003113815.1). Lineage (NCBI taxonomy): Eukaryota > Metazoa > Chordata > Lepidosauria > Sphenodontia > Sphenodontidae > Sphenodon > Sphenodon punctatus. Next base: position 284,919 of record QEPC01008444.1, on the reverse strand, counting down.
CCCTCAGGGAACAGACATAATCTTTCCACAGAGTGTAAGGGGGAACAACTGTACCATTGAAAGGGATGGGTGCAATATTCTTCCTTCTTTGACATAGGCCAGCTCTCTGGGGAAGGTGTTGAGGGCAAAACTATCTTTACCGTCAATCTGTGGAATGCGATTGCCTTTAACAAAGTCATATGTTTGTCTGTTTTTGACAACAGGAACTATGCTAAAATTATGAATTCATTTAATATACATCAATAAACAGCCTTCAGAAATTAATTATTTTTGGTCACCACCAACCAGATCAAACTTGAATTGATGATATAGAAATGAAAGGCTCAATATCCTGTTAAATATCCTATACATCATTTCACTGACATTGACAGTTTCAAAATCTTTTCATGACTTCACTAAAGGGCTTTCCCTCATCAACTAACACTAGGGATGGGTGAAGAGAACTGAGTTCAGAAATTCAGTTCAGAAATTCGGTTCGGAAGTTTGGTTCGGTCGACCGAACTATTTGAGTTCGGTCCGAACTCCGAACTTCCGAACAAAGTTCAAACCCCATTGAACTAAATGGAATATTATCTTTTAGGGATGGGCGAACAGAGCCGAATTTGTAAATTTGGTTCGGTTTGGTTCAAAAATCAAGTTCGGTTCAGAAGTTTGGTTCGGACGACCCAACTGGTCGAGTTCGGTCCGAACTGCGTTCGCCCATCCCTAACAACACACATGTTCAGGGTAATATAGAGTGGCAGCATGAAATATTTTTTTGATCATCGGGGAGCTAGTACTTCAACAATAAAATGAGTGAAGGTATTGCACTATTAACTTTGTTGCCAATACAACTGCTATCTGCTTCCACTGAGATGCAGTGGTATTTTGCAGTAACATTTCAAATAATTTGATCACCATAATGAAAACACAAAGAAAATCTCTCAGATAATTCTTGGTCTATATCAGCACATAGTCCTCATACATTTCTAGCATTAAAATGATATTTTAAATGATATGATCATTCAAGTTCAGTCCCCGACACCTCCGATTTAGGATCTCCGGTAGCATGCCTGGGCGAGTCCTCTGCCAGAGACCGTGAATTTGAAACTCTGCTGCCATGTCAGGTTGTGACAATACTGGGCTATGATGGACCATTCGTCTGACTCGGTTAGGCAGCTCCTTATATCCTTATATATAAGGAAGGCATTCACAGCAGAGAGCTAAAGGTAAAGTCAGGGATTGGTAGACATAGGAAATAAACCTCTTGATGCAGAAGGGAAGTCAGGAGAAATGTGTCCCCTAGCCCTTGAATGGAAGGTTTCCCAGTCTCTTACACAATAATAAAGGTTGTGTTCTGTAAATGTCATTTAGGAAGAAGAGAGGAGAAGGCAAGCTCCTTGCCTTGGAACACTTTTTAAACAAGGGGAATCTTATCTGGTTGAAAGCTGTATGGCTGTCACAATGTTACGTACCTATATTTACACTTCTGCTGCACCTTCAGTCTGAATTTTACTCTTTCCTAACATTTGCATATTGAGCGATTACCACGACCTGAGAATCTATGAGAATGCATTGTTCCAAAATCTCTCTGGACTGCCAAACTCTTTCGCAAAGAGTTGGCACATTCATTAAATGGAGCCATTATAAATCTTCATCAGTTCTCCAAGTTGCATCTCATTGCCAAAAGGGATCAGCTCTTGAGCTCTCTCATTTCTAGGCTATGGTACAGACAGTTCTCTTGCATGTTCCTACCTCAGCCTGGCACTGGAAGAAGAAAAAAACTACACTGTCAATATCAAATTAAAGATCAAATGAAAAAGAGACGTAGAACAGAATCATCCAAAGGCTCATCATGCCCCTGTACAAACCAACAAACAATATCCCTTGTGACCTTCAATGTGTGCTGTCAATGTAGCATGACACAACAAAAGGTTGGGGCCACTTGGAAGGGATAAGCAGCTACAAAAAGTCAGCGTCCAAGATCTCTCAAAAAGGCATGAAGAGAGCCACTGGTGAATGACCCTGTTCTCCCATGCCATACTCTGTAGGAGTGTCAGCCATAAGGGACATGCATCCAACTGGTCTGTATCTGATCAATCTCATCACAAAACAATCCTAAAATTCCTCTGAGAGAGTTATGCTTAAGTATGTTATCAAGTGGAAAGCACTATGACTCTTTTCTTTCCAGTTTATCTCACTAATGAAGTCGATAGATTGCATTTTTAGTTAAAAACAAAACTCACCAATGCAGATCAATCCAGTTGAGTCCGGTTTGCTGCCTGGTGAGCACTCACAGTTGAACGAACCAAGATTGTTCCTGCAGGCACCATTTACACATGGACTGCTTTCACATTCGTTTATATCTATAATCCAGAAGGGAAAGATAGTGTTAGAACTGCTGTGTGTTTCTGGAAAATATTATACTATATAAATATGCTGCTGTGAACCATGCTATGCCAGAATGTCTGGCAAATTTGTTTTTACATTTTAAAAAAACTTAAACAAAATATCTACAAAGTAAAAGAATGTATCAGCAGGCAATGTGCATATGTGTAATGTACTTGCATATTTTGAACGTGTTAATTAATTGGTTGTTTCATATAAGACAAACTTCCAAGAACTGGGACTAAAAGTCTTCCAGAATCAATTACGATTGTCCTGTGAGAAATCAGAATCCTTTTTTCATGGAAAGCAATGGATTCCCAGCCGCAATATGCTGTGCACAAACAAAGACCTTATTGTTTCTGTCATTTATGGCTCCATAAGGCTTTGGAAGAATTAAGAAAACCATGTCAGAAACAAAATATGACAATGCTGGCTGCAATTCCAGAGACCTGGAAACTGCTCAAGAAACAATACTGAAACTGTAGTACTCTAAATGTTATTCCCCTCCAGCCCTTACTCCTTTGCTTTATTCTCCACCTTACTTCCTGATATTTTTAACGTGTTTTTTTAAAAAAATTCTTGTCCACATGCAGGAATAGGACACCACATCAACCTTTTTGGAAAGTGAAATTAGTTGTTCTTTTTTTAAGGTCACTAGTAAATTCTTCTGAAGACTTCAATGTGTGTAACCATGGGTGTTGCCACACGAGCTGTTGGGGCCCAATTCCTATGCGGCCCCATGGCAGGCAAGTGCAGCTGCTACACTGTAGGGTCAGCACGGGGAGCTGGGCAGACAAGTGAAGGCTGCTTCTGGAGATCCCCCCCATGAGTGCAGGGCTGCTGCTGGAGGTCTTGCCACAGCCTGGGAGGGCCCCACCAAGGTGCCGGTCCTGCCCCGCAACCTTCCCCCAGCCCAGTCGTGATGTGGCAGCAAATTCCCACCAAAGTCATGATGTGGCAGCAAGTGACAGGCAACAGCAACCGCCACTCAAAGCCCCACCAGAGCTCACCACGCAGTAGGGAAAAAGGGGCCCCACCACATGGGCAGTCACTCCATATGGAGTAAAGCTACTACACAAAGTGTCCTCAGACGTTTCCCAAGGACGCAGCGTGTAGCAGCCAGATGTTTCCCCCACCCTGGGGCGGGAGGAACATCTGGCAGCAGCTGGTCACACAAAGCACTGCATGGTAACCTTCCTGCCTTCCCAGAGTGTCTCGTGTGCTGCACCCAGTGCCTTTTCACAGTTCACTCATTTCATAACTGATCTGAGTCCTAAATAAAATCTGACATCCTAATCCAAAAAAAGTGACAGTGACTGTTGTGGGTTAGGAATGAAACTAATGCTTATGTTCTCAAGTAGTGACCAAGGAATAATGCCAAGCTGGTAAGTCTAAAATAGCTTGACAAAAAATAATCAAAACTTAGATTCAGGGTCTAGTTAAACATTGGGGGGGGGGGGGAGATGAGGGGATGGGACAACAGTACCAATGGCTGGTTTTAAAGTAAAACTAATTTTAAGGAACTTATTTTGAAGAACTGGTACACAGGTTCCTTTTTCTATCTAATACATATGCTACATCGGCTCTTCATTTCTGTAGACATTTATCACTTCAAGGGCTTCTGAGGTTGTAAGGGCAAGAATACATTTAAACTATTCACTAAATCATATACATGTTGTTGTAATGATGGAAAACATCTAGACAAGAGAAGATTTAGGAGACTGGGATTACTCTCTTCACCTTAAAAAGCACTTTGGGGGTTAGAAAGCATTCCCTTTACTTAATGCAATATTCCCCTCAATACTCAATTCCCCTATGTGAGGAGAGCAGGACGTTGCAATTGTTTTAAACTGTTTTTGAACAGGGAGAGTATTTTATACTATTATACAGAGGGTGTTTTCAGACGTTACGGGGCCGCTTGGCCCCGTACCGAAAACAACCCTTTCATTCCCCGCCGGGGTCACCCCGTCACGCCATATCAGACGTGCCGGGGGGATCCCGGCGGGGAATCTGGGAGGGGGCGGGGCCGCGCGGCGCAACGTGCGGCCGCACGGCCCCGCCCCCTCCACGCACCCCGCCGCCCGCCCTCCAGGGAGACGGGCAGGCGGCGGGGCCACTGCGGCCGCCGCGTCGGGCCGGATGTGCCGTGGCCCGGGATCCCGCCGGGGATCCCGGGCCGTGGCAACCGGCCAGACGTTACTTTTTTTTGGTCCCCGCTGGGGATCTTTTTGACCACGCTTCCCGGGACATTCCCCCGGCTAGCCCGGGAAGCGTGGTTCAAATTGACCCCATGCGGGTACTGACCGTGGCGAACATCTGGCGGCCGCCAAACAGACGTTCGAGCCACAGTGACCACAGGTGGGTATTCACCGTGGTTCACTGTGATCTCGTAACATCTGAAATTACCCAGAATTGTTGGCTTTGAGATAAAAATTAAGATTCTTGCTTCCATGACTAGCAGAAACAAGAAATCTAGTTGAGCTATAACAGTTACTCACTGGAGAGTATTGGAGACATCTTAAAAATACCGAAGCCCTGGCTAAATTATTCTTAAGAGTGGAAGGGAACTGACTTTGGGTGAGAACAAACAAGACGATAGCCCACATTAGCACCCACCAGGTATTCACCTGCCAGTTTGCTAGCTGGTCAACAGACATTAACTCCCTACCAACCACCCACTCACCCACCATGGAGTCCCCACTCATGGCAGGGTCTCAAAGAACGTGGATCCCACTGTGCAGGCGAATGCTTGCCAATACGGGGTAACATGAGCTCATGTAGCTGCCTCCCATCTACTAGGGTGTGCGCTGCCTCTGCCCACATACAGTCCCAGGCACAGCGCCTAGAGTGGTCCAAGAAGCAAGCGCTCTCTCTGCTCCTGCTGGCCCTGTGAATGTTTAACTTTCCCTTTGGGAGCAATCCAAAAAGGTTCTTTGGGGTTTATGTGTAATTTTCATCATGTTCTGGGACCTTTAATCAATTTCTGGGACTTTTCAGAACTGTTTGTCAGTTTCCTGGACTTGTAGTCACTTTTCCACCACTGTTTGTTAGGCTGGACATGCTATAACAGGCAAATGGCAGTTGCTTAGGGGTTCCATGGACCGAACACAGACGCTAAACAGGCACATGGCGGTTGCTTGGGGGTTCCATGGACCGAACACAGACGCTAAACAGGCACATGGTGGTTGCTTGGGGGTTCCATGGACCGAACACAGGCTCCAGTGGACTATCATCTTGTGTGTTAACAACCTCCGGAAGTCTCCACCATATTTTCTATTCCTAGGTACTCTTTAAAAATTAGATGCGCCTCACTGATTTACTTTAAGACGAGAAGGGTTCTTGCTTTCAAACTGCGCTCTGAAACTGGAATGACCGGACCACCTTGTGGACTATTTCAGAAAAGAAACCTTCTGTTATTGAGATAGGCAATTATAATTCAGTTTAAAGTTTTAAAGTTTCTAATGTTAAAAAGCCATTGAAAGGTTAACATTTTGGTGACTGAAAGAATTTTCTCAACTTGAAATGAAGTCAATTGTTTTTAAAAGTGGCTTCAAGTACTATACCGTTCTCTAAGTCTCACTGCCAGCTTTTGTGGTTGTACAGTCATGTTTCTCAATTTTTAAAAATGTTCATTTCTCACATTTTGCTGTGTGAGAAAAAGGGAAACTGACTATAGTATATCTATTTCACAAACACACAAAGTTCCATCTATTTTTTCTACTTTATTTACTTTGTGCATCTGTGCTCATTGGCTCTGATTCAGCCAAACATATAAACAGATTTAACTTTCACTGATGTCAATGGACTCCTGATGTGTTTAAAGTGTTATTTTTAAAAAAGTGTTTGCATACTTGGAACTCTTAGGTAATGTCCACACCAACACTAGAAAAAGGGTACTTTTTCTGCTGCAGGCAAGCAAAATGCATCATTAACACCATTACTATGCCCCCGCTGCCACAGAGCAGCAGATTGTGCAAATGCTGTTATTTTGGAGCAGTTTTACAGGAACTTGCAGTTTCTCTACAGCAAATCATTCCAGATTAAGTGCAAAGTAATTTGCTAGTATTCATGTGGTCACAGTGAAAGTAGCCATGTGTAGGAAACAGTTGAGTTGAGTAGACCTCTATTTCATTTTAAAATGTTAACATTAAACAAATGGTTAATACTTACTAATAGGAGTGTTGTACATGATTTTCTGAATCAAAATCAAATAGCTGCTGAATGTACAAAGTCAAAAAACTGGAGAGAAATAGATTTCCCCCCCCCCCTAAAAAAAATATCTTCTTTTGGTTATAATAATCTTATGTGTTTAAAGTGACAGTATCCCTTTGAATATTAAATTTCTAAAGTATTTATTTTAAAAATTGTTTGGTTGTGTTTGTTTTTTGCAATTTCATTTGGATTTTTTAAACAAATATTGATTCCTTTTATGTGGTGAATAAATATCATGGAACCAAGAACTGAACAGTCCACTATACATTCGCATTCCTGGAAATATACTTCAAAGCACATCTGGTTTACATTTAACTAGTTATATCAATGGAAACAAAATCTAAACCACAGAGCTTGTAAAAACTTCAATTTTCACAGAATCTCAAGGCTCAAGCAAAACAAAAAACCCTGAAAAGTTCTTACACCCTCACTGTAAATAAAAAAACAATACAGGGCTTTATTGATTTTTATTATTACTGCTGACATATATATTAATTAAAATAAATTCTTGACTAGAAAGTATCAGAAGAACACAAAAGAATGATACAAAGTTACTGGCTTGAATAAAGCATGTGTGGCAGTAACTCAAAATGAACTGCCTAGAATTTTTTGAAAACACAATTTGGAAGAAAAGATGGGAGTAAGATGAATTTAGTCCTCAAATTGCCAAGCCACTAAGCTTCAGAAAAACTAAATTTCATAGTTTTGTCAACAGCTGCATGTCAAGTCATTATTGTATCATTTTTGCCTGATCATCTAAATTTCATCTAAAAACTATATTCTAGATGGCTGCAGCAGATGTTTTATATACATGGTATATATATATTTTATATACATACATGCATATTAACAAGGATTAAAAGGACGGCCCTTCATATCCTCCTTTAGGGAAGATGAGCTGCAACTGAATTAAAAACTATCTCAATTAGAAAAATATATTTACTTACTGTAACTCTTGTACTTCAAGATGGCACCATGCACTCTCGCCACTGGGATGTGTCCGCATAAACAGACCCCACCCCCCACCATATCTCTTTAAGAAGTAATGATCCTTCAAATGCCTTGCCTCCTGTCCAGCTCAAGGTGCCCTACACATGCCAGGTGGGATCTAACAGGTTGGACCATCCATAGTTGTCTTTGTTCCTTTTTCACAGCCTTCCCAGAACACACGGAGCTCTGAAATAACAGGGAAGGACAAGCAGGAGGCAAGAATGGACAGAGCCATCTTAAGGAATAGGAGGTACAAGTAACTAAGTATATTTTCTCCTTCCAGTTGCTCTGTGATTCCACTGGGAGAATAAAATAGCAGTACTCGCCTAATAGTGGGTGAAGAGCTACAAGAAGATGGATTAAAGGATGGCTCTGCCAAATTGAGTTTTGCCTTGCAGCCATGTCCAGGTCATCGTGTCAGATGAATGTGTACTTTACAGATTTCCAACACCTGCACCTGGCCCAATTTGTCACCAAGATGTCAATGGCTTTGGTGGAGTGGGCTTGAACCCCCAGTGGGGAAGGCTTGGAAGTGAGTTTGTAAAATTTCGTGATCTCTTACAAGCCATTTAGAGATTATCTGAAAGGAGATTTTATGCCCCAGCCACATGGCTCCATAGGAGATGAATAGGACATTGGATGTCTGGAAGGAGGCAGTTTTGTGAAAGCAGAAGGTGATAGCTCCTGTGGATGTCCAGAGCGTGGAACTTTGCTTCAGTAGCAGAGTCATGAGGTCAAGGGAAGAAGGGAAGGGAAATGGTTTGGGGAGGTGAAAGCAGGAGCACTACCTTGCCCTTGTGGAGAGAGGGTCTGCAAGTGAAGAGTTCACTGACTCTTCTTGCACTGCAATTCTTGCAAAGTGATGGTGATTAAGGCAGCAATTTTTTCTTGACAAGTGTTCCAAGGAGAGAGGTTTGAAGCCCTCGATAGCATGTTCAATACCATGACCTAGAGTGAGAGGTGGCATTTGTTTCCTGTGTGACCATTGTTATTGTTTCCCCCACCTTGCAGCATGGCTCTGGGGTGTGGCTTGTTCCAACGGTACTGGTTAGGGGGTCTGCAGTACTGTTACCTTCTTTAGAACTAGAAGGAGTAGGGTTTGTTCTGTCTGCCCAAGAAGGTGGAGAGGAGAAACTTATTTTTGGTTGGTGAAGTACATGCAGGGAGAAAGCAGTGGATCAGGTTTCTTTAACCTTGACCAGGATTTTATGAGTGGACTTACCAAAGACTCCTATGCCATTTAAGGGTAATTCCTTGACTTGTTCATGTGTCAGGGGAAGAGCCATGCTCCAGAGCCAGTCACAGTTCTGTGGATGGTGACTGATAAGGCAATATTTCTAGATGTACAATCGAACAAGTTTGTAATAACTGGGAGTTGGGGTTTGGCCACATACATGCCCTCCATCTTGAGGATTCTGAGGGCTCCTCTTTGCTGGTCCTGGAGAGAGGAGATGAAGACGAAGGGTCCTATACAGTCCCAGAGGAACTGTTGGTAGCCTGAGGTAGTTATAGGCACACACTGTCATAGTTGTGGATGCAAACTAACAACACCCAGTACATCGAGGCATCTGTCTTCCCTGTCTGTGGCAAGAGCAAAACAGGAGGGGTGCATGCCTCTGGTTCATGCTGCTACTACAAGGGAGTTAGGTAGAGGGTGCCTGAAGAAGTTCAGTTATCTGGTGGAAGAGAGTAAAGGGAGCCACACTACTTGCTGAGTGGCAGAAGCATGGCTGGGTCACCCATCTGCTCTTCTTGGCAAGATCCATTAGCTCCTTGAGCACAGGAAGCATCATACAAATGACATCACCCCCCCAGCCCCCCAGTTCCTAGAATCCTGATGATTGGGCAAGTGGGGGCTTTGTTGATCAACCTGCGTGGTACTCTAGGCATAGCATTGAGGATCTGCATGAATAGCCTTTAGAAGTACTTGATGCTCTCCCTTGGTGGAATCTGATACGGTCTTGGAGCTGGGGATTCTCATCCATTTCTGCCTTCTGCAGTTACTGGGACCAATTGGCTGTCTATGGGAACCTGAGTGCTAGGGACAGATGTGTCTGAAAGAACTGTGTGGCAACAATTGGTTCAGAGGTAGGCCTTGCCAGAGTCGAGGACAGGGCCTCCAGTTCCAGTCTTGCTTCAGGTGCCAATGACACCAACAGTTCCCTGTTAGGGGATCGTCCACTGGGTTCCTCTCTGAGTAAGTGAAGGATGAAAATAGTTCCTTGGGTACCATTTTGATTGGTAGAAATCACAGGTGGAACAGAAGCAAAGGGATGTGAGACATCTTCTGGTTTGGTGGTGGGACATGGATTGAGTTTGGGAGCATCATAGGATTCTGCTTCTGGAGTAGTTGCTGTACAATTGTCAGGACTGATAGGTATGGCTGCGGGACAAGTGCCATCATCATGTGCAGTCCAGAGGCAGCCAGCAGTGTCAGGAAAGAGATCTGGAATGTCACTGGGATCAGTGACTTATGGAGGAACAGCTACAAGAGCATGATCAGTACTGGCTCTTGAAGCATCTGCCCTGGCTCCAGAACCAGTATCTGCACACCCTATCCCTTGTGCATCCGGTGCTTCTGTCAAGCCTGTATCTTGTGTAATGCCTGGCTGATGATGTCTGCATGCAACCCACATGTCATCTGCCTGCTGCCCACCTGTCTGCCCTTACTTGTGATTTCCTCCAGCAGCCATGACCCTCTCTGTGTTCTACCTCTTGTCTCTCTCTCACCCCTCTTATTTTTCCCTTACTCCTAATTCCAGCCTGGTCTCTGTTCCCTGGTTCATGTCCTATCTCTGGGAGAGAAAAATTGGGCTCTTTTGGCTTGGTGATGCTGGGAACTATCAGAACCTGGGTCTTGAAGATGGGCTCCTGGGGTTCCTGAAGTAGTGGCTGGGCCTGTAGCAACACTGGTCCATCTTATTTTAACCCAGCCACTCCTATACAAGACGACTCCTTGCTCTGGCCCGACCAAATCCCCATCCTCTCTGTTCCAACCGTTGCCATGCCTCCCAGTTTCCTGGTTGGCTGCAAGCCAGCATATAAGACTAGCTGATAGCATGAGAAGCTGGGCAGATCATCTGACCATCTCACTTCCTGTCCTAGTCACGTCCCTGTCTCCAAGTTCCAAGCTCCTGTTTCCTTGCTCCTTGTTCCTCTGTCCTGCCCTGCCCTCCTCCAACAACCCCTGTATTCCCCACCTTGCCTCTTTACATCCAATGTAGCTGTCCATTTACGTCCCAGATGCCTCAAACCCCTGACATTTACTATAAAAGTGTTAGGGTGCAAAGTGCTGTCTCCAGCCTAAAGCTGCATTTGAGTACTAGAGGGTAGAGCTGAGCGGTTGGTATGGACAGAAGATGAAGGAGGGGAAGAAAGGGCACCCAACTGAACAGACTTCTTGATGTCTTCTTCCCATTTTCCAAGGGGGAAAAAAATCTGTTTTCTTGTACCTAGAGGCAGGTGCATTTCATGAATCTTCCAGATACAATATGCTGCAGAATAAAGACACTTGTATAATCTGCTGTCCCTTCTTTCCTCTGAAGACAGATGCAATTGAGCAGTGGGAAGCATGGAGTGGACTAGTGTAGCCATGAAAAATAGGCCTGAAAAGTAGGCCTATTTCAGCTCTTGAATTGCTAAAAGACAGGTCAGTTTAAGTATTGACAGTTTTTGGTGTCACTATTTCTTTGCTGAAAGATGTTTATTAAAAGTGTTTTTTGGTTTATCTCGTTTACATACCAGTTGGCCATGTGCTCAGAAAAATGGGTGAGTAAAAATCATGTGTCTTTTTCTCTGTTGAATTTATTTATTTATTTTCACAATTTATATGCCACCCCCTCCTGCCTCAGGCATCTCGGGGCAGCTCACATTATATTAAAACATTCCAGACATTAAAACAAACCATAATAATATCAATTAAAACCAATATAAAACCCCATCCCCCCCCCAACCCAACCCACCCACCCACCCCATCTCTCTTGGGAACAGCCTGGCAGAACAGCCAGGTCTTACATTGTCTGCAGAAAGAGGGGAGGTCGGCAGCCAAGCAGATCTCCAAGGGAGTTCTACAGTCGCAGCGCAGTCACAGAGAATACCCTCATAGTAGACACCCGGGAACCCTGAGGAGGGCGTCCCTAGCTGACTGTAAGGGCTGCTCCAGGACCCGGAGGGTGAGGCAGTCCTGCAGATAGGATCTGAATATGTCAGATCCTAGTGCAAAGAAAGCCCTTTTGAATTATTTGCTTTTAATTGTATATTGTGGGTTTAAAAATTAGGTGGGTTCTTTGACCCCAAGCAGTGGGTATTTTGTTTGTTTGGAGGCCACTGGTCCAGCAAGAGAAGCTGCAGCCTTTAAAACAAGTGACATATTTTAGCATCTTGTTTGCTGAAAGTAACCTGGGTTAACTGGAGTGCCCCAAAATACCCAGCTGGGAGTAGGATACATTATGGGGTTTACTCAGGTCTGAGATTTACTTTTCCATCCCAAATATGGATAAAAATCCATTATAGATTTTAAGTGTTCATGTTTCAGAATAGGCTATGGAATTCATTTTTCTTTCTGCTCTTTTCCTTTTTGAGACCTATGGCACACTGTACAATTAGCAGTAAACAGTTTTGCCTCGTCCTAGAATATTATCCTGTTTTAGTTACTGGTGTGAAAGTGCAGACATTGTCAGTAAACAGAACAGCCTTGTACTGACTTGTCTAACTCTAAACAATATACTGTTTTGCTGCTTGTTGGATGTGTGTCATTTAAAAGTAAACATATAAAAAACATTAAACAAACAACTGGTTCAATCTGGTTGTAGATGAAGTCCCCCTAGTGGGAGCTGGAGAATTCAAATATGTGGCAGCTTGTATAAATTAATGGATCTTTACATTTCATTTACACTGTTCAACTCTATAAAATTTTGGTTAGAAGTTAAATTGAACACACTTTTAGTCTTGAATATCAGCTCTTTGTAGTTTTGTTATTTCTTTGCATTTAAATCCAACTTTAAAGAGAACTTACAGTCTCTCTTTTGTCCTAGAGGATTGTTTTGATTTTGACAGGGTGGGGGATATGTTGCTTTTTATACTGTGTTTTAATAGTGTTTTAAATCATATTATTGTTGTTTTAAATTGTTTTAATATGTTGTTAGCCGCTCCAAGTTGCTTTTAGCAGAAGGGTGCGGCATACAAATTTTATTATAAATAAATTAATTAATTAATTAAATAAATAAATAAATTCCAGTTGGGATCTGTTTGGGTTACCAATATTATAAACAAAGAATAGAACAGACAATAACAGAAATTAGCAGAAATATTTTGGTGGGCAGGCAGCCACACCTTGTGGATTTTGAACATCATTAAAATTTCTGTATTCCTAATGTTAAATCATATTTTTGAGGCTAATATGGGTTTAATTTTTAAGCTAAACACCTGGCTTAAGGGCTTTCAATTGGAATAGTATTAGCTAACATATTTCATGCTTCACAATGCAAATTCTAAATTGTTTTAAGTTATTCTAATGAAAGAATTCTGATTAAGGACAGTCTATAGCATTTAAAATTACATAAAGATTAAGATTAAAAACATTTTTTTACTGTATTTAATTAGTGAATTAAAGTTTATTTCAACATAAAGTTTGGCTTCAAAGTTGTACCTAAATACCGCATTCAGAGGAATAAGTAATTGTTCCTTTGAATTGTGTCTTAATGAAGAATTCAAAATTTTATAAAGCAGTGTTGCTCTAGAAATTTCTTTCTAAAATGGGTAGAGCTGAGACAGCTCTAGCCTCTTTTCTTCAACAACTTCCTGAAAAGAATCCCTATATGAAATTATATAGAATTTAATAAAACATCAGTCAAGGTAATAGACTCTCTTGGGTTTCATAGAGTACCACTGAGCTAATAGACTTTATTGAACTGGGACAAAGATGAGGACTAGTAAAATGTTACAATGGTCTTGGTTCATAGAAGTAAGGAGGGGCACAGTCAAAATAGCCATGAAGAAGATATGGCTGTGAAGACATGGAAACCAAAATCATCTTTCTTTTGCATCATCACTTTGTAAGAGGCAAACTTCATGCTGATTGGTGGTACCCCTGACCTGCTTGCCTACGACTGGAGGAACACCTGGCAGCCATATTGCAAGACTCTCAGAAATCCTATAAAACTGGCAGGATATTGCTGACGTTAGAGGAAGATCTTGCGTGCTATCCAGACTTGTTGAATGCCTGAAGGGACTTAGTTTTTTTTCTGTCCCAACACTTTTATTTTTATTTTTCCTAAGTCTTTTCTTTTCCATTTTGAAAGTTACTGATTCCTACTTAGGACTCGCCTCTCTCTCTCTTGCTTCAGCAAAGACATTTTATTCACATTTTAAAGTCATTTTTGTTTTAATTTCTTTTTGTCCTAAAAGTTAATTATTTTGTTTTTTTTCCTCATTTCGCACCCTTTAAAAAGCTATTATTAATTCCCAGTTGGGATTTTCTGCTCTCTTGCCTGAGAAAAGGGCAATTCCTACTTTTCCTTTTATTTGTTCGCAGTTGGGAATTTCCTCCTTTTTGTCCAAGAAAAGGGCAATTCTTACTTTTCTCTGTATTTTTGTCCCTAGGTGCAAACTTTACTTTTGTTTTAGGGAAGCACTGTATTGGTGCCAGTTGGGGCGGTTTCTTTTCAATTTTTTTACTCAGCCCAGTGGGCAGAGTTCTCCCAAGTGCTTCTCTGGCTTTTCCCCTCCCTTTTTGGAGGCATGCTCTTTGCCTGTTGAGAGGCCATTCCTCAACCTCTGGAAAATATATTTTTCTTTATATTTTCTATATTTTATTTTTACTTTAGTTTTAATCAAACTTCCAGCATAGCTGCAAACTGACACCTTATCTTACCCAGCAGGACTCTACAAGCCCTGAACAACTTTTGGGACCTGCATATATCTGGGTGGTAAGCCTCAGATATATTCTTAAAGAATATATATATTTGTAATCAATAACATTTTGCGTGTTTCCGTAGTGCTTTCTTATTGCTTTTATAATAGTGTGTAAGTCAGTTTGGCAGGGCAATATAACATAGTATTTAGTCTTAATAACTGCCTATTGTGACTTTTTGGTGAGGAAACTTAAGCTTTCCTGTGGAGATTCCTGAGCCTTGGTGGCGCTAATTCCTGGGAGAATCTTGGGGTAACAGTAGGCCAGGTCAGCAGGCTCAGGAGAGAAGCGGGAGAAAAAGGGGAGGAGAGGGCACCCACTGAACAGTACTGTTCTGGTGCTTTCTCCCCCTTTGAAGAAAGAATACTGCTTTTGTGTATCCAGAAGCGGTTGTGTTGAACAGTAGTTGTCCTTGGTCCCCTCACCCTTACTGAGCAAAGCAGGCAAAAAAAATGGAGCAGGTGTGATCAGACGCAGTGGGGCCAATATTGGAAATGTTGGGGACTGGAGCAGCACCAAGGGAGCTGGCTCTGCACCCAACTGCAACAATGGGTTGGGGAGCAGAGCGGGAAAACTTCTATCTTTCTCATGCAACATAGGGTATTTTCAGACGATACGCGGGCCGTTGGCCCCGTACCGGCACCAACGGCTTCGTTCCCCGCCGGGGTCACCCCGTAACGGCACAACAGACGTGCCGGGGGGATCCCAGCGGGGAAAGTGGGAGGGGCCGGGGCTGCGCGGCGCAACATGCGGCCGCGTGGCCCCGCCCCCTCCACGCACTCCACCGCCCGCCCTCCGAGGAGACGGGCGGGCAGCGGGGCCAATGCGGCCGCCGCATCCGGCCGATCGTGCCATGGCCCGGGATCCCGCCGGGGATCCCGTGCCGTGCCACGCGGCCAGACGTTACTTTTCCTTGGCCACGGCCCGGGGTCCGTTTGACCACGCTTCCCGGGACCTTCCCCCGGCTAGCCCGGGAAGCGTGGTTCAAACGAACCCCATGTGGGGATTGACCGTGGCCAACATCTGGCACGCCGCGAACAGACGTACGGGACACGGTGACCACAGGTGGGTATTCACCGTGGTTCACCGTGTTCACGTAACGTCTGAAATCACCATAGTGCCCAAATAATGAGGCAGGTTCCTACTTCGCCAGCAGGGAAATTTAGTAAAACACAAGAAAATTATTTCATATGATAAGTCAAAAATGGGGAACTAGGGGGAAAGGGGTCAGATTGATGTCCTGTCCTCCCCCTAACCCTCCCCTCTCCCCCCCCATTCTTGCTGTCCCAAATAGTTCATCAACAACAGTTGGCCCAACAAAAGATCTCATCTGAATTACTTTGTCTCCATCTCTCACATTTGGGACCTACACAGCAACCACTCACTCTCTCCAGACTAAATTTTTAGGGCACCCCTGACAACCTGCTGAGGCATGCAAGTGTGCTGTTTGGGAACTACTGCTCTGCAGCATAGGCACGACTGATTGTGAGGAGCTGTCAAAAACAGGTTTGTCTAGGGACAGTGTACTTTAGTAGTACCGCAGTGTAGCGGAGTCTCGAGACCGGGTACCAAGCATGGGTCAGAATAAATTGCTGTGGAAATAGAGGGTTATCATTGGAAGCAGAGGGAGACACCTTCAAGCCTTTGGAGGTCATTTTATTAGACTGAGGTGGGAGCTCCAAGGTAGGAATCTTCAGAGTAGTGCACAGCATTTTCTTAAATTTTAAAATAAATTAAATATCAAACCAATCATCCCTGGAGGGAGGGTTAAATATCCCTCCTCCAGACATGAAAAACATTTAAAATAGATTCATAAAACTAGTCCTTAGGCATTAATTTGCTGGCAGTTCTTTTTTTAGTTAGATCAGTCTAAAGCCGGTAGAGCCTTCATGTTACCCATAGTCTTTCAGCAGAGGAGAATTCATTTTTGAGCCCAGGATTAGCTCTTAGGAATTTCTTGACGCTGTCCACTGTCTCAAAGGTTCTCCTTCTGTCCTCATAGATAAAGGATAGGAGAGCAGGATGGCATATTTGGGGCCTGATTCCCTTGCTGTTCAGCATGTCCATGTGCCTATACCACGCTCTCCTCCTTGCCAGGTTTTTGGGGGCCAGGTCAGGGTAAATTTTAACTGAATTCCCCTCAAATTCCAGGGACCTCGATCCACAAACCAGCCTTAGGATAGCCTCTTTGTCTCGGTAATTGAGAAATTTGGCGATGATTGCTCTGCGGGGTCCCCTGCATGTGGCTTACTACTAAACATGCTCCACTATGAAGGTGAGATTCATTTGGAAAAAGACCCTCCAAAAGCTTTAAAATAAATTTACAGGTGTCCGGAGTCTCACAGCCCTCTTTCACACCCAGGAATCTTAAATTAGAGCATCGGCTCCTGTTTTCCAAGTCCTCACATTTGCTGGACAGTCTCTTCACTGAGGCAGAAAGGGATTGTAAAATGTCTTCCTGAGGAAGGCCCTTGTCTTCTAATGCACTCACACGCTGTTCTGCGTGATCAACTCGCTTGGTAACCAACCACCTCCACTTTCTTGGAAACAGTATTAAAAGCTTTTTTAAGTGACCCCATCTCCTCCATAAGATCCACCCGAGCCCGATTCAGCTACTTTTTAATTCCCTGAACATTGCTGCCACATCTGTGGTTTGTCAGGGCCTTCTATAATCTGCTCTGTGCCAGTGGCAGCCATGTTGTCTTCTCCACCTGGCTCAGAGGCCTGTGAAGATGGAGTGGTTTGCTGCTCACAGAACCTTTTAATAGAGGTTCTGTCACTTCTTTTGGCTGCCTTATCCATTTGGACACTTGGCAAAGTTGTTGTTGTAGAGTTTTGAAAAGGTTTGCTAGTGTTAAAATCTCCTTTTACCTGGGATCCCGGCAGAGCTCATTGACCATGCGTTGTCATGCATGCTCACTAGATAATTTTTATACTTTGTTCCTATAAGTCATAGGTGGAGCATGCTCTCCTAGGGAACAGTTTCTAGTCTCTTACTGAAGTGGTGGTGGCTCTGCTGAGGCAGGTTCACTACTATACAAAAGATGGGTATGATTTCTTATGAGAGAGTTTCTCATTTTTAAATGTTGGGGGTGTGGTTCTGCTGAAGCAGTCTCACTGTCAAACTATCTAGGCATGATCTCTTAAGAGATAGTTTCTAGTTTTTTAAAAAAGAAGTGCCTCTGTTGAGGCAGTTTCACTGGCAAAAATTGATTGGACATGATCTCTTATAAGACAGTTCCTTGTTTTTAAATGAAGTGGTGGTGGCTCTGCTGAGGCAGATTCACTGTTATAAATTGGTTGGGCATGATCTCTTAGGAGACAGTTTCTTGTTTTTAAATTAAGTGGTGGTGCTGCTGCTGTGGCAGATTCACTGCTATATATCTGATGAACATGCTCCTTTATGAGACAGTTTCTTGCTTTCAAATGTATAGCATGTTATTTATAATGTTAGACTCATAGCTGCATATTGTTGGGGGCACGATCTCCTAGGAGACAGTTTTTGGGTTTAACTTGTCATAGCTTATGTTTTAAAGTGCTAGCTTTACAAATACATAACTGAGGGGCATGTTCTCTTAGGAGAGTTTCTTATTTTTAAAGGTTACAAAAAGTGATTTAAAGGGTTAAATTTACAACTATGTAATGGATGGGCATGCTCTCTCGGAAGACAGTTTCTTTTTTTAACAGACAAGCCCCAGCTTACATTTTTGAGCACAGCTACCCTAAAAACTAAAGGAAGCTAGAGTAGACATGTACAGATATTCCTTGAGGGACAAGATCCATATATTAGTATTCGTGATCCAACTATGGGTAATTGGTTGTAACAGTTAATAGTTGTTTGAGCCTGGTAAAAAGAAGTGTTATACAGGTACCTTACTGCTTTAAACAGTATAATGATATCCCGGAGACCTTGACGGCAGCGTAAGTGGTTTCACCTGCCCTTGTCAGGTTTGAGGTTGGTCGATGGAGTGATGGGAGGGAGGAAATATAGGGTGAGGGGGTGGGAAAGAGGGAGAGGGTTTGTTAGGTTTTGTTTGGCTATGTGTTTGTTCTTTTTTGAGCCCAGGATTAGCTCTTAGGAATTTCTTGACGCTCTCCACTGTTTCAAAGGTTCTCCTTCTGTCCTCATATACAAAAGATGGGTATGATTTCTTATGAGAGAAATATATATATATATATATATATATATAAAAAACTGACCGGGGTTGTACTCGATGGCTCAATGTGTATCGAAGAAGAGCAATGGCTATGTTGAAACCAGGACCACAGGGGCGTGTTGAATTAAGAGAGGGCAGTACTTTTTTATGGTCAGACTTCTTTTTATAATGCGTTATACCCTGATAATCTCGGGTTGAAAACATGAAGTTTTAGTATTCTTTTTACAGGAGACACACCTCCTCAGACAGGATGTTGGACGTTTAAGAGATAGATATATAGGTTCTATGTATTTTACATGTGCACCTAAGAAGTGGGCCGGGGTCATGATTGGTGTTTCAGCTGATGCTGATTTTCAGTTGCAGAGACAGATAAGGACCCTGAAGGTCGCTTCTTAATCTTTATTGGAATGTATGGGGGTCGATTACATACATTTGTGAATGTATATGGTCCCAATGGAAATTCAGTTGATTTTTTTTCAGGATCTCATTGGTAGGATCCGGGAGGTAGTCCAAGGGATCATTATAATGATGGGATACTTCAATTGTCTTCTTTCTTCCCCTGATAGGTTCATTAACTTACCCCTGGAAAAATGGCAGAATACAGTAGCTCAGCTATTTGCAGAAGACAACCTAAAAGATGTCAGTCCTTCGTTAGATCCCTATCACAGAGAATATTCCTTTTTTCCGCCTGCCATGAGTCTTTTACGAAAATAGATCATGCGTTAATCTCTCCTGAGGAAGTTGATCGATGCCATGACTTTCCCTGTGGTTTTCACAGACCATCTAGCTATATGCCTTTCAATTCAGACTGCGGTTCAGACTAGGAATCCGCAGAGAATGTGGAAGCTACCGGTTAACCTTTTATATAAACCAATGAGTAGGGATAGGATACTGGTGGTCTTTCAGGATTATTTTCAAAATAATGACACACCCCCCCTATGATATTCCATACACTCTGGGACGTTGCTAAAGCAGTGTTGAGAGGTGAATATATCTCTATGGTTTCACATCAAAAAAAGGAAAGGGCAGCTGAATTAAAAGAACCATATACAAAATTGAATAAACTTTTATTAGCAGACAGAGCTAATCCCAGTAAAAAGTGTCAGAGAGACATAGGGTGTTTTCAGACGTGACAGGGCGGCTTCGCCCCGTTCCGAAAACAACCCAGAGATTCCCAGCCGGGATCACCCAGGCACGGCAAACAGATGTGCTGGGGATACCGGCGGGGAATCAGGGAGGGGGCAGGGCCGCGCGGTGCAATGTGCAGCCGCATGGCCCCGTCCCCTCCACGCTCCCTTGCCGCCTGCCCTCCGGGGAGGCGGGCGGGCAGCAAGGCCAATGCCACCGCAGCGTCTGGCCGAGTTCACCATGGCCCGGAATCCCGCCGGGGATTCCGGGCCGTGATAGCCAGCCAGACGTTACTTTTTATTGATGCCCGCCTGGAATCACTTTCACCATGCTTCAGAGGATTCTTGCGCCGGGAGCCCGGGAAGCGTGGTTGAAATTGACCCCATGTGGGTATTCAGTGTGGCGAACATCTGGCGGCTGCCAAACAGACGTGCAGGGCACAGTGACCACAGGTGGGTATTCACTGTGGTTCACTGTGATCTCGTCACGTCTGAAAATACCCAATATGAAGATTAGAGGGGAGATAAACTTAATAGAGGCGGACAAAACAGCTCAACAATTGAGACAGGTCAAATGTATTTATTATTACTCAGTTAAGGAAAGATAATGGTCAAGTGACCACGCAAACAGAAGAAATTAGAGACCCTAACCAAATTCTATAAAAATTTATACAAATCATCCTCCCCAGACAAAAATGGGATAAAGTCTTTTTACAGGCATTTAAACTTCCTAAAATTGACGAGTTCCAAAATGAGATGCTGAATGAGGCTATAACAGAGGAAGAGATTAAAAATAGCATTAAACAGCTTCCCAAAAGAAAAACAGCTGGAATGGATGGCTTCCCTACGGAATTCTACCAGGTCTTTATTGACTTAGTGGCTCCTATTCTTACTAGGGTACATAACGATATTCTTAGGTTGGGGATGATGCCTAATTCTTTTTTTATACAAACGTGGTCCTCTGTCTCAAGGCAGGTAAACTGGTGGAGGAGAGTGCCAGCTACAGGCCCATCTCCCTACTCAATACAGACTTTAAAACATTCTCTAAGACATTGGCTAATAGGCTAAATGTCTGTATTGGCTCCATAATTTACGTGGATCAAGTTGGATTTATCCCTCTTTGCTTGAGGGCAGACAATATTAGAAGAGCAATAAACCACCAAATCAATGGTTCAAAAATGGATGCCATAATTATATCGATGGATACCGAGAAGGCTTTTGATCGTATTGAGGGCTCATTTCTTTTGGAGACTATGCAGAGAATGGGTTTTTCTGGAACTTTCTAAAATGGGTCTCAGCACTATACAGAGAAGCAAAATCGCAATTGATTATAAACAGAACCTTATCCCCACCCTTCAATCTCAAAAGAGGAACATGACAGGGATGCCCTCTATCTCCTATTCTTTTTGACACTGCCCTAGAGCCATAGTCATCTGCCAAACCCGAGGCCTCTGGAATTGAAATAGGCAATAGAGCATAAAATAGCTCTTTACGTGGATGACATGCTTGTCTTTTTGTCAAACCACAGAAGTTCTGTACCTAAGCTAATACAACTTCTGTACCAATTAGGGGCCCTATCAGGATATAAAATTAATTATCAGAAGTCATCAGTGATGCTTTATAAGAAGCCAGGCTCCTCAGAGATACCTCCAAAAGATGCAATCCCCTTTAAAATAAAAAAGGAAACCTCTAAATATTTAGGAATATATGTCTAAACACCCAGATAATTTATATAAAGACAACTATCTCGTCATATCTGAACAACTGAAAAAGAGACACGGACACTTGGTCAGGTCTTGTCTGCTCCTGGCTTGGTCGAGTGAATTTATTTAAAATGTCAGTTCTCCCAAAACTGCTATATAAATGCCTGGTCCTCCCAATACAGATACCGACAAAATTTTGTGGCTTAAGAAGTGGATTGGGGAGGAGGGGGGGGGGCGTCCCAGAATCAGGCACAAAGTTCTAAACGTTTCCCATCTAAATGGGAGTCTTAATTTCCCCGACCTGGAATTATACCATCGGGCTGCCATTCTTAGAGCAGTAAAGAACTGGTACTTCGCTACTAGAGACGCAAAATGGGTGAATGTAGAAGCCAATATATAGTTGGTGTCTGTAACTGGAGAGAGGCACTGACTTCTCTCAGGCTCAAAGGACCTTTGGCTCAGAGACATCCTTTTATTGGATTAGCTTGGAACACATGGCACAAGAGTGCCCTTAAAATAGGGATAGGTGGAACAGTGTCTCCACTATTTCCTATCGATAATGGAACCCTGAGAGATGGGAATGTCATCCAGCCAAAAAGGACTTCACGTTGCTGAACAGCTGTTTTTAAATTACCAATTTAAAACACAGTCTGAGCTGCAGGCGGTGCTACAATCATCTATCAATCCAATTATTATTATTATTATTATTAATTATAATAATTTATATAGCGCCAGTCGTATGACCTGGTGCTGTACAGAACAGAGAAATAGATGCGGTCCCTGCCTGTGGCTTACAATCTAAAAGACAAGGAGGGGGAGACAGGGAGAGGGGACAGTGGGAGAGACAGGGGAGATGACAGACAAACATTCAAGCAGGTGCGAACTCAGGTGCGTGTGCTTGGCTTGGTTACAGTCAGGTTGCAGCAGTCTGCAGAGGCGGGCAGACAGTAGGTATATGGGAACATCTAGCAGGGATTGGGAAAGGCAGCGAGGAACAGGTGGGTCTTGAGGAGGGATTTGATGGAGCAGAGGGAGGGATTTGAAGGAGCGGATTATCCAATGCAGTATAATCAAATTTAAAAGCTTTTTCACTGGGTCTAAAAAGCTAAGAGAAGGTTTTACACGTCCTCTCAAAGGGCTTGAAAATATTATGTTTGGCTCATTTACCATTAAAGGATTGATTACTCAGGGAACAGTAAGAGTTACGCGGAGTTAAAGGTGATATGGTATAGACCACAATTAAATTATGTAAAAGCTGGGACAACAATTTACAAAAGCAATTCAAGAAAGACGAATAAATAGATATATGGCTTCGTATGCACAAATGCTCCACCTCACTCACCGTAGCAGAAACGCAAACCAAAATTACCCTCTGTCTGTACATGACACCGAGTAGAATTGCCAAATTATGTCCTGAGGTCTCCCTACTATGCCTGAAAAGTTGTAATGAGAGAGGGGACTTGCTGCATTGGGGCTGCATTTATATACAGGAATTTTGGTCTAAGGTCTGGGCCTTTGTCAGGGATGTTACAGGACTGGTGGTGCCTTTCCACCCAGAGATAGCCCTGTTAGGTCTCTTCCCTAAAATACTCCTGATGGAGGCTCACAAAAAAACTTGCACCCAGTTATTCATGGCTAGACAAAATATCATTGCTCGAAACTGGAAAAACGAAAAACCTCCAACGATAGGAGAATGGTATCAAAGAATCTGGTTCATCATGACTATGGAAAAGGTATTGGCAGATGCTAGAGGTGACCTGGAAGAATTCTACAGTACTTGGTTAGAGTGGTACAATTGTTTGAGGAACTTGGTCACACAAGATACAATTGTGGACTCAATTCTACTGAAAGAAGTTTAGGTGGATGCTCATGGAAAATGGTTTGAAAACATAGCACATTTGATGGACCCTGGCCCTCCCCCCCATCCCCTGGTGTGTGTGTGTGTGTGTTGTTTTGTTCGTTTATTACCTGCATTGTTATCGGGAACGGGAATGAGTGGAATTGGGAAATGTTTAAAAGTACATAATGATTGGCTGAGTCAAGAACTGTATTTCTTAATGAGTTCCTGCTCTGTACCTAGGGATTCCTAGTGCTATACCAATGCATGGCTAGTTGTACTTGAATTGTGCAACTCAATAAAGCCTTTTTAAATAATAATAATAAAAAAATACTCCTTATGGACCACTTGTTGGACCATTATTTCGGAAGAAGTTGACATGACTAAAACACATAACACAATATGTATTACAGACATCTGCTGAACTTGGAAAACGAGATATTGTATAAAACTGGGCAATATAACTGGCCCTGATAAGGATATGTTACTCTGCAATTTTAACATTGTAAGCTTCCCTCCTTAGGGGGAAATAGTCAACCCCACAAC
>QEPC01008444.1:183644-260577 GCA_003113815.1 Sphenodon punctatus | reverse complement strand
GGGGGGGGGGCGTCCCAGAATCAGGCACAAAGTTCTAAACGTTTCCCATCTAAATGGGAGTCTTAATTTCCCCGACCTGGAATTATACCATCGGGCTGCCATTCTTAGAGCAGTAAAGAACTGGTACTTCGCTCCTAGAGACGCAAAATGGGTGAATGTAGAAGCCAATATATAGTTGGTGTCTGTAACTGGAGAGAGGCACTGACTTCTCTCAGGCTCAAAGGACCTTTGGCTCAGAGACATCCTTTTATTGGATTAGCTTGGAACACATGGCACAAGAGTGCCCTTAAAATAGGGATAGGTGGAACAGTGTCTCCACTATTTCCTATCGATAATGGAACCCTGAGAGATGGGAATGTCATCCAGCCAAAAAGGACTTCACGTTGCTGAACAGCTGTTTTTAAATTACCAATTTAAAACACAGTCTGAGCTGCAGGCGGTGCTACAATCATCTATCAATCCAATTATTATTATTATTATTATTAATTATAATAATTTATATAGCGCCAGTCGTATGACCTGGTGCTGTACAGAACAGAGAAATAGATGCGATCCCTGCCTGTGGCTTACAATCTAAAAGACAAGGAGGGGGAGACAGGGAGAGGGGACAGTGGGAGAGACAGGGGAGATGACAGACAAACATTCAAGCAGGTGCGAACTCAGGTGCGTGTGCTTGGCTTGGTTACAGTCAGGTTGCAGCAGTCTGCAGAGGCGGGCAGACAGTAGGTATATGGGAACATCTAGCAGGGATTGGGAAAGGCAGCGAGGAACAGGTGGGTCTTGAGGAGGGATTTGATGGAGCAGAGGGAGGGATTTGAAGGAGCGGATTATCCAATGCAGTATAATCAAATTTAAAAGCTTTTTCACTGGGTCTAAAAAGCTAAGAGAAGGTTTTACACGTCCTCTCAAAGGGCTTGAAAATATTATGTTTGGCTCATTTACCATTAAAGGATTGATTACTCAGGGAACAGTAAGAGTTACGCGGAGTTAAAGGTGATATGGTATAGACCACAATTAAATTATGTAAAAGCTGGGACAACAATTTACAAAAGCAATTCAAGAAAGACGAATAAATAGATATATGGCTTCGTATGCACAAATGCTCCACCTCACTCACCGTAGCAGAAACGCAAACCAAAATTACCCTCTGTCTGTACATGACACCGAGTAGAATTGCCAAATTATGTCCTGAGGTCTCCCTACTATGCCTGAAAAGTTGTAATGAGAGAGGGGACTTGCTGCATTGGGGCTGCATTTATATACAGGAATTTTGGTCTAAGGTCTGGGCCTTTGTCAGGGATGTTACAGGACTGGTGGTGCCTTTCCACCCAGAGATAGCCCTGTTAGGTCTCTTCCCTAAAATACTCCTGATGGAGGCTCACAAAAAAACTTGCACCCAGTTATTCATGGCTAGACAAAATATCATTGCTCGAAACTGGAAAAACGAAAAACCTCCAACGATAGGAGAATGGTATCAAAGAATCTGGTTCATCATGACTATGGAAAAGGTATTGGCAGATGCTAGAGGTGACCTGGAAGAATTCTACAGTACTTGGTTAGAGTGGTACAATTGTTTGAGGAACTTGGTCACACAAGATACAATTGTGGACTCAATTCTACTGAAAGAAGTTTAGGTGGATGCTCATGGAAAATGGTTTGAAAACATAGCACATTTGATGGACCCTGGCCCTCCCCCCCATCCCCTGGTGTGTGTGTGTGTGTGTTGTTTTGTTCGTTTATTACCTGCATTGTTATCGGGAACGGGAATGAGTGGAATTGGGAAATGTTTAAAAGTACATAATGATTGGCTGAGTCAAGAACTGTATTTCTTAATGAGTTCCTGCTCTGTACCTAGGGATTCCTAGTGCTATACCAATGCATGGCTAGTTGTACTTGAATTGTGCAACTCAATAAAGCCTTTTTAAATAATAATAATAAAAAAATACTCCTTATGGACCACTTGTTGGACCATTATTTCGGAAGAAGTTGACATGACTAAAACACATAACACAATATGTATTACAGACATCTGCTGAACTTGGAAAACGAGATATTGTATAAAACTGGGCAATATAACTGGCCCTGATAAGGATATGTTACTCTGCAATTTTAACATTGTAAGCTTCCCTCCTTAGGGGGAAATAGTCAACCCCACAACAATTATTTGGGTTATATATTGATTTGGAATTGTGTTGTTGTTTTTTTGTTTTCCCTTCCCGCCCCTCTTTCTTTTCTTTTTCTTGCTATTCATTGATGTTTATGATTCACTTGAGATATGATTTCATAGATCAATATGTAACTTCAGACCTACTACTGCTGTAAACCACTGTTGTACACTTATGTGACTTATAATAAAATTGTTTAAAATAAAAAATTAAAATAAAAAAAAGTAGTGCACAGCATGAAAACCACCAGGAAACGTTTGGAGCCTGTCTCAAGAATTTCTAGGCTAACAGAGGAATGACGCTTGGAGATCGCTTCTAGAGGCAAGCTCTGAGACACTATAGATACTTGGAACATTATAGATACCTGGATAGGGGTGCTAGGCCAAGAGGTTCAGGCTGGATTAGGGGCTGTGATAAGCGAGGCCTACCATTACAAGGAACTGTACTGTGACAACGTAAATAAAAGCAAAATGGCTGGTGAAGACACCAAGTGTATCTGGCTGTTTATATGCAAGTTAAACAACTTAGATTGTTTCTTCATCATTTACAGATAAACCTCTGCTCCCTCAACTTCCCAACCAAAAGGGACTGCTCAGCTAGCTATTGCCACATTGGGTGTAAACAGAGGGATGGCAGTCCTGGAGTGCTACTCATGGATACCTTCTTCACTCCCCAGTTTACTGGTCCGTTTGAAGAGTGCCTGCCAGATGTGCAACCTGGAGTGGGATGGAGGAGCCCAGTATGGCGTACTCTGCAAGATCCCAGAGCATGCCGTGCAGATCAGGCCAGGGCAGAGACCAAACACGGGGCTGCGGGCCGTCTGTTGGGGGCCCGACAGTGCACCTCTCTGCCTGTCCATCTGTTGCCATGTTCAGCATCATGGCGTCATGGGCGCCAGCCTAAAGCATTGAGTGAGCTCCCACAACTGTATGGGCTGCACGGGCAGAGTGGAGGCCAGGCACACCGCCAGTTCATCTGATGTGGCCCCAGGCAGAGCTGGTAACTGGCGGTTGTGGGAGTTGCCCCCCTAGAGCAGCTCCAGGCTCCAACAGGATCCCCATCTGTCTGAAAACATCCATTCTAAAAAACACTGTAAAGTGTGCTGTCCCCACAGCAACCAGCCAGATGTGATAGCTCTGCTTCCCTACATTGTCCAGAGGTAGCACTGCAAAGGGGAAAGGAGGGTTAAATTAGTTTAAAAATAAATAATATTTTCTTCAATTACTCTGGAGTAAGTGGTTTGAGAATCATGGCTTTACTAGTTTTGTTTTTTTATGCAGATTGGCCAAACTGATCAAATACTGTATCTCAGAAGCATCGATAAAAGTTCCTGGTGGCTGGATTTTGTTTTTCATTTGTTTTTAAAATAGTAGTTATGTTTTTGTAATGGATGGGGAATTTGGAAGAAAACTGACGGTAATATCCTTGTGTATTTCCTGGAAAGTGTAACTCAATCCCAATTTTTAGAAGTCAATTGTAACTCTATTTGTTTAGTTATGTCCTCAAAGTCCAAAACAAAACTGGATGGATCTGTCCTTTATAATTACATTTCAATGATTATGTTCTGGCATCTTGTTCTACAGCTTTAACATGCTTATAACAAGTTGCACTTTGAAGTTAAGTATGAAAATGATCAGAGAAAGTTAGTATCTCTCTTGGTAATATTACTCCAGTCTTTCTTTTTACAGTACACTCCTCAAGACACTAGCCTGTCAGCACATACAGATAGAGGCACATACAGAAAGTTTAAATTTGAACAATAAAGTTTAGACAGAATTCAATAATGTGAATAAGTACTATATATTGCAGCAGCATAGTAATGGGTGCATTACAGTTCCCTGGACCTGGAAGATAGGAAAAGCCTTACTCTCATTTAAGTACTATGGGATCTTTAAAGTTCCTTCAGAATGAAGTTCATTCAACAAACATGACCTTGATTATATTTTAAAACCTGAAAGACCCACATAATGTAAATCTTAATGGAATTCATTTTATCTGAATGAATTAAACATGATCTGACCACTGGTTCACTGACTCACAGTAATACAAGCCTGAAGCAAAGACTTCCAAACCAAAAAACATTAAAAAAAAAAAAAAGTAGGGAGGAGGAAATCAATTGCGTGGGAAAAGTTCCTTACAATGATAATTTGTGCTAGATGATTCAACTAGCCAACTCAAATAACACATGGAAAGTTGGACAACTTTCCATGAACCGCCTTCAGTGAACTGCCTTCGGTTCCAGGGCAGCATCTTTTATTTTAATTTGAAATTTTTTAAAAAATGAATACCTTTACTTCAACCCCATTTAACACCTCAGTTACTACTCACTGAAACCGTGATTTTGGAATCAGCTTTTACTGTGTAAAAACTGATGCAGCATTAGTATCATTCCAGGGCCTGAGAACAATTAACACTTTAATGTTTATTAGCAGCAAAAATAATGACATTAGCATTCACATCCAGATCCTGAATCCATTGAAGACAGTGAGAGTCTTGCTATATATTTCAATGGTAACAGGATTTGAACTCCAATTAGAGAAAACAAAGGAGATGTTAGCTCACATTAGCCCGCACCTGCTACATTTTCACCTGCTCATTTATTAGGTGGCCGCCAGCTATTAACCCACACCCGCCACGCAGCCACTACGCACCAGATACAGCATTCTGAGGAGATCGCAGGCCCAACGTGCAGGTTAATCTGGGCTAATGGTTGCACACGTATCCGCAGCTCGAATATTAGATCTGCCTGCAGCGTCACCTGCAGCCAGGTCCACCAGCACCATAGAGTCCCACCTAGCATGCACGGCCAGTTCAGTCTCCTGATTTTGACAGTGGTAGCAGCTAACAAGGCAAGGGGAAAACAAGCAAGAGGTGCCTGTTGATCTAGGGAAAGGAGAATTGGTCACCTACCTCGGTGAATTCCTTTCTCCTCTGTCGACGGATAATCCTCCGCACGGGTAGCTCTGCGGATGGCCGCCGGGAGGCAGAAGAAAAAATAATTTTTCATTGCGCATGCGTACAGAGCTAGCCTCGACTCTTGTCAGTTTATATCCAAGCTGAGGGCCGTTCCCTGAATCCTATAGAATACTTTCAACTTATAACAGGTTAATGCACAAACATGCTAACTCGCTCTTCTTCTCTCTCTCTCTTTTTTTTTTTTTTTTAAATACACTTTCCCCGAAGAGACCCTTAAGCCTAGTGACTCAACCAACATTTCGTGAATCCTTTTAACTTATCCAGAATTACAGAATATATAGTCTCTCGAGCTGTTTGCCAGGGAGGGCCGGATGATTATCCGTCGACAGAGGACAAAGGAATTCACCGAGGTAGGTGACCAATTCTCCTTTCTCCCTCTGTCTCCGGCTAATCCTCCGCACGGGATGTACCTGAGCCCTTAAGATCCCTCAGGGTGGGAGCAAACAGCGCTAGGAGAATCCAGCACTGCCTGCAGCACCCTGCTGCCAATCGCCTCTTCCGCAGACTTGAATACATTCAGTTTGTAATGCCTAACAAAGGTGTGTAGGGACGACCACATTGCTGCCCTACATATCTCTTCATAAGAAGCTCTTGCCTTAAAGGCGTAAGAAGTGGCTGTACGCCTTACCGAGTGTGCCCAAATCTGAAGGGGTGAAACCCTATTTTTGGCTTTATATCCCTCTATGATGCATTGTTTTACTCATTTTTACAGGAGAGTTTTAGAAGCTTTCGATCCTCCCCCACCCGGTCTGATATTTATGAACAGAGATGTAGTGGACCTGAGACCCTGAGTCCTATTCAGATAGATCGTTTACGCTCTCCTGACATCCAGCGTGTGCCACACCTTCTCCTTTGGATGAGAAGGTTTGGGAGAGAAGGATGGCAAAATTATTTCCTGGCCCTATGGAAAATCGAGTTTACTTTAGGAATAAAGGCCTGGTCCACCCTAAGAACCACAGATTGTTCCTGGAAGGAACAGAAGTTCTCCTCCATCGACAGGGCCCCCAATTCTGATACCCTTCTGGCTGAGGTAACTGCCACTAAGAATACTACTTTAAGGGATAAAAAATAGAGAGAAACATGTCTTAACGGCTGAAAGGTAGGTCTGGTTAGGGCATCCAGAACCAGGCTCAAGCTCCATGAGGGACATGTATGAATAACTGGGGGAGATCACCTTTGCTGCCTTCAAGAACCGTTTGACATGTTATGGGATGAGACCTGCCTATTTGCTACAGTTCTAAGCACGGAGTTGATTGCCGTAGCCTGCCTAGCCAGGGTGTTGGGTTTCAGACCCTTGTCCAGACCCTCCTGCAGAAATTGTAGGATGGAAGTGATCTCCGCTCTACAAGGATCATAGCCCTTCTCAGCTGCCCATAAAGCGAAGGTTTTCCAGGTAGCCCCATATGACCTCCTGGTCACAGGTCATCTGGACTTCTGTAGGGTTGCATGGACTGCTTCTGAGAATCCCTTCTTCTTCAGGGCTGAACGCTCAAGCGCCACATTGTCAGTCTTAAATTGTGAAGGTTTTCGCATGTTAGCGGGTCCTGTGTGAGTAAATCCTGTCTCAGTGGCAGAATCTCTTGTTGTGCGTGGCTGAGTTCTATCAGGTCCGAAAACCATGGTCTCCTGGGCCACCATGGAGTTATCAGAATCATCTGGGCCTGTTCCCTGATGCATTTTGCTACCGTTCTCGCTATCAGCGGGATGGGCGGGAAGGCGTAAAGCAGCCCTCTTGGCCATGTTTGATTCAGTGCGTCCACTGCTACCGCTGCCCTGCATGCACTCTTGGACATGAAGCTCCGTACCTGCACGTTTTCTTGACTGGCGAATAGGTCCATTATGGGAAGGCCAAATCTCGCTACTAAATCCCATAAGACCTCCTTGTGCAGAGCCCATTCGTGGGGGTCTATCGTTCTGCAGCTGACCCAGTCCGCTTGAGTGTTGTCTTGTCCTTTGATGTGTAGGGCCTTCAGGGAGTGTAGGTTCTTCTGCGCCCAGGTAAATAACCTCACTGCCTCCTTGTGTAGGGAAAGAGTTCTGGACCCACCCTGGTGATTCACATAGGCCTTGGCTGTTGTGTTGTCTGTGTAGACTAGGATGTGGCGATTGATGAAGCTCTGTGATAGTTGTTTCAGTGCCAGCCTGATAGCCCTGAGTTCCAGGAAGTTTATACTGTAACCTTTCTCTATCTCGCTCCAGATCCCCTGGACTGACCAGGTCCCGGAGTGGGCTCCCCATCTGGTGAGACTGGCATCTGTTGTGACCACCTCTCAAGTTGGTTCTGCCAGTGGTGTTCCTGTGGCGAAGGTTTCTGTTCTTGACCACCAAGACATTAATTGTCCGCAACCCCGGGGGATTGTCACCCATGGATTGAGTCCTAGCGTAAGCTCTGTTTGCATAGGACGCAGCAGCTGCTGCAAGGGTCTGAGGTGGAACCGACCCCATTGTACTTGCCTAGTGCATGATATCAGCAGGCCTAGGAGCTGGGCCACAAATTTGAGTCTCATTCTTCTGCGATGGTGTAGAAGAAGTATCAGCGGACGTATCTTGTTTTGTCTGGCTGGCGATATGAAGACGGCTCCTAAGTCTGTATCGAGAATTACCCCCAGGTGTTCCAGCCTGCGAGTAGGAGTGAGATAGCTCTTCTCCCTGATGACTAGGAATCCATGTAATTCCAAGTACTGCATGGTCCTGTTCAGGTCCTCTAGTATTTTGTGGGGGGAATGAGCTCTGATCAAAAGATCGTCCAGGTAGAGGTATAAGTGTGTCCCCTCCTTCCTGAGATTTGCAACCAGGGGAACTAGGATTTTGGTAAATGTTCTCAGTGCCGATGACAGGCCGAATGGGAGGGCTCTGAACTGGTAGTGTTTGCGCTGATAATAAAAGTGGAGCCACCTCCTGCGTGGTTGCCAAATAGAGATGTGGAGGTATCCCTGAGGTTGAGCGAGACCATCCAGTCCCCCTTCCTCAGGCTTTGGCAAATGGATGCTATCATTTCCATTTTGAATTTCTGAGCCCTCACAGACAGTTTCAGATCGAGTACCGCCCTCCAAGACCCTAATTTCTTGGGTACTAGAAATAGGATAGAGTACAACCCCTGTCCCTCCTGCTCTAGAGGAACTGGTTCTATGGCCCTGATGTTTAAAAGTCTCTGAATTTCGTTTATCATGGCCAAGTGTTTTTCAGGATTTCCTTCTATCAGGGAGGCAACGAATCTCTGTCTGGGACAGGACGTTACCTCTATGCAGTAGCCCTGGGCCACGCACTCCCGCACCCATGCGTCTGATACGGACTCTTCCCAGAGCCCTGAGAAAAGCTGCAGCCTGCGCCCTACTTCCGGAAGTTCCGGGTAGTCAGGAGTCCTGCTTATTTTGTGCAGGAGTAGAGACTCTTGATTTCTGCTTATCAAACCTAGTGGCCTGTCTGTTGTTTCTATTGCGAAAATTGAAGTTACCTGTTGTCTCCCTGGGTTGTCCCTGAAATCTCCTAAATACGTGGAAACCACCCCTAGGTCTGAATGGGGTGCCTCAAAAAAATCTCTTCTCTGTCCCCACTTGCTGAAGGGTCTTGTGTTTGGACTTGTCATTAGCGTCCACTAGTACCTTATCCAGACACACTCCAAATAGTTTCAGTCCTTTATAGGGGGCCCTTTATAGGGGGCTGAGACTAACAGATTCTTGGCTGTGACATCCCCCTGCCATGATCTGAGCCACAGTCTCCTTCTTGCTGAGACCATAGTGGCGTCTGCCAAGAAGGCCATCGCCAGTGTAATGTGTGATGAAATGACCTGAGCCCTTTTATCTGAGATTTCTGGGTTCTGAGCCTCCAGCATCCAGGAAAGTAGGGTCCGTGCTACATAAGAGGCTATAATGTTCACCTTTAATGAGGAAGCCGAAAAATCCAACCCCCTGCAAAGGGCTGCATCTATAGTCCTATCTGTGGGGTCTTTATGATAACAGTCCCCCTCTGTGGGGAAAACAGTTTGCCTCACAAGGGAGACTGCCACTGTGTCTAACCTTTGGATTTTTAAATATTGGTTCCTTCTTCCTCGAGAAGGCGTACAGGGCAGATTGTGTCCTGTTCCTCCTATGGGCCTTATCAGGGTGTTTCCACTCTTCTAGGACTAGTTTTTCAAAAACTTTATCCAGGGGTAGCCCTGCCTCTTTCCCATGGAGGACGGAATGTAATCTCTCTCCTCTTCCTCCTGAGAGTCAGAGGAGTCCTCCTTTATTAGCCTTTCCTTTAACTGGAGGGTCTTGGTAACTTGGGCTAAGAACTCCTCCCTGTAGGAGAAAGGGAACTGTCTATCCCCTTCCCTGGGGTCTGGGCGAGGATCCTGGAAACTCGAGCCTTCTCCTTCAACCCCACTCCTGCTCTGAGTCTTGATCTGAGTTAAGAGTCTAACTCTGTATGCGCGTGATCTCTGCGCTTTTTGGGCTGTGTTTCCTGGGCACTGTCCTCAGAAGAAGGGGAGGATTCCAACAGCCTCGCTGTGGTGCCCCCTTGTGGGGCCTTTGGCCTTTTGTGTCCCACCTTGTGGGGAGATTTTCCCGCACTTCCTCTGGGTGACTTAGGTGAGGGGGAGGGGTTGTTATGGGGCTCCCTTCTCTGCAAATCACATAGTTTGCAGGATTGCAGGATCTTTCCCATAGTTGCCGCCAGGAATGGCATGTTTACTTGCACGCCCTCCTGGTCTGCTGCCACTTGCTGCACTTTGCTTCCCTGAGAGCCCTCCATAGCTGCCCGCGTGGTTTCCCGCTGCTGCTAGGGGGACGCGCTGTGACCGGGATCAGCTCCCGCTGTGCTGTGCTGTTCCCCGGGCGGGGGGAGACTATCGCTGGCCTCGCTCCGCTGAGGCTGGGGGGGAAATGTCGGGAGTCATCGCCCCCTGCTCCCCCGTTCCCAGGCGCCCTGCGAGGGAACTGGCCGGGCTACTGCGGTCACCCAAGGTTCGGGGATTCCGCTGCCCTTAATGCCCTGCCTGCTCGCTGTCACTCGCCATGACCTTCTGTGGGCTCGCGACCCTCTTTTCACTGTCCTTTTTCCTCTTCTTTTCCCTCTAGGTTCGGGGAGAACCAGATGCAATCCCGACGGCCCGAAGGCAGAAGACGCACTGACGAGAGTGGAGGCTAGCTCTACACACATGCGCAATGAAAAATTTCTTCTTCTGCCTCCTGGCGGCCATCCGCAGAGCTACCCGTGTGGAGGATTAGCCGGAGACACAGGGAGAAAAGGAGATTGCTAGTGCCGCTGCCCAGCTGACAGGCAGGCCGAGGGGGAAGGAGATAGTTGGCAGGGCTTCCTAGCTGACAGGCGGGCCTAGCGCCACTGTGAAGAGGCTGCCTCAAGCACATGGAATGTGGGAAGGGGGCTGCCCATTTATTCTATTGGACATGCTAAACATGTATGTGGCAGTTGCCGGGGGGCGGGGAGCTGCAGGGACCGAACACAGGCTCCAACAAGCTAACTGCGTATCTGTTTTCACACAAACAGGACAGTTCAAGGGTTGTTAATCTGGAGATAGTACTGTGGAGTAACTGCCCCTTCTAGGTTCTGTTCTGATGAGCAGTGAGAACCAGGAAGTAACCTGATCCTCCCATTCCCTTACTGTTTGCTGGGCAGAAGTCAGGCAACTGCAGCTGGGGGCAGGGAAAACAAGTTAACAGCAAGAAAGGCAACAATAACAAACTAGTAAGAGGTGCACTTTGGGAACTTGAGAGATTAATGGAAAAAAATAAACAGAACTGCTTGCCTCTGAACTGCACAGACCTTCACCTCCTCTGGAGTAAAGCACTCCCTTCCTGAATTAATGCTGTTTCCCGCGGCACTAATTATACCCCATTATACACATGTTAAGCTTTCTGTTTGTGCGAACAACAGTAAGGATAAAGTGGGTTAGAGATTTTATTAGTTGAAGAAATTGTCCCTCTCCCAGCAGCAAGAGACACAGCTGCACCAGGGGATGCTGGCCCCCAAGGTTGTGGGCCCCAGTGAAACTGCAACACCTGTCCTTATTATAGATACACTCTTGAGCACCAGGCAGAAGAGGGGGCTGGAAGGAAAGCCACAGACTGGGTTTAACAACAGACAAAGGGGCTTACCGCAGGGAGCCCATAGAGGGTTGCAAGCAAGGCAAAGAAGAGCTAGGAGCCTATGAGAGGCTCACTCATGTCAAAAAGCCAGGAGCCCAGAGAGTGATTGACTCTCCTCAGCAAGAGTCAGCTGGGAGCCCAGTGAGAGGTTCACCATGGCAAAAAGGTTTTGGTGTGTTACTTCTGTTAGTTTTTGGAAATATATGAATGAATGAATGATTTATTGTCTTAACCATAAATTGTAACAAAATTAGAACACACAAGCAAATATAAACAACCAATATAAAATATTTTTAAAAAGTCAAGAGCTAGTCCAAATACGCAATATAATACAAAAACAATTTGATTATCCATAGGAACACATCTTCGAATAGTTAAGGAATGTGCCAAATTCGCTACCTTCACAAGAAGTGACTCAGTCGCCAGCCAAAAGATAAACAATTTTGTGCTGCAGGTTCCAATGTTCTTTCCCTTTCAGAACTGACTCCAGTAATTTAACGCGCACATCACACGAGTGTAAACAGGAGAACAAATAGTGGGATAAATTCTCCACTTGGCGCAAACCGCAACGACATATCTGAAGATCATATGGGTTAGAATTATATCTCCCTTCAGTAACCTCAGAAGGCATCATCTGAAAACGCAAGAGCGTCAAAGCTCTGCAAATGGTATAATTATTGATTGAGATAAGTTATTTTTCCAGCCCATGCAGTTTTTTTAGATGGCAAAACCAAGGTGCCACTTTAAGTGAGGTTAAGGCACCTATGTCTACTTGTGCAAAAATGTCCCACAGTCTGGCTTTATACAGCAACTTAGCTGTCTTTGGGGATGCCTTCAAAATAGGAAAAAGAAAATCAAGCTTTCCCCACCATTTTTGTTAAATCTTGTTCCCACTTATTCCTTTTTTTAAGTTGTTCTAACCAGAATAATTTTGGGAAGCAGTCATCAGCCATCTCATGGATATGCATTCAGTATGCAACGATGGCTAGGCATATTTTCATCTCCACAGGAAAAGTGCCTGTCTCAGGCCTCAATTTTCAGGTCTATAGAATGCACCTCTTGAAAGCCCTGCGTCTGCAGCCACCGCCGCTGAAGAGAATGGCCAGCACATCACTTTCAGTAGCGCGGAAAGCACGTAAACACTCCCTGTGCGACTTTCCTCTAGAATACAGGACTCCAGAGGCATTTCTAAGCGCCTCATGTAAAAGTGGCCTCAGACTTGACCAGCTTCGGATACTGTTAGGGACCCCCAGTATTAGACTTAGAAACTTATTTTGAAATAACTTGAGTCTTGTCATCAAAGGCTGTCCCCAGACCTCCTCCCCATACAGGGCTTGTGGACATAGTTTGTGTTCAAGTATCTTTAGAACAAGCTTGATTAACCTCCCACCATCTGTTCTCAGGAAATATATGCCTTTTTGTATATTGGAAGGAATAAGATGGCATGTAGGGAAGAAAAAAGACTGCATGGCAGGGTTGATTAGGGGGCTGGATCCTGAAAGAATGTAAGGCAAGAGGCCTGCAAGTTACAGTTACCTCTAAGTAACTTCTTGTGTGAATAAGCCATTACTATTTCTAACATACTATGGCTTGATGAAAATATACTGTTGTTAGAGGGAGAACAGAAAGAATGTACCTCTGACACTTATGTGTTCACAAAGAGTGCTTAATTATTGTATGGCTTTAAAAAAAAAGAAAAGAAATGACTGCATTAATTTGGTAGAGTTCTGAGACCTGCCCCCCATCCCCAAGTTTTTCACAGGTGGAAAATACACACATGGGAAATATTTGCAAGTATTACTTTTAAAATTTCCTTTTTAAAAGCATGACATTTTATTAAGTATTATAACTCACAGTACGGAAATGAACAAAGAAGATATTTGGGGTCTAACTGACCCCCTACTGCAAAAAACCACATTTCACACTAAAGGTTTTGGGATCT
Organism: Sphenodon punctatus; assembly: GCA_003113815.1. Lineage (NCBI taxonomy): Eukaryota > Metazoa > Chordata > Lepidosauria > Sphenodontia > Sphenodontidae > Sphenodon > Sphenodon punctatus. Next base: position 247,402 of record QEPC01008444.1, on the reverse strand, counting down.
AAATGACCCTGTTTTCCAAAAATATAAACAGGGCACAGAAACTATGAGCTAGACATGTGCAACAAGAATAATAAAATTATACATTATAAACTATAAACAAAAGGAAACAATATAAATTTTACAACAGGGAAAAACTATAAATGGTAAAAGCACAAGCATTGTATGATAAGACTCATACAATTGTACAATTAGAGCAAATGGCTGAGACCACACTTATTTTTAACCACTCTATGCCCTTTGCCTTATTCTTATGTGTCTCAGAAACCAGGGAAACTATTCTTAATTTAAACATTAGCAGTTCTGTTAATGTTATGAGAGACCTCAATTCACAGACATGGTAAAGAGAAAAATTGACACTTAACAGTTTGCTCAAGCGAGAACTGTACTGTCGATCTTCACAGAATCACGCAAGACAGTTAATGTATTTGATATTTGTGTAAGTTCCCAGAATCTATTCACAGCAAATGTAGGCTTGCCAGGCAATCAGTTCCAGAGTTTACCTTTCATGCAATTCATTTGACTCATGGAGTCATTGCTACAAATTGTAATATGTTATGTGCACATTCTTTGAAAACACAACATGGAAGTATAATAAAAAGAAAATCAATACTAAAAGTTTCACAACATCATATCACAACTGTTGCATCAACATTAAGGAACTAGGATGCTGGAAAGTGAGAGATATTACTTGGGCTCTAAGTGACCCTGTCACAGTGGCACATCTCTTCCAGTGAGGAGGTTGTAGCACTGTCAGTTTTAGAGAAATAGCTTCACTCCACTGCCACACTAATCTCCCACCCAGCCACAGTCTGGCAAGCATGGACTAATTCACTTGAGCATTCCTAGAGGGTTTTAAAGGTCTGGCCTCCCCCCCCCCCCTTTCAGCCAGCCCAAATCCTCCAGCTTGGGACTTCTCCCATTAACTCTGGCCCCCCACCAATCAACTCATATACAACAAGCCCCTACATGGAACAAAATAAAGATAGACCCCACCTTGGTCCAGCAGTCTCTCGCAGGGCCCAGGCTTGAGTTTCTCTCCTGCGTTCTGGCAGGCTTCCTTCAACAGCCTGTCTTCCTAGGAGCTCCTGGGTGAGGCTTTTCCTCAGTTGCACACTGCAGGCTTCCAGCAAAGCACCACTCTAGGCAAGCCTCCCTGGGAGTCCTCAGCACGAACACCCTGCTCAGTCCAGCTAAGCTCCAGCAGGTCTAACTAATAGTCCACAGTCAAAAACCCTACAGTCCATAGTCTTCTTCAGTTTGGGCTCTTGGTTTTTTATAGCCAGTTGCAGCCAGTGAACACAGATGAATCTGCCTGGCTCCCATTACTACTGAGCAGCTTGAGTTTTAAAGGGCCAGTGGCTAATTCCAGCCCTCACTCAGAAAGTGGGGAAAGACAGGATCTCCCTGTGCCCTGTCACAGACCCTCCCATTGTTTCGAAGTGAAATTATCCCCTACACAAAACCCACAGTATATATGAAAACAAAACAAATGCTAAACAGTTGTCCTCATTATAGTTAGAGAATAAAGTGTGCTCTGGTTTGATCATCATAGTTTTGTTTTTGTTTTTAAAGAAACTATATGTGTTTTATTTAATTATTTACTTACTTATTTATTTATTTCAACGTTTCTACCCCGCCCCTCCTGCTCTAGGCAGCTCGTGGTGGCTTACAACACAAGCTCGTGGCAGCTTACGACAGGACAGTTTAAACCCCAATAGCTTAAATGTGCTGTACTTTCATTCTCCCATTGACAATCATTGGGGTTTAATAGACTCCAGTACCCTTCTAGTGAGATTTTCCACTGGTGAAAAAACCCACAACAGGTAGGGTGATGGAACCAATGCAGAACAGTTGGCCTCATCCAAGCTTGAAAATAAATACATGAAGAGTGAAGTGTAACAGGTATGCCTAAAAATGTTAATGTACATTTTTGTGCCCCTTTGGGGTTGGAGAGACCCCAAATTCTGGGGAGGGTTTTTAGGGTTAAAAGTAACTTTTCAGTAACTTTTGTTTCAAGGTATTGAGTGTGACGGATTAGATTTTAATGCAGGAAATGAACTGGCAAAACTGGCAGAAATTCATTGCCAGGCTCCATCGCTTTCAGACTAAATCAATGATGAAGAGATACATCTGATAACTCACAAAACAACACAGGTCTTTCAATTGTTTGGTGTCACCATGAGATTTATTAGTGGTAAGATCAATATTATCTGACTGGTTTCTACTGCAGTATTCTTACCTTCACATGTGTCAGTCTCGATGCTGAATAAATAACCCTTTGGACATGTACAGCTATAGCTCCCAGGTGTGTTTCGACACAGGCCATTGTCACAAAGCAATCTGTTCACTGAACATTCGTCAATGTCTGGAAAAGATAAGTTAAGTACACTAATTAACAAGTAGTATACCAGAGAACTGTCCTCCTCTCTCTTGTCCTTCACTTTTTGACTTGTCACCCGCAATAACTGTGTATGCATTAATTCATATTTCTCCATTTGCACCTGAAAAAATGACTAACAACAGTTTTCAATTTTAGTAAATACACTTTCAGATTGCTTTTAGCCAAACTCCTACATTGAAATTTTCCCAATTTTCCATAAACACGCTGAACATGGCTATCATATTTAGTTATTCAATAAACTCACCACTATGTTCTCCATTATTCCTTATTAGAATACAGTGGCCTTGGAATCTTTGGCAGTTTATAAAGAGCCATAACTATCTCACTATGTTCAGTCTGCACGGCAACAAGCAGTGGATGCTTCAAAAAAATCCTGATGTGTTATAACACAATGATAAACCTCATTTTTTGCCTCACCCCCCAAAATACTATCATTGAAGGTAGCAGGAAACAGTATAAGACAAACTTGAGGAAAGTTTGCTATGCTCCAGTTATTCACACACTGCAACACTGCAAACACACTGGGGTTGATCCTGACTTTTTACACATTTGCAGTGGGCAAAGATCCATGCACATGCATTACACATGGTGTGTGGGTAGTGCACAATGTGTGCAAATGTTGCACATGTGTTGTGCATGTAATATAGTATACATATAAGAAACCAAGCATTCCAGAGTCAAGAAACCTACACACAAATGTTGCTCTCCTTAATTTGGACCAGTGACAAACTTTACAACATATAATTATTAACAAAAGAAAAAAATTACTATATATTGCTTGCATTTAAAAAGGGAGAAAAGAATATGTTTCCATTTAAAAGCTCTTTAATAGCGCCCAGTAATGTAACATCTCACTGACTCACACACAAATATTAACTAATTTATCTCCATAGTAATCCGGTGAGGTACAAAATTATTATTTCCATTTTGCATCTTGAGAACTAATGTGCAGAGATTAAAAACTTAATCCATCTCCCACCGAAGCCAACAAGGAGTCTCAGAGAGACTTCAGTAGCATTGGACTGGACCCTACGGGACCTGTCCAAAGTCATACAAAGTGGTATATGTAAGAGCTGGGAAAAGAATAAAACTTTCCAGAGTTTCTAGTCCAGTGCTCAACTGACCAGACAATCTTTCCTGTCAAAAACATGTACGCATTATGGCTCATTTAACATTGCGGGAATAACCTTTTAAGTATTTCCTATCTTTTGATTGCTTGGTTTGTCAAACTCAACTACATTAAGGGCTATATCCCACCCCCCCATCCCGTTTTATTAATATTTTATTATTTTTTATATTGTAGGAATAAAATACAAACAAAACTAATAAAATAATAAATAAAACCCTAAGCATTACAAAATAATTAACATACAGGGTGCAATACTACCGCCGGCTTATGCAGCGGTGATCTGGGCGCCAGGTGCTCAGGTGCGCATGTGCCCTGCGTGTGCAGCAAGCAGCATGGGACAACAGTGTGACCCACACTGCTGCGTCCCCCTCTGCCCACACACCCTGCAGCCCAGGGGATGAAGTAGGCACGGCTCCTGCTCCATCCCCAGGGCTGCGGTGTGTGTGGGCTCAGGGGGTCGCATCGGACGGGGCGCGTCGTTACCCTGCGTGGCTTGCTGTGCCGATGGGGCGTGTGCGTGCCTGAGTGCCTGCAGTCTTTCAATGCACCTCATGTAGGCACAGCTTGCAAGGGCCACAGGATTGCACACACATACTATAAATGTAGTAGAGGTTTGGGAGCTTGACATTAGATGTTTTACAAAGTGATTTCCAGATATTTTCCCATTTCTAAGAACATAAGAAGTGCCATACTGGGTCAGACCAATGGTCCATCTAGCCCAACATCCTGTCTCCAACAGTGGCCAATCACGGTGGCTTGGGAGAAGCACCCAACAGGTCACAATAATTTCTCACCTGTTAACAACATCTGTAAATCCCTTTCCCATTTACCATTAATGTTAACATCTGCTGGACATAACAGCTGATTGAACCATCTGTATGCATTAACAACAAAGTGAGATTTATCCTTAGAACACAATACATATTTTTCCAAATTTGTGTGTCATAAATTATTACATATGTCTTATTCAAATGACCACAAAGTTTTTTGTAAAATATTTCATGTTCATTACATAACTGAAACTTATTACATATGTAAGCAATACTACCATCCGTAATGATAGAATTTATTGCAGCTATACTCTTTCTTTTCCAGATATCTGAAATTTCTGTGTTATGTCTTTTTATTTCTGTATTAATTGAGGGTGTCCCCATAAAGGAATAAAAGGGAGAACTTGTTAAGTCAAAAGATGTTAAACTTTAATTCTGCAATACACTCCACAAAGTGTTAAATACAGTATTTAATTTCAGAGGTCTAGATAAACTCTTAAGAAATGGAAATAAGTATAATGATCTCAATTTAGAGGCTAAATTTTCTTTGATGCTCAGCCATATAGGTTTGTCCTCTGAAATAGTTTCATACATCCAATATTTAAGCATCCTCATATGAAAAGTCAGATAATATAAACTCCCTGCTTCACACTAAATAGTTAATGAAGATTGCTATCGCAGTTTCAATCATATATTAATTTTACTAGCTTATCTAAGATACTAAAATCTGCTAACAAAAGCAGTAAAGAAAGTTCTGTTTCCCCAAGTACTGGTGTTGATACATATACTCAAGAAACCTTCTGTTTAAGAGAGACGTGAGAACCTTACAAATTCAATCATGCTCCAAAAGCATGGTTTCCATGCCATGCAAGCAGTAAAGATGCTGTACAGTCTCACATATTGTGCTCGCTTACAACTCAGGCTCCATGTACCCACATTTTGCCTTGGTCTTTCAGCCCCAATTCTCTCCCTCTGTAGGTTGGGCCCCTAGTGAAAACAAACGAAACGGTAGTGAGCCAGCTCCCTCGGCCACCTTAGGGAGGGCTACTGCAACTGCCACTCCTTGGGTTGGTGGGGAGGGCGGTTCACATGAGCATTCCTCTCCCTCAATAATCTGGGTGTGGGGGCTGCCGTCACAGGTCCCTCCATGGCACTGGTTGGCCGCAGATTCATCCATACAGGACAGGACAGTCTGACCCCCTCTGGACAGTAGAATCAGGCCCCAAGTGGGGTGCCCCAGAGGCACCTTCACCCAATCCAGGTATGAATGCCAAACAGCTGATCAGGGTGCCCCACCATCAGCTATTTGGCTGCCGGGGTGAGAGTGCTCTTCTGGGCCCGTTCCTCCAATCTCACCTCCCAGCAGGGCGGGGTGGGATCTGTATAGAGGAGAGAGAGACTGGTACCCTGATTTAGCCTGGGTGGTAGGGCCTTTTCCCGGGCTGTGTCACCAACCGCTGCCAGCCCAAATGTCCCATAGGTGTTAATTCTTATATTATAGTAGTCCTCAACTGTGCTTTTTTCTTTCATTCTCTCCCCCCCCTGTGTATTCTAAGGTTGTATTCTAGGTTTTCCCCCTCAGTTTCTTAGTTTGAAGAAAATGCCCTCCTTGGGTAAAAACAAACATGCCAGTAACCTGCTCTGGTCTCCAGGCCACTGTAATGTTTGTTATCTGGCTGCCCTATGTTCGTCCTGACTGATCCCGGGCATGTTGGCAGCGAGCTCTGGCTCTCACCTCAGCAAATGGTTGAAGTCACAGCCTGGGCTAGTGCCAACCTGAAAGGGGAAAAGTGGGCCAGAGCGTGTTCGCATGTCTGTTCCTGCTGGCCTGGATTGGGTCTGCCATGACTGCCCATCTTGTTGGGGGACATGGTGCAGTGCAGGGTGGCTGCGTGTATCTCCCCACCCCTGTGAACATTTGTTCTTCAGCCTGACCTGGTCAGGACCATGTCTGCGGTGGCTTCCTGACCCGAACCAGGCCAGGTTGCCGTCACAGCACGTGCCCATTTGTTTTATTTCCCCTTGCTGTGCTGTCCGCTCTCCCAGGCCAATGTCCTAGTCACTGGCCTTGTAGGAGAGTACAAAAAAGCCTGGCTGCAGCCCCAAAAGATGTTTCAAGGTGACAGACCACAGTATTTGTATTTGGTCCAATAATTTTGAGTACATGTTTGACAATTTTAAAAATCACGAAATGCTCTAAATACACAGAAGTTAACAGAATATTAACAATAATCTTTGGTTGCAATCCTCAAAACACTTCAGAATAATCCCACTGATTTCAATGGAATTACTGTGGAGTAAGTAGCTTGAGAATCGAGACTTTTATCACTGTCTTCTTATTTTTAAAATGGATAAAGGATATCTAGGTTAAGAATCATCACTAAATGCCTACAAGTAAATATTTTCATATAAAAATGCATTCTCACAGCATTTTGATTATACTATATCTGTATATATGTACATACTGCACATATAATCTCAGTTGCAGCTGAATAAACAAGGTACATTTGGCATAGGAAAATCCATTTCAAACAGGAAAATTATGTGTAGCATTTGATAAAAAAAAATACGATTTGACAATTTTCTGTCGGAGTGTGTTTCCTCCTGTCAAAAGCTCTTATGAGCGTTGGCTCTTTAAGGTCTTCAGAAAGTAACTGGCTGTAAAATTCTGAAGTCAAACATATGCAAAGAAACATACACACATTGTACATTTGCTTTGCATCATTCTGAAGGAATGCCTGGCATTAAAATTATACAACAATTAACAATTTGGCTTTTCCCTTACGAAAAACAGTGTGCCTTCAGGTGTTGAGAGCACTCATTAGCAAGAATGAACTGTTCAGATCTTAAGTGTGATCTGTTTAATACAATTTTCTTAGCTTTTCAAATATTCTTTCATTGATAATCAATTAATATATTTAAATTATGTAAGTATTTAAAATCATTTTTATTGAACACTTGTTTATAAATAGAAGAATGCATGTACACTAATATGAAATATAGGAAGAAAAATTAAACCAGGAAACCATCTAGCAAACAGGATATTCCAGAACAGTTATGACAAATGTTTTGGGTTATGACAAAGTTGTATTACTCAAACAAAAAAGCAAATAATCTGATCCAAACCCTTTCATAAATGAATTATAAATGTAATTGTGGCCTGACACTGAAAAAAACACAGGGCTAACTGTCCAAATGTAGCTTTATTGTCAAGGAGAAAACTTTTAGAAATTATAGAACCCAATTTATGTAAGCTTAATTTTACTTAAGTGGAAAAATTTCTTGGATCAAAATGAAGCATACTTTGGAACTGTATCTCTGCCACAGCTATGTATTAACGAGGAGGATAGCTTCAATTTGTCCATTTTCTAAAAAACTGTGGTATTCTGGCTATTGGCAACCTAACGTTGAGCCCTCAGATGGAAAGCAAAGTAAGTGAGATTCAGAGTACAGACATGCTAAATTGGTAGAGATCTGAGGTTTTCCTTACAACAAAAGGTAATTGTTTTTTCTCGAGCACACTCAAGGTCCTAGTCTGCTTCCTCTGAAATTAATGAGACAAAATGGATTGAATTATATATTTTATTGGACCAACAGTTGTTGGTGGAAATAAGCAAGCTTTCGGGCCCTTCCTCAGGCATGCAGCATAGGCAGTAGAAATACATAAACTGAGCAAATGTAGGGCAGGTATATATGAGGGGGCATGGAATGGACAGGAGTGGACAGGACAAAGTAGCAGGTGGAAGGGGGGTAAGAGAGAGAGATATGTGCCAGACATTTAAAAACAGCTGTAAAATGATATATTTTACAATTATATATAAAAATAGCTGTTTTAAAACAGCTGTCTCGCACATCTCTCTATCTCTCAACCCCCCTCCCACCTGCTTCTTTGTCCTATTCACTCCCACCCATTCCATGGCCCCCTCATATATACCTACCCTACATTTGCTCAGTTTATACAGTCCTACTGGCTATGCTACATGCCTGAGGAAGGGCCCTGTGTGGCTCGAAGGTTTGCTTATTTCCACCAACAACAGTTGGTCCAATAAAAGATATCATTCAAACCACTTCATCTCTCTGTCACTTGGGATCAACACAGAAACCACACTCTGGGTAATTTCAGATGTGACGGGCCCGGAGGCCCGCCACGATGAACCGCGGATCGGGGAGGGGCCGGGGCTGCGCGGGGAGGGGGTGGGGCTGCGCAGCGTGCGGCCGCACAGCCCCACTCCCCCCGCGCTCCCCCGGCAGCCCACCTTCCAGGAGACGGGCGGGCGCAGCAGCCAATCCAGCCACTGCGCCCAATCCCGTATCGCGGTCTGGGCCACGATCCGGGATGGGCCAACGTAACAGACATTACTTTTGGTCCATCCCGTATCGTGGCCAATCTAACCACGGTTCTGGACCTCCAGCCGGCCAGAGGTCCAGAACCATGGTTAGCTTTGAACCCTGTCAGGAATTCACCGTGGTGAATATCTCGCGGGGTTCAAACAGACATTCGCATGATCACAGCCACCACAGGGAATCCACTGGGATTCATTGTGGTTGACTGTGATCTCGTAGCGTCCAAAATTACCCTCTATCTCTGGATCTGAAATTAATGGTAGCTTTGCCATGACTTCAACAGGGAAAATAATTGATACTAAAATATTTCATGTTAATTTATAAATCAAATAACTTACCAATGCAATTCCTTCCAGAGGGGTCAGATTCATATCCACTGTTACAATTGCAACGATAGCTGCCACGCAGGTTTTCACAAATCCCATTAGAACAAATATCCGGATCTAATGCACACTCATTGATATCTGTATTAAGGCAACAGAAAAGATGAATGCATGTATATTACATATTGTTTGTCAGGCTTGTTAGAACCCATAATGAATTCACACGTAAAAATACAGTGCTATTGACTAAAATGATGAAATCTTTTCTTCATTGCCATTAATGAGAGAACTACCACCAACTTAAATGAAAGAAACCAAGATTTAAAATATCTACTATTCTGTGTGTCTAGTCACTGTAGAACTGGGTCATAAATAAGCAGTTCATTAAGTGAAATACTTTATAGATATCTATCCAAGATTGACACATAGGCTCATTTGTAGGATAACAGTTCAAAGTGACTGCATTTAAGAGGCTTACAGTAGACTGGATTTGCTCCATTAGAATCATAGCAATCGCTTAAAATTTGAAGTCTTGACATGCAGGGAAGCGTTTCTTCTAGGAATGGGATGTTATATGTCCTTCCCCCTACTACTTTAGTTAGAAAACATTGCTTTAGGAAGAAAATGTTAAATGCTCTAAGATGCTACAGAGGTAGCAGCTTACCTTTCCTAACACATATCTATCCCAACACATGAGGCTGGACACATATTGGATCTTATGTTCCGCACTGGCCTGGACACAGCGGTTCCAGTTATCGGAGGTGTCGTTATGACACCATTGTCATGGTCAGACTATTACCTTCTGAAGGCCCAGATCTCTGCCCTCCCTTGTCCCTGTAGGCGTGGTTGACCAGTTCACATGGTCCACTCCCAGAGACTAATGGATCCAATAGGGTTCTGGAAATCTTGGGGGGATTTACCCACTGACCTTGATGGCCTCCCTGTTGATGCCTTAGTTGAGTTTTGGTATGGCATTCTGACTTGGGCAATTGACACAGTGGCACCTAGGTGTCCGCTGATCTCGATGGCCTCCCTGTTGGTCCCTTGGTTAATTGTGGTATGGCATTTTGACTCGGCCTATTGACACAGTGGCACGCAGATGTCTGCTTCCTCTGTGGTAGCAGCACAGGTCTCCCTGGTATACTGAGGACTTGAGGCTGCTAAAGTAAGAGGGTAGGTGGTTGGAGCTCAGGTAGCGTTTGAAGCGCACCACAGTCAACCGACTCCAGTATATACTGTTTTTAAGGAACTATACCATGTATGTGGTGGCAGCAAAGAAAGCACTCTTTGCAGTCACCATAGCAGCTGCAAAGTGCCATCCAGTGGAGCTCGTCTGGGTGGCGAATAGCTTATTAAATCCTGGCTGTCTCTGTCCAGAGTTAGAATCCTGAGACAGAATGTGGTCGCCGTGTTGGCCCCAAATGACAGAGAGACCAAGTGGTTCGAATTATATCTTTTATTGGACCAACTGTTGGTGGTGGAAATATGCAAGCTTTGGGGCCACATAGGGTCCTTCCCTCAGGCATGTAGCATAGCCAGTAGAAATATATAAACTGAGCTCAGTTTATATATTTCTACTGGCTACGCTACATGCCTGAGGAAGGACCCTGTGTGGCTCGAAAGTTTGCTCATGTCCACAAACAACAGCTGGTCCAATAAAAGATATCATTCAAACCATTTTGTCCCCTGGAATAAAAGGCATTGACTGTCTGCTGTGACGAGTTTGCCACCTACTTTGTAGACAAAGTCGCTCAGATCTGGCTCAACTTGGGTGCTGCTACTTTGGGTGCAGGGTCAGAGTTTGTGGTTGAAGAGTCTCTGTCTTGCAGCTTTGATCGATCTCTCCCACAGATGTGGAGGATGTGCTGTGTGTGTGTGTGTGTGTGTGTGTGTGTGTGTGTGTGTGTGGTCAACCAGTTGCGAACTAGATCCTTGCCTGTCCTGACTGGTGAAAACCAGTCGGAAGACACGGGGGGCATTGCTGGCCGGGGTTGTCAATGCCTCCCTTTGGAAGGGAAGGGTGCCCGATGGTCTTAAAACGGCAGTCATCCATCCCCTGCTCAGGAAACCATCTCTTGAAGTTGACTCCCCTGCCAGCTATTGCCCTTTCTCTAACCTCCACTTTTTAAAGGAAGGTTATTGAACGGATGGCTGCCTCGCAGCTTCAGGAGCATCTTGATGCTATTGGATTCCTAGACCCATGTCGGGTTTTCATTCTGGGTATGGCACCGAGACTGTGCTTGTGGCCTTGGTTCAAAGAGTCATAATGCTGGAAGGGACCTCAAAGGGCATCTAGTCCAGCCTCCTGCAGCACAGCAGGACCTGCCACATCCCAACCATCTTCACAGAGAAATCCCACCAATAGCTACAAGTAGAGACTGGGACCAACCAGAGCACACTGATGCCTGAAATAACAGGAAATAATTTTAGAAAAAGAAGGATCCAGATGTCCCAAACATGTAAGCCACTCCCATCCTGCAGGTGAAGGCGAAAAACCCTCAGTCAACTGCCAATCTGCTCTGAGACAGAAAATTCCCTCCTGACCCCTAACTTAGACCCTGAGCATGTGCACTGGCCTCATCAGCAAGGCAACTGATACACAATATAGTACCCAGGCTTCAGTATGCCCCAACAGTCCCACCTCCAGCTGCAGACAACTTTGATGTTACAGGAAGAAAAGGGGAAAAAAACCCAACATGTATTGCTGGGGGTGGGGGACACTTTATCCTGTATCATCAAATAATAAAAACTCCTCACAATATATATGCCATACATTTATCCAACTCTATTTTGAAGCTTTTCAGATTCTTTGTTCCAACTGCCCCTGGAAGCTTATTCCAGTATTTCACTGCTCTAATTGTTAAAAACCTTCTTCTAATTTCCAGCCTAAATTTATTGATAACCAGCTTGTATTCATTACTTTGTGTACCCATGCTTCCTTTTAGTTTGAGCAAAGCTTCTCCTTTTATTGTGTTAACTCCCCCGATATATTTGTACAATGTAATCATATCTCCCTTAACCTTCTCACAATCTCTGCTTGGAAACTGACAGGGGAAATTATACCCTGGTGATTTTGTTAGATCTGTCAGCGGCCTTTGAGACGGCTGATCATGGGGTGTTGTTGACACGGCTGCGGGACCTGGCTGGGGTGTGTGGAACTGTTCTTGAGTGGTTCTTCTCATTCCTGGCTGGGAGAAGCCAGAGGGTGATGATGGGCAGTGGCTTGTTGTCCTCTCGGGTGCTCCCGTGGGGGTCCCACATCTTGTCTCCACTCCTGTTCAATGTGCATCTGAGGTCCCTGTGTGAAATCGTTTGGAAATTTGGAGTGAGGTGCCATCAATATGCTGATGACACTCAGCTCTATCTCTCCTTTTCATCCGACCCAGGCTGTCACGGTGGTTACCAAGTGCCTGGCTGCCATTGAGGACTGGATGTGGGTGAGCTGACTGAAGCTGAATCCAGACAAGATTGAGGTGATGATGGGGTCCAACCTTCTTTGGTCACCCAGGTTCGCAGAATTGGGGGTGCTCTTGAATCCACTGCTGCACCTGGATTGTCAGGTTGGGGCACAGACCAGGAGCACCTTTGACCAAATACACCTGGTGAGAAGGGTGCAACTATTTTTATCAAGAATAAGATTTGGCCACCATCATCCATGCCTGCATAAACTCGAGGCTAGACTACTGCAATGCATTGTACATGGGGCTGCCTCTGAAGACTGTTCAGAAGCTGCAGTTGGTGCAGAATGTGGTGGCCTGTCTTCTTTTGGGGGTAGGTCGCCGGGAGCACATTACACCGGTGCTCCAGAGAGTCTGCACTAGTTGCCAATAGCTTTCCGGGCACTATTCAACGTGCTGGTTTTAACCTATAAAGCCCTAAATAGCTTGAGCCTCAGTTATCTGAAAGACAACTTCCTCCCTTATGTCCCTTCGTGGCCCCTGAGGTCAGCTGGAGACTCCTTCTTTCAGGGCCATTATATTTTTCCAACCAGAGCAAGCAGAGAGGTGTTCTCGGTAGCTGCCCCACCATTATGGAACTCCCTCCCATTGAAGGTCTGCTTAGGCCTGAGCTGGCTCATCTTCCTGAAACGATGTAAGACCTTTTTATTTGGCCACACATTTTTCAGGTAGGAATAGGATGAGATGGGATTGCGAGGGAGGTGTAGGGGTGCGTTGGGTATTGAGGGTTTCTTTATTCTGTTTTTGTTATTGTAAGCTGCCCTGAGACTCTGTGGGAAAAGGTAGCATAGAAATATGAATAAATAAATAAATAAATTTACAGAATAAAATTTGCTTCAGACAAATATGATGAATGGAAGTTAACTATGGATATAGGAATAAATTATTTGTGTGTCTGGTTACTTCATCATCTCTTTTAAAAAGAGATTTTTTAAATATATGTCATGTCCCTTGGTTCCTAGTAAATCATCCAGAAGCATTGGAATTGCTGGGCCAGATTCTGATCTCAGTCATGCCATGTTTAAACTGGTATTACTCTACTGATTTCAGTGGATTTACTCTTTTATAAATACTGCTGCAAGACAGATCAAAATCAGGCCTGTCACATACACAGAAACAAAATTGAACAAAAATCAATTTGTTAACCTAAGTTATGGTTAAGATAGCAAATTATCTGAAACTTCCTCGAGAAAAAAAAATCAGCATAAGCTTGTCCACTTTAAAATTTCATTATGGATCTCTAGGTTTGGCTGAGGTTTAAAGGCAAGGTTCTTGTCACACCCTATGGGTATGTAGCATACCTTTCCCCTAACCGAGTCTCCTTTTTATTTTTGTGGAGGAACAGGGAAGAGGTTTAGAAGTCAGAGTAAAGTGCGTAAAAATGGTCAGATAGAGGGATGAGTAAAAAGGGACATGATTGGGGGTGGGAACTGCCCTGTAAGGATATGTTCAGAGAAGCATGCCAGTTATAGGGTTCTTGATCAGAGAAGTTCCTCTGGAGTAACTGCCTCCCTCTGCTTCTGTTCACACAACCAGAGTCCAAGATTAAATAGCTTCTCCCCTTACCAGCACTGTACACTCTGATGTCAGCGCTCCAAAACCTGGGAGCACATGCCATGGCTCCTACTCTCAACCCACCCCCACCAACTTTCAGCAGGAGGCAGGAAAAAGCTATAAATTGACAAACTAAACACTAACAAATCACCAGGACCAGACAGCATTCACCCCAGAGTTCTGAAGGAACTTAAACATGAAACTGCAGACCTACTGTTAGTAATTTGTAACCTATCGCTAAAATCTGCCACTGTACCTGAGGACTGGAGGGTGGCAAATGTAACCGCGATATTTTTAAAGGGATCCAGAGGTGATCCTGGAAACTACAGACCAGTAAGCTTGACATCTGTGCCAGGAAAAATGGAGGAAACTATCATTGGGTAATTTCAGATGTGACGGGCCTGAAGGCCCGCCACACTGAACCATGGACCAGGATCCGTTTTGGATCCCGGTCAGGAATCAGGCCGTCTGTCCTTTAGACGTGCCACCCTGATTCTGGAGGGGGAAAAGGGAGGGGCGGGGCTGCACAGTGCGACCACATGGTCCCGCCTCCCTGTGCTCCCCCGGACGCCCGCCCTCTGGGAGACAGGCGGGCACAGCGGCCAATCCTGTTGTGACTGGTGTGAGAGCTAGAGTGAAAGTTATAATTGCTCTTGGATAGCAAAAGGGGATTGTATGCTTCCTTTAGGCACCCAACAAAGATTGCAATCTGCTTTAGATTTTTGATGGGGAATTACTATACATGGAGCTTCAGGTATCTAGCAGGGATGGTAACTTCTGCAAAGTTTATTAAAATCCCCTGAGTTTGAAACTGTACGCACTGTGATTCACAGTTATTTCTCTTGTGAGATATTAAGCTTCTCCAAGTGTCACTAATGAAACATTTCTGTTCAGCGCATCCTAAAAGCTTGGAGAATTTACACATATACAGTGCATGTTACTAATGACTTGTGAACAACATCTCTTAGAAAGTGTAATACACTTCGAAAATATGCTGAAAAGTAACATCTATAAAAAAGCTATAGCTATGCTTATTCACTTAACATTTCAAATAGTAAACCTCTTAAATTTAACCTAAATTAAATATCATTTTAGAAATACTCAATATGCTATGCAATAGTAGTTTTAAGATTTTATCGTCTCAACTACAGTAAAAGTAAGTTTTGCCCTTGACTTTAGAGATTCTAAAATCCGGTCTTTCTGTAGGATATGGTTATACTGATAATCAACAATATTAAAAATGACATACTATGGCTGTGTGCACTATGCCATTGGAGTATCCTCTTGTAGATCTTGGAAAAAAATCTCTTAACTATAATTATCTAATTAAAGAACTTGGATGAAGTTTGCATACACTACTTGCTTGTTTCTTTTTATTTCTGATAAGTCCAATATAAAAAAAAATGTACAGCATTACCTCTTCCATCAACAGTAATACCAACGCCACTGCTACACAGACCATGGAATTCAGCTAATCGGTTCAAAACAATACGTTGCACCAAAAAAGAGAGAAAAAAGTTAGTGATGTTATTTTTATCTTTTTAAATTCACTTACATCTTTCCTAAATAATCTTAATTAAATCAACAACTATTGCTATTACTACTAATATCATGTGTCTATTCACGCCTGAAACCCCCCCAAATTATTTGCATATAAAAACCACTGAGAGTAGAACAGTGGTACAATGTTATCATGCTGTATCAGGTGGGGAACCTGAGGCCTGGGGCCAAATGCAATCGACATCTAATTTTTATTTAGCCCCTTTCCAGCTTCTGAATCTGGCCCCTGAATCCAGTTCCAACCCCCAAGCACTGAAAGGCAAGGGAGCAGACATGAGGGCATGCACACAAGGATAGGGTTCAGATTCATGGAAAGGATCCATGATCTGGACCCTTCTGTTCCTGAGTGCACCCTTTAAATTCCAAACTTTGTCTCTCCCTATGTTCACCTCTCCCTTGTTTCCCCACCCCCTTGTCTCTTAGATTGTAAGCCCTCTGGGGTTAGGAACCTGTCTATAACTATTGATTGTACAACGCCAGGTACACTGCTGGCACTATGTAAATAACAAACAACAACAATAATAAAATATTTCCCCACCCCTGCTCTATCTTATTAACACAATAGTTTTCCCTATTGGAAATGACCCTTTTTTGCCAGCAAAAAAATGCATCCATTGCTAAAATTTGGAACCAGCCCTTAGCCATTATGCAGATAACTTTGGGTGTTTTTAGACAAGCGCCGCCCCCACCCATTACCAACCAATCACCCACCCATCATGCATATTTCAGGGCTGCATAGGGTGTCAATGGGTGTGCAATGTGTGGAGAGGTGCTTGTCTAGATAGGCCAGAAATAAGCATATAGCTCAAAAGACCCAGAAGATGGACTTAACTCATACCTAAAGATCAATAATAATATTATATTATGAATAATCATAATAAATAAATTGATTTTATTGTTATTTATAAAATCCACCTCCCCCACGAAAATGACACTTGGGGCACTTCACAAAATACCATAAAATACAATGTGATACAATGAAATAACTTAAACTCCATTTAAAACAGGTAAAAAGGGGAAGTAAGGAGGAAGGGAAAGATATACTAAGGGGTACCAGGAGTGGATCCTCTAAAAGCACCTGAAGAAGGCACCTAAAAAAAGCACCTAAGAAGGCACCTAAGAAAAGCACCTAAAAAAAAAGTCTTCGGGTACTTTTTAAAGGTCAGGAGGGAGGAACAAAGACAAATATCTGGTAAGAACCAGTTCCACACAGAGGGAATTAAAACTGCAATATGATACGATGAATGAAACAGTCTAGAAGTTAACTTATGGCATTATCCTGTCATTGAGTTAGTACCTTAGTATAATTATTGATGCCAACCAACATTTTTGCATCAGAAAATGTTATCTTTTAGTATTGTGGTTGAAAATACAGTGAAACAAGAGTACAAGCAGCAAGTTTTGAGTTCGTACACAGCTGTCTGTGTTTAGCTGTTACTGGAAGAATGAACTCCTCCTCTTAAAAAGATCTCGTTTAAACATCAATCTGTTCTATAATCCAACTGACTATGGAGGCTTTACACCTTATGACCAGCTCTGGAGTTTGGCACAGCCCAGGCAGTATAGTATGCCTCCCGCATTGAGTCCTGTTCTCGGGACCCTCGCCGCCTGTTCTCTACCTTTGACTCCCTCCTCAAGCCTCCCTGTCCTCCCCCTCCTTCTTCCCTTTCTGCTCAGGATCTTGCCTCCTTCTTCACCTCCAAGATAGACAAGATCCGCCTCGACATCGCTTCCCACTCCTCTCTTCCCACTCCCACCCCTCTCCCTCCTCCCCCTCCTTCTCTCATGTCCTCCTTCTCCCCTGCCTCCCTTAAGGAAATCTCCTCTCTGCTCTCCTCCTCCAACCCTTCCACTTGCCCCCTTGATCCCATTCCTTCCCGCCTCCTCACCTCCATTACTCCCACTGTCGCCCCTTCCTTCCTGCACATCATCAACCTCTCCCTCTCTACTGGCTCTTTCCCTTCTGCCTTCAAACATGCCACAGTCTCTCCTATTCTCAAAAAGTCCACTCTTGACCCCTCTGACCCTTCTAGCTATCGTCCTGTCTCACTCCTTCCTTTTGCTTCCAAGCTGCTTGAACGTGTTGTCTACTCCCGCTGCCTTGACTTCCTATCCTCCAACTCCTCCCTTGACCCCCTCCAATCTGGCTTCCGCCCCCTTCATTCTACTGAAACTGCTCTCGCTAAGATCACCAACGATCTTCTGGTGGCTAAATCTAAACGTCTCTATTCCATTCTTGTCCTCCTTGATCTCTCTGCTGCCTTCGATACTGTTGACCACTCACTCTTGCTGGATTCCCTTCACTCCCTTGGCTTTTGTGGCTCTGTCCATAACTGGTTCTCCTCCTACCTCTCTGACCGCTCCTTTAATGTGTCTCTCTCCAACTCCGCCTCCTCCTCCTTCCCCCTCTCAGTTGGTGTTCCTCAAGGCTCTGTTCTTGGCCCTCTCCTCTTCTCGATCTATACCTCATCCTTAGGCAAACTCATTGCCTCCCATGGCTTCCAATACCACCTCTATGCTGATGACACTCAACTCTATCTCTCTACTCCCTCTCTCTCTCCCTCTGTTCAAGCTCGTCTCATCAACTGTCTCTCTGACATCTCTACCTGGATGTCTCAACGTCAACTCAAACTCAACATGGCTAAAACTGAACTCCTTATCTTCCCCCCTCATCCTTCCTCTCCTTCCTCACTGTCAATAACTATTGATGGAGTCACCATCCTGCCTGTCCCCCAAGCCCGTAGCCTAGGCTTCATCTTTGACTCAGCCCTTTCTTTTAAACCCTACATTGACTCTGTTGCTAAATCCTGTCGCTTCTCCCTCCATAACATTGCTAAGATTCGCCCTTTTCTCTCTGTCTCGTCTGCCAAAACTCTTGTTCATGCTCTGGTCATCTCTCGCCTCGATTACTGTAACCTCCTTCTCACTGGCCTTCCCCGGTCTCACCTTTCTCCCCTCATCTCTGTCCAAAACTCTGCTGCCAGGGTCATCTACCTCGCCAGTCGCTTCGACCATGTGCAGCCCCTCCTCTCTTCGCTTCACTGGCTTCCCCTTCCTGAACGAATCCTGCACAAGCTCCTAGTCTTCACCTATAAAGCTCTTCACAACCTTGCTCCCCCCTACCTCTCTGCACTTATCGCCCTCCATACTCCAGCCCGTGCACTTCGCTCCTCCTCTGTCCCTTCTCTCACCCTTCCACGCCTTCCCTGCTCCCCTAAGCGCCTTCGTCCCTTCTCACTTGCTGCCCCCCATGCCTGGAACTCCCTCCCTGTCCACATCCGCCTTGCCCCCTCCCTTCATACCTTCAAATCTCTCCTTAAAACTCACCTCTTTCGCTCTGCTCTGTCTGACTCTTTATCCTGCTGAGCCACTATTCCTATACCTACGATCGGTTTACCCTTATCCTTGCAACATGGACCTGCCTGCTGTCATTCTCATCGTAACCAAGCCAAGTACGTGCACTTGAGACCTCGCATCTTCATGAATGTTAGACCCCTTGTCTCTCCCTCTGTTCCCCTTCCTAAGTCTCTCCCCCAGCTCCTGTCTCTCAGATTGTAAGCCCTAGGGGCAGGGACCGTGTCTATTTTATTACTTTGTAAAGTGCCAGGTACACTGCTGGCGCTATATAAATGTTTGTTAATAATAATAATAATAATAATAATAATATAGTATACTGAAGTACAAGCACATTCAAAGTGATATTTTACCTAGCCCAAACTTTTTGCATTTGTATGAAAAGTCATTTCCAGAGACAGTCTATCTATTTTCAGAGATTACACACAATTGTATATTTGTACAACTGTACAATTGCTTTTACAGTAAAATTAGCGTACATCCCTCCTTCACAATAAATAACATAAACATGACTTTAAAATCCACAGACTATGTATCTGTTTGAATAGGACATTTTGGTCTCTGATAGCTGTGAAATCAGAAGTAGAATAGTGCAGCTTTACCTGAGTTCTTGGCAGGACATGGATGGCAGGGCTCTCCAAAGCCGTAGTCTGGATTAGCACAACAGCATTCAGATTTTGTCACAGCCCCAGGGAAAGGACGAACACACACTCCCTTTTTGATCCCGCCATAGCATGTGCTGCGCATATGGGTATCTAAGAAAGAGGAAGCAGAGAAATAATTCAGTTTGGAAATGGTGTGAATGAGTATTGTTGTTGCACCAACAAAAGAATCGATACCTGCTCCAACACACCTGCTTAATTAAGTCTTGTGTGTGCAGCACACCCCATCCTTCATTGGCTCTGGCTCCTCCACTCGAGCAACCACTGTAACCACCCCCAGTGACATCTAGGGAGGAACTGTGCTAACGCCAGGTTGAAGACTGGGAGCTGGCAGTGGAGCAGCTCCTTCCCTGCTCCTGGACCCGGCAATTACCTGAGTGGGCAGGCACACTGAACGGGGAGGGAGGTGGGCCCAGCAGGTGCAGGAATCATCTACTAATCCAGTGCTGGGCTAGTATGCCCAGCTCTAGTTCGCCACCCCAGAGCATCCGCATGTTGTTGTAAGTTTTGTGCCCATCTGTCCTTGCCCTGGGTGATCAGCACCCTGTCATTCTTGCTCCCCTCCTTCCTCGACCCACCTGTCCCCAAGTGCACACCCCTCTGCACTCGCCCGTCCAATGACTTATGGCCCCTGCCCCAATGCACTTTCTGACTCTTCCAATTTCCTCCCCCACCTGTGGTCCCTCCCAATCAGTTCTGTCTGGGCAGGTTGGGGCGGGGGGAAGTGTCCTCCTTTACACACACACACACACACACACACACACAAAACTGTTCAGGGGTTGAAATATCACCTCTGCCTATATGCCCTCTGCACTGTGCCTCCCTGAACAACTTACTTCCCCCATAGTTTTGATATCTCCCACCATTAAAATGCGACTGACAACAGAAGACTCTCCCAACCAATGTCAGAGGGAGAGGACATTCTCACAGCAAGAGGTAACATCCAGAAACCTTTGTGCGGGCTTCTTTTTCTTTGTATGCAAGACTCGGCTTCTGTCGGGATATAATGCAAAACAACTGCCTACATTCAAAAGCAAAGTTTGTCTTTAATATTTATCTGAATGTTCTTCTTATAAAAATTATTTATTCCTCATTGTGGTGATTTATATGTCACCTCAGCTATACTTCTGTCATTCTTACTCATGTTAGAAACTTTCTCCATGAAAGTTACATCGAAATGAATGGCATTATTCATGGAGTAAGATACTAAGTGCAAGACTGTAAAATCTATTATGTATATTTTGTGTGTGTGTGTGTGTGTGTGTGTGTGTGTGTGTGAGAGAGAGAGAGAGAGAGAGAGAACCTTTTCCGTTCTATTAAAAAACCAAATCCAACCCCATGTAATATTTTACCTCTCAGTCTATAAATACTTGTCTGGTGCCGAGAATTTCTGAATATTATTATTTATATCATTCAGGCAACAGTTAGTTAGAAGGTTTGTGAAGCCAAAGGAGCATATACAGTAGATTTCTAAACAGCAGGCAGACACTTTGCAATTCTATTCAGGGTGATATATGAATACATTTTTTGTTATATACTATCTGAAAATTACCCACATTACTGCATGTCTGAAACAATGATTATCATTTTGTTGCAAAACTGAATTTTCCAAATCAATCATGATTCTGCTGAAATGGCTCCCTGACATTTTTAGAGCATTTCCTGTCCAAACTATAAGATTTACAGTAAACCTTTAAACTTGTTGTGGGTGTCTTCAGATGCAATAGCGATTGGGTGCTTAAGACATTTGCCACGTGGCTGTGCATTGTGTCTAAGTATTGTCACTATTTTTGGCCACTGGTCTGCTCCCTGTTTGCCTCCCATTAACTCCTCATTGGTTGCCAGGATCTCGAGTGTGGCAGCGGTTTTCCCTCTCCCCGGGGCTAACGTTGCGTCTAAGATATTGGGTGGTGTGTTGAGACATTTCCAGTCTGTCTGCCCTGAATCCACCCTGTCTTCCCAGAATCCTCCACTCTGCGCTGCCGCTCAACAGCTCGTGCCTTGCTGCACACTGTCTTTGCGTTCTCTCAAAGCACCCAGGAGGCAAGGGGGTGAGCAGTAAAGAATTAGCTGTTTAGCTGCAGCACAAAGCAGAGAATCTGAGGCAGACCTGACTGCTCTCCTGCATGAACTACAACTCCCATAATTCCATGGGAATGCTTCTGCAAAGGGAGCTTCTGGTGCGAATGGCAGGTAGGACCCCAATTAGCCCCTGGATGTGGAAAGGCAGCTGTTGCATGCAAGTACTGCAATGTATTAAACACAAGGAAACACGCATGGCTACACAATGGTGTCAACACACATTTAGCCACCCCTTTCCAATGCATCTAAAGGCAGCCTATATGTTCAATTGTGCATGGTCAAATGTAAAATACTATGAAGATCTGGACTTACAATTTGAGGACCTACAATCTACTGGAACAATGGTGGGAGAGGGAGAAGGCAAAAAGAATTAGAGAAAACTAAACATTGACCTGCTTCCTCCTACAATCTCACTGCCAGAGGCTGAGATCACTAGCCTTAGCTGAAGCCCTACTCTGGCTGGAAATTCCTGAGCCCAAGGAGAGATCCGAGCCTGACTCGAGAGACCTCCCCAAGACTGAGCCCAAAGTATCTGGGCCCAATTCAGCTCTGTCCAGTCATGCTCCAGTCAGAGGCAGCCCCAGTCATTGTGGAACACTAAGCAAAGCCACATCAAAAAGGGTCAAGAAAATGCCACCAGCCTACACTTTCCTAGCATCCCTTACAGAGTCCTGAGACATCATGGTGTTTCACAGGGGCAGGAACCTGGACACTGGTTCAGGGGGCTGTGGAACCTGGACACTGAGACTTGAGGAGAGATCACCCCCTGTCTGATCCAGGCCTGATGGGAGTGCTCACGTTCCACCAGGCCCAGATCAGGTCACAGGGCTCTAGCTGTAGCACCCCAAGTGTGTTCAAACACAGGCAGTTGCCACGTGAATTGTGCTTAAAGAGGACTCTGTCACTGTATCCTAACTATGGAACCCGTAACACAATAGAAATGATGCTGGGAGCTTACCATTTCATACTGTGCTTGCACTTCTCAGCACTTGGCTGGTAATACGTGCCAACACTATGAACAAATATCATCACTGCAATGTCAGACCTAATACTCTTACTTTTGTTGGTTTAATACATCTTGCAATGTTATTTTAGCATAGCTTTCAAATTGCTACAATGAAATGCTTGCATTTACTGAAATATTTTTGTGCTGGTGTCATCATTAACGAATAAAGGAGCATTCTGTCTGCTCCTATTAGCTTCCTTCTTCTTCACACAACACAGACTTTTCCAAATAAATTTTCTAAATTGAGGTGGTCACAGAAGGGGTCAGGCTGAGTCGGCACCGAGTGGAATGTTGCCCCGGTGTTTCTTTGGTTGACAATTAGCTTCTCCCTAAATATGACAATTTATATGTCAGCTGTGTTAAACTCTGTTAATGTTGGCCTTTTCTGTATGAGCATATTCTTGCTCTAGGGTTGTGCAGAGAGTTTTTGTGACCCACCATCATTTTCTTTTCCAAATCTGAGCCATAAGTGTGTAGATCATTCTTCTCGACTCAGCCTGCGCAGGGACTGCATTCTCACCAAGAGCCAGCTCTTCAGCAAGAGGGCAAGGGAGCGGTTGAGAACAAGAACAGGTCTTGATAACTATAAGTCTAATTTTTTGCTAAGCTTTATTGTATTGTGGAGCTGCAGGAGTTGTTAGTCTGTGAGGGCTAAAGCTCTTTCTCTGTTGATATTGTCTTTGAACTTGTAAGATGCTCTGAGTCCTTCTACGAAAGGACAGGATACAAATTCAAAATAATAGTTAATGGTCTGCAGAACCATATTAAACAGTAAAAATTACAATTCACTGGGGGGTGGGGACTAAAGGGCCTATAGCTCCCTCACATTAGCACCCCTGTCTGCCTGTTTTCCTACACCCACATCTCCTGCAAAGGTAAGCCCATAATGCACATATGCTAATCAACGTCACTAGGTCCCCCTGTCCTTCAGAGATAGGTGCAAACCAAAAGCTGCCTATTTTCTGCATCTCCATCCTGGCTGCATTCTAGTATGTGAGAAATTTTGAGGGTTGATGATGGCTTGTTTGTTCAAAAGGTTTGGGAATCATGAGATACCCAACTAGCTGAGTTGCCATGACAAACCCACACTGCAACATCTGGCTTAAAAGTAAACTGCAAGTCACACAAAAAGTTGTTGACTAAAAGCCATCGTATGTATGTAGGTAGGTAGGTAGGTAGGTCGGTCGGTCGACACTGATTATTACTGAATAAACTGCACCCTGTAGTCCATGGCCCTTTTTACACGGACGGAGGTGGGTGGGTGGATGGGTGTTTAGCCACGGTGGGTGGAAGTGGTGGGTGTGTGTCCGTTTACACAGACACACACCCACAGAGCCTCCTCTGGTTTTCCGGAGGGCTTCATGGGTGGAGGTGGGTGGAGATGGGTGTGCAATGGGTGGAGGAGAATATTGCGTGGGAGCGCGCACGCACCCCCACCCATCCAGCTCAGTATTCAAATGGGCGAACACCGAGTGGACACCCATTCCCCCACCCACCACTGGCCGTATATACAGACACACACACCCCTGCCCGAACACTGAGTGGGGATAACGGGGGCCTCTGTGTAAAAATGGCCCATGTCTTATTAATATATTGCTTATAACATCAGAAGCCATGTGCACAGTTTCTTGCACTTTCAACAAATGCACTTTTCCTGTTTGATTTGGAAAGTTCACCTCTGTAATTAAAAATAATGCCTAAAAGGAATTATTGTTGCCTGTGTCTTACATCTTTCTCCCTCACACATTCAGAGATTTTGTCTGTGATGTTATTCTCAACTCTTGGCTATAACATCTAGACAAAAAAACGCCCCCCAAAAAGATGCCGGACAACTGGGAAAATGACTGGAGAGGAGACTATTACTATGAACAACTTTTACATCTTTACTTTCTAGGTTATGAGGTTTTTGACCCTTCAAGCAATTTGAAATCGCACATTTCATAGAAGATCTTGCTATACAAAAGGTGTTTTAAGATTATTATTTTTTTTTGCATTTGCTAAGGCTAAGGCTGTATAATGTGACATCAATAATTTAAGTTAGTGGAGAACTTCAATTTGCACCTCATGCTTCTTATTTCAGTCCCATGGCATCCATCCTCTATTTACAGACATGCAACCTGATCCTCAAAGTGCTCCACCAACACAAGTCCATTGGAGACATTCTGACGAGCTCACATAGAATTGTTTTTAGTTAGATTATTCTTCTATGGTCACTGGATATATACATACATATTATCCTGCTATTTGGGTTGGGGTAGTGTTTTTGTGTTTATTTTTGCTCTAATCGGTCTTTATAGAGGACAAAGCACAGATCAGAAAGAGAAGGATGGAAATAGGAGGAAAAATATATTCAGATGCACTATTCTCCCCTCAACTAAGTGAGTTATTTGGTTGATGGTGAAGGAAGGGGTGAGGTACAAAATACTCAGAGTAGAGTC
Organism: Sphenodon punctatus; assembly: GCA_003113815.1. Classification (NCBI taxonomy): domain Eukaryota; kingdom Metazoa; phylum Chordata; class Lepidosauria; order Sphenodontia; family Sphenodontidae; genus Sphenodon; species Sphenodon punctatus. Next base: position 222,321 of record QEPC01008444.1, on the reverse strand, counting down.
CCTCTTTAACAAAACAATCATTAAAGGATATTTCTATACACTGAAATAGGAAGCCGAGAGGAAAAAGGAGCACAAAGGTCTGCTCCTCTAATTACATGTTGTAATCAGCTGGAAGAATGAGTAATCTACAATCATTTTAATTCTATTGCAAATTTTAAGAAGTTATTTAATTTTATTCTTTTATTAAAAAATGTGCAAGTATGAAAGTAAATTCTAGTTGCTTTTGAAGAAGTATCACTTACCCACACAAACACGTCCATCAACCCCAACAGCAAGGCCTGGGGGACATTCACACCTAAATGATCCTTCTGTATTGATGCAGTGGCCATTCATGCAAATTCCTGGTGTCTGGCATTCATCAATATCTAACAAGAGGAAATCATGACTTACTTACTGCTGTATTTTACCTTTAATATAAAGCAAACCCTGTCCTATGGCTTTACTGTGACTGAAGGATTGGTAAGATTTTCTCTTTTGTTTCCCATGAAAATTTACTTTGGAATTAAACTTGATATTCACCTTCTCAGCCAGAGAGTAGATACTTTAAAACAGGGTGTTTTTAAATGACATGGGGTGGGGTCCATGATCGGTGTGGGGAGTGGGTATGTGGGGGAGCACTTCAAACGAGCAGCCCCACACACAACCACCCCATCTATGCAGGGGCACTCAGGCTTTCCCCAGAGAAGCCCGTGCATGGACTGGGTGGGCGGTGCATCAGTGTTTTAAAAAAACACAACCGAACATAGGCAATTAAACTATAACTCTTTGAGTAGAGTCCCTCTTTAACAAAAAAGCTTCACTGGCAGTGACAACATCTGACCATTATGTCGGTGGCAAAATTGCTACTACAATTCTTGATTGCAGGAACAAGACTAGTAGTGAGGGTTCTCTTTGGCCAGGAGTTCAAGCTTTACACTGAAGTGCATGGAAATAATTTGGATTTCTACTTAGCTATAAATGATGTGTCTTCATATACCATTGGCTGACCTTTATGGTAGTTTTTTTCAGTCGCCTACAACGGTGGCACCTAGATTTGCATCCAAGTTCACTATAAGGAGAATCTACTGTACAGTAGATTGCAACAATGTTCAGCACTAGTGTGCTGTCCTGCAACCACATATATAGGATGAAAACAGACATGCACCTTAACTCCACTTTAACACCGCTTTAACATTTCTTATGCATGTTGCAGGGCTGCACAAGGCACCAATGCAGCCCTGCAACATGCGTAAGAAATGTTAAAGTGGTGTTAACACAGATAACTGTTTTTTAAAATATTGATTTTCAAAAGAAAAAACCTGTGAAAGCTTTAGTTTTGCTACTCTCTTTTAAGTTTTACATGTTATTTAAGAGAGCTGTGGCTGAACAGCAGGGAATTTCCCCCAGATTTCTAAATAACACATTATTTGTAAGCTTGCCAAGTATGAAGAAAATAACGAAAGAGCGAGAGACTGGAGTGCTGCTTCCTAAACAAATCCATCTCCTGGAGGGCGGGCCCACCCATCTCCTGGAGGGCGGGTGGCTGGGGCAGCGTGGGGGGGGAGGGCTGTGCGGCAGCACGTTGCGCCGCGCAGCCCTGCCCCCTCCCCGGATTCCCCGCCAGGATCGGCCACCGCGTCTGTTAGCCCGTGACGCGGTAGCCCCGGCGGGAAATCAAAGGGTTGTTTCCGTGCTGGGGCCAATCAGTCCCGTCACATCTGAAAATACCCAGAGTTTACACACAACAAAAGAAAATAGCTCCAATTCTCAGTAGCAACAGCCTAGAACCACAGAGCGCACCTGCAGTCCTGCGACATGTATAATAAAATGTAACACCGATTTTATCAGTGTTAAGAGTGTGTGTGAAAAGGGCCTTCTAATTTGTTAAAATAGAAGTTGAATTTGACCCTTACTTGAAAGGTTTCTTTTAATAACCTCCCTAGAAAAGCTAGCATTAAAAACCCACATGATTACGGTAATGCTGATTTAATAACTATGAAGTTATTCTAGTGCTATAAATAATTGAAATGGAAGTTTCCATTTGTTTTTTCTAAACTATTAATCTTTTGAGGAAGTTATATTTCCACTGTTTTTGCAAGAAGTACAGATTTTATTATATCTACATAATATCCAGTACTTCTTTAGTTTTTCTAAAGAGAATTAATCATCTAGCTATTATAAAAAGCAGCCCCCTATTTATTTATTTATTTAATTTCATTATATTTATATGCCGCCCCCCCCCATGCCTACGGCATCTCGGGGCGGCTTCCAGCATAACATAAAACAATTTTTAAACAAAAAAAATCTACAATATCATAACTGTACCTATGACATGGTACAGTTGCTTCCTAGAAGAACATGTTTTTTCAATGCAGTTAAAGTCACTAATATACCAAAATCAGCAGGATGTTGTAAGATTATAAAGTACACGTAAAGATTTCCTATGCTTACATGACTTTCTAGAAAGAAAAATATGGTTTCCACGAAGATTGTCTTATCATGCTAGGTTCCATACATACATACCAGTACAGTAACGCCCATTTGGAGCCAAGACAAAACCTGGTTTGCAGATGCACTTGAAGCTACCATCCTCATTTATGCACATCCCATTGAGACACATGTTTGTGGTGGTACATTCATCATGATCTGTAAAAAAAAAAAGAAGAAGAAAAAAAGACCATAGTGTAAAGATTGATTTATCCCCTTTCCCCCAATGATTTGGGGAAATCATATACAGTGATTTATACCCTTTTGTTTTTGCCTTGAGAAAACAACTCACATGCTTCTGTTAGGCAAACCCTGCCACAGTAAACAGTAAAAGTACTGTAACTCTTCCATGAACTACCCACTAAAGCACTATCAATTCCCAAGCTTCTATAGACAGGGGCAACCAAACACTGTGCACCCCCAACCAGTGATGCAATGCAACAAAGTAGACCCCAAATTAGACTAGACTATCCCAGTTATAGTGGTACATCTTTGAAGACAAAGAATGATATGTAAAGTGTGCTTCTGAAAAGTTACAGTAGGGTCCATTTTAGTAAAGAGACAAATTCTCCATACCAACACAGTTTTTTCCATCGGTTGTTAGTTCAAATCCAGCATTGCAAATACACTGGAAACTTCCATCTGTGTTGATACAGCGTCCATTTTTACAAAGAATACCATTCTGTATGCATTCATCAATATCTAAAGTAAGAAAAAGAGAGAAAAACAGAAAAAAAATCTACTTCTTTCAAGGATAAATCAATACTGGGAGAAGAAGTGTCCCTGAAAACACTTGGTAAGGTTTCAGTAAAATGATGCCCCATTTTCCTTTTTCCCTTCCCTCCTCTTTTCCTGGGGGGGGGGGGATGTTTCCACCTTTTTTTCTCTTCCCTCTTTTTTAGATGTTTTAAGTTTGTGTATTTTTAAGTGTATTTTTATATTTTTATATATTATAAGCTGCCCCGAGCTGCCTTTGGCAGGAGGGGTGGGATATCAAACGATTTAATAAAATAAAAACTAAAATAAAAATCAACAAGCTAAATGTGAAATAGCAATAACTACTAAGAACCTAGCAGTGTGAACATTTTAAAAACTGAAAGAACCTGGGAGGAGAGCGACCAGATACTAGGGATGGGAAATCATACTGAAGTTTGGGTTCAGGTCTGAATTTTTCATTTCATTTTTCATTTTATAGTTTATTTATATCCCGCCTCTTTCCAAAGACTCGAGGCAGCGAACAACAATCAATCAATAACCACATTTACTGGGGATCCTCTCCCACGCAGGGGACCCAGCATACACAATACCACAATTACATATACAATAAGCACAACCCCTCACACCAGTTTCCTCTCTGAGCATCCCTACAATCAGTCAATGGTCCCAACTACCAAATACCCTGCTCTCACCAGGGTATATGGCTGGCTCCACCCCTCTCTCACCAGGGGGAGTCAGCCAACTCCACCTTCCTCCTCATTTACAACCCACCCTTCCCTATATTCCCCATAATGACCCATTTGGTTCACACAATGGCCAAATGAGCCAATACATTATAAACATAAATCAATATAACATGTTCTGGGTGTTCCACACAGGGGCCCAGAACAAACATTTCTAACACATCAAACAATTTAACCAATTTAACATACCCACATTGCCAATAATCATATTTCTACACTTAATCTACATACCATGCTACAGTCTCCCCCACAGAGACCAAATAAGTCCCCTCCTCTGATCAACCCAACCTCAAACTGGATTTTAGATTGTATTGTTCGGAATTGGTTCCAATCCGAGCAATCTGGAGCTAAATCCATGTCTGCCCCCAACCACCTGCCCAGCCCACGCACTGGGCAGAGCTCTTGAGAGGCAGAACTGGGTGAGATGGCCTGTGTGTTGGGGGCAGGGGGAGGGAGGTGTAGTTGCCTCCCAGGACCTCTGCACGGCACCTGCTTCCTCTGGGCCCCAGCCTATGCCCACCCGCATGCCTGCCTCAGCAGCTCTGGGGTGGGCAGACAGGCAGGAGTCCGGGGAAGGCAGGTGCCAGTCAGGAGTTCGGGGAAGGTGGGCGCTGGGCAGGAGTGTGCCTGGCACGGCCTTGTCAGGACCACACCAGGAAAAATACCAGAGAAAATAACTTCACATGTACAAAAATGGCTCCCATGGCCGTTCAGCGCATGCACAGTCATTTTCCTAAATGGTGCCGGCAGCATCAGTGCCATTCTGGAAAATGGCAGTTGGTCTGTGCATCCCCGGCTGCCGGCTGAGCATGTGCAGACTGGCTGCCATTTTCCAAAACAGAAATTGTCATGCATGTGCAGAATGGCCATGGTGGCCATCTTTGTGCATTTTTCCGAAGAAGAAATACCAGGGTCACCGGAATCCGGAGCCTAGGGGGAAAAAGGTAAGTAAATCAACTAACCCCCTCCCTGCCCACCCCTTTGCAGTCCCTCTGCCCCCAGATCTGCTCCCCAGACTCCTACCTGCCTGACCCAGCACTGCTAAGGCAGGTGCTGAGGCAGGCGGGCACAGGCAGGGGTCTGGGAGAGGCAGGTGCCGGGCAGAGGTCCAAGGGAGGTGGGCACCAGGCAGAGGTCCAGGGGTGGCAGAGCTGGGGGCAGGATGGGTTTGGTGCACACATAAGAAGCTGAAAGATTAAACTAAACTGCCTGAGTCAGACCAATAGTCCATCTTAGCCCAGTATTGTCACAACGTGACATGGCAGCAGGGGCTTCAAATTCGGGTTTAAATCTGGCTCTTCCAGGGCCTCCGGCAGAGTCCATCCCGGTGTGCTACCTGAGACCCTTCCAAGCCCCCAGCAGAGGCCTCTCCCAGGTGTGCTACCAGGGATCCTGAGGTGGAGATGCTGGGGACTGAACCTGGGACCTTATACATGCAAAGCAAGCACTCTTACCACTTGAGCTATGCCACACCCCCTTGGAGTGGCCAAAGAGCTTTGATAGACTCCACTGGGGGAACCCAAACCTTTTGGATTATATTCCCCGGTAGGATTGGATTGCTTCTTATCAATACAATTAGTCCAAAATCCGATCAATCGTACTGATCCGACTCCGATCTTCCCATTCCCTACCAGCTACATGGCATCTCTAGGCAAGTCCCAGAAGTGTAACCCCTGGGGTTTGGAATTAAGGACCAAATGTGTAACAGTCACTATATAAATAATGGAGAGAATATTCCAGTGGCGGGGATGGTGGGAGATGAAACCGCTGAGGAGGAATGGGGCACTGACCGAACAGGAGTATCATTCCTGGCCCCTGGCAACCTAATCTCTTTTCCCCCTTTGTTCCATGGGCTTTGTGACAACAGGTATCACAAACTGATACAAACATTTAAACACATTTGAAGACTATTGAAAAGTGGCATATTGCAATCTTGCTCAATAATAATAATAATAATTAATAATAATCTCTCTATATAAACCATCTATTAATATGGACTGTAAAAGTTCTCTTACAGCTGTCTAAATGAACTGGAACTACAAAAGGAATGTATGAATGTCAAATGTCAATAATGGATCACTTATGTCTAAAATCACTTTTATTTTAAAGCAAAGGTAATCCAGATTCATAGATTTTATTTTAAAACTTACATCATCATGATTTATTGCAAAGGCAATACTAATAGTTATTTTCTGAAGTCCAATAAATTCTGATATAGGAGCTCAGACCTAACAGCTGTATAGTATGCAGTTGTGCAAACAAATTTTCTTACCAATGCAAGCTTGCTTGGTAGGAGTTCTCTGGAAACCTGTATGGCATTTGCAATAATAGGATCCAGGTGTGTTGACACAGTCTCCATTAGTGCATGGGTTTGATATGCACTCATCAACATCTGTTGGCATCAGATTAGACCATTAGAGAATTCACGGACTATGATGAATTTTTTTCTTTCAACTACAGCATTTATGATTGAAGAAATAAAGTAATTAAGTCAAATACTAAAATCAGAAGTCTGTAATTGGTTCAAGATTACAAGAACATACAATTACTCCTAGTCAAAAGTGCAGGGTTGCTCTGTCATTCACTTTTCGCACAACACTTTTCCAGAATGGGGGAGGAGCTAGAACGGGTTGTACTCCATACTGGCTTCCTCTCCTCAAGGAAGGTTATGTAAATGTGTCCTTAGTGTAAGTCTGCAATCACATTTTCAAAAAGAGGTGAGATACTAAGCATTTATTAAATGGGTTTTTTAAGAGCCAAGTAAAAGACAGCCAGAAGGAATTTTATATGTACTCTGACCACCACAGCTGAACAGTTTGCACTCTTGATCAAACCAAGAAGCATGGCCAGCTCTTCAACCAGAAAATGACTCAGTCAATGCTTCTTCCCTAAATTTGGAAATTATGTGAGTGAAGAGATCTAAAGGATCGTCAATTAACGGGTCGGCAATCAAAAACGTCTCCCTCAGCAATGCCATCTCCCTTGAGGCAAAAAGTAGATTAGCCCTCTCAGCCACCCTATTAACTCATCTCAGCATTTTAAGCCCCTTAAGTTCTAACAGAGCAAGGCCTGCATTTTCCTCATTAGTTTCCAAATGGTCAAGTTGGGATATATAGGGATATAATATTTACTGGCAAACCCGTGACCAAATTGTGACAAAGATGGTGAATTTCGTCCATGCCCTTTTTTTGTAGACGCAACTTTTTGGTGAAGTTGAATTCAGTTGTCCTTAATTAAAGTTTGGGCTCTAGGAGTCAGGCCTGCTCGTACCCGATCTGTGTGGTGGAGTTAAGATTACTACCTAGATTTCCTTTTAAGGCACTCTGCTGCCTCTCTATTACTGTGAAACCTGCTATTGTGTAACCTATTGGTTCTAGGCCGTCTGCCCAGGTAGATCTTTCTTTCTTTCTCCATATATATATATGTGTGTTTGTGCATGTATATATGTGTGTGTGTATATATATATATATACACACACACATATTATATATATATATATATATATATATACACACACACACATATATACACATATATACATATATACACACACATTACAAAGATATTAAATTATATATATATATAGTAATGCTTTTGTCATGACATCTCTCTTTATATATCTATATCTCTATATCTTTGTAATGCTTTTGTCATGACCTATGGTCAAAACAAATAAACAATTACTTGACTTGTCCACTATAGTTTGGTGTTAGTGAACAATCCTTTATTCAGCATTATACTCATTTAACTGTACAACCACTTGCTTTCCTTTTTTTGAATAGTGAGCAGCATCAGCAGTGTAACAAGCAAGACTGAAGCGCTTGGGGAAAAAAAGCATTTCCCAGAACCTGTTCAACTTGGGTTGAGATCATCTTTTTGAGTTGCTGGCCATACTATAAAAGAATGAGGGGCCATGCACAGCACGAGTCCTTGGAAGAATTCTGGTTGAATTAGACTGTCTGCCCTATTCAGAGTGTGGTTGCCCCCTGCACCTGCCCTCCCTGTATCTGCTCTCTACATTGTAGGGGCAATTTGGCCCAGATGTGCTTACATTGAAAATGATTTAAAACTTTTTATCTGTAAGCAAGTCCTGATTTTAAAAGTCAGTTCACTGCAACCTATAACTAAGTTTGAAATGGGAAATGCAGTATAGAATCGGATTTATTTGTATCTATTAGTAAATGAACACATTAGTTTCAATATATGAAAATGTTGTTCTATGAATGGTATGAACACAAAAATAAAAAAACAGAAATGACACCATCACACACACTACTTCTCATGAAATTCTTTACCTCCTTAGAAACACTCACATTTGTATGTGCACAGTTGACAACATTTCTGCAAAGTCAAAACATTGGAGCAAAATAATGAAGAGAAAGAGAATTCAAAGAGTTAACAAGAAAGCAATCAATGTTGCTCTTTTTAGCATTTTAACCTGACCTTTCATACGTGTTTGAACAAGCCATTTGTCATGCTTATTTAGAATCTTATGCATTTTATGAAATCCCTATTTCCAAGCAGCTCTGCAATTCCTGGCCATAGAAAGCACTTTATTCCCATGTACAGTGGCCCAGTCTGCCTTCCAGATTGTCTGGCTCAGTCAGTAAGCAATGCTCAGAAGGTCACACATAATTTCTTCAGAATAAAGTCCAACAACTGAAGCTCTACTAGTCTGTTACTGTGTCAAACTTTAAAGCTACATTTTCTCATTATTGTTTTGTCTAGCATCCTTATCTCAAAGATTTCTGTCATGCGTTCAATGTGGTTACATTTCCTGCCAATGGTGTAGCCATGAGATCGTTTAGTCATTCAAGCAGGTCCACTGACTTTAGCGGCACTACTCCTGAGAAAGAGGTTTCTGAATTGTGTACTGACAACCTAATTTTCAAAGTGCACTGCTAGTACAAGCCCCATTGAAGTAACCGAGGCTTGTACTGGCAGAAGTCCTTGAGGTCCAAAGCATAAGTTTGCAAAAGGAAAAAAATAAATCTTATAAGTAGTAGACTTTGTAAAGGTCTCTGGAAAGAAAAAAGAGTGATAATAATTATTCAGAAAAGAATTTTAAACAAAATCATTAGCTGCCTGTTAAGAAAAACTCTAAGTGCAGCCAATAGCTTTTACTACCAATGGAATAATGAACTCTAGAAAAAAAGATACAATATTCCCCTATGAAATAACTGATTTAAATTCAGAAAATCTTTTTCAGTCCATACATGCAAGATGATTCCAAAATGTGAATGGGGCTGTCCCATACTATTACATGGTGGTGGTGGTTTAAGGGGCTAAAGTTAAATATGTTCCAACAACCAAAACTGCATTAATTTTGAGTTATTGTTGCTAGACTGCACAACCAACAAAGTGTACCAGAAAATGTACACTTATATGCATTTAAGCTGCTTAATATCCCATTTACACTCCACTAATTAGTGGAGTGTAACCATAACTACCTTCCAACACCCATAACACATGCCTCTCAACCTTATCCTCAACAGTGAATGGCTGTTGACTCTGACATTAATTTTCACATGCTTTGATCATTAATATAAATTGGTCATGGCTTTCATAAACAGCATTGTGCACTCAGGGTGATTTCAGACGTGACGGGGCGCCTATTGGCCTCGTCACAGGCTCACCTTTCTGATTCCCGGCCAGAACCAGAACGGACCGTCAACAGATGAGCCGGCGCAACGTGCGGCCGCACAGCCCTGCCCCCCCATGCTCTCCCAGCAGCCTGCCCTCCTGGAGACGGGCGGGCGCTGCGGCCAATGCGGCCGCCACGCCCGCCCGCCCCGGGACATTGACCACGGCCTGGAATCGGCGGNTTAGCCCAATGCGCTCTGTGTCTGTCTCTTATACACATCTAGATGTGTATAAGAGACAGGGGCGGGGCGAGCCGGCGCAACGTGCGGCCGCACAGCCCTGCCCCCCCATGCTCTCCCAGCAGCCTGCCCTCCTGGAGACGGGCGGGCGCAGCGGCCAATGCGACCGTTGCGCCCGATTCCATCCCGGGGTCTGGGCCATGGTCTGGAATCGGCGGTGGTAAATAGGGGTTACTTACCAGTAACTCTGTTCTTCGAGAGAGCTCTGCGAATTCTCACTAATGGGATTCACTACCTGCGGAGCAGGAAGTGAATCCCATTAGTGGGAATCGCTGAGATCCTCAAAGAAGAACAGACATTACCATCTGCCGATTCCGGGCCGTGGTTTAATTAACCATGCTTTTGGGGATGGTGCCCAGACCAGCCTTGAAAGCGTAGTTATTTTGCTCACCGTTGGTGGTTCACTGTGGTGAACATCTGGTGGCGAACAACCAGACATTACAGAACCAGCTGCCACCACAGGGGATTGTCCGTGGTTGACCGTGATCTCGTAACGTCTGAAAATACCCATACTATTTTGTATTTGTGTGGGTAAATTGGCGAGGTGACAAACTGTGAGATGACTTTCTGTAAATTGTGTGAAAAGTAGGGTTGGTCAGAAAATCTCAACAAAACTTTCTCTTGACAGAAAATATGCCTCTTACTAGCCTTATATCAGTGTGGGAAGTGGACCTATGTGTGACTTATAAAGGTTCCTCAGTATCAACCTGTTCAGAACTCTTTTAATTCTTAAGCACCTTCCCATTAGGTCATGCTTTGATACAAGTGTGGAAATCTGGAAATAGTGTAAAAACTCATTGTTTTATCCCAGCAGGACCATTTTGGGTTAAGTTGTTCTTTCTTTTTCACCTTAACACAAAAAAATTCTTTAAGATTTTTTTGCCTTCTTAAAATATCCTTTGGGGTTTTCCCTGGGTGGAGAATCAAACAGATATAATGGTCTAACTCCATACAGGGAAATGTCACCGTTTCCAGTGCCCCAAGCCTGTTCTTTAAGCAACTAGAATAGAATCCACACTGGATATGAGCAACCACTTCACTTTACTGTAATATATATTAGCTTGTAGTATTCCTACAATACGCAGGCTCAAACTGTTTCAAAACACCTTGATCTCTCAAGCAGCTTTCAGGATTATAGAAGTTCTCAACATTTATCATGTCAATGGGTATTTTCAGACGTTACGAGATCACAGTCAACCACAGTGAACCACGGTCAATTTTGCTGCGGGGCCAAAGCGCCCTGAACGTCTGTTTGGCGGCCGCCAGATGTTCACCACGGCCGATTCCCACATGGGATCAATTTCAACCACGCTTCCCGGGCTCCCCGCGGGATGAGCTCGGAAAGCGTGGTCAAAGTGATTCCCGGCGGGAAGCAATAAAAAGTAACGTCTGGCCGGCGATCACGGCCCAGAAACCCCGGCGGGATTCCGGGCCGTGGTCAAAGCGGCTGGGCGCTGCGGCCGCATTGGCCGCAGTGCCCGCCTGTCTCCCCAGAGGGCGGGTGGCAGGGGAGCGTGGGGGGCGGGGCCGTGCGGCCGCATGTTGCACCACGTGGCTCCTCCCCCTCCCCGATTCCCCGCCGGGATCAGTCGGCACATCTATTCGGGCCATTTTTTGACCACGGGGGGTGGTTATTTCATTCACCCCCGTCGGGGATTCACTGGGACGAATTGGGACGGCATAACGTCTGAAAATACGTAGTGTTACAAATCCTGTTGATTTTAATAATTCACAAACAATCAAGTCCTAAGTAAAAAACCTGGATATTGATCCAATACAATGTGGGCACAAAAAGGAGCCCATACTCTGAGCTAGTAACAAACAGATGCCAGAGAGCAAAAGCCTAACAGAAGCAAGGTGTTTTCCTCCATGTTAAAAATCTCACTTTGGAAATTGTAGAAAAAACATGTGGGCATCTTTCAATTTTTGTTTTCAATATGAATTTTAATGTATCTGTGGAAGGATGCAGCTCTAGAAATGTGATCTTTCCTTCTCTGTGTAAGGGATAGGTGCCTATCTTTTTCCTACACAAAGACACAGGCCAGGTAGATTTTCATGCAATGTAAGTGATAATAGATTTCTTGATCACATAACTGCCAAGATCTGTGTTTTCCCACTCTATCTGAATTCAGCCACTGACAATTAAGGTAGATAATTTAGTTTTTAAATGTATATGTACATGTATTTGCTGTAAGTTCTGTAAATCAGGCAGAGGGGCTCCGGGAGAATCAGAAACAATGCTCTAGCACCTCCAAAGCTTCTAAAGCTTCTCCAACAACACCATTCCTACCTTGGTCAACACTTATGGAGACTCTCCACTGCTGCCATGACTCCTGAGCTCAGCCGAGGTTAAATCCTGCCCCTGCACCTCAATCACGTATTTGCTGAACGTGTCAGCGGCTACCTGACAGTATTACATGTTGCTACTGTCCACTAACACATAGCATGAAACAGGGTGAACAAGGAAAAATAGAAGGATTAGAAGACTGAACACTACTATAGAAGGTTGCACTTACCAATACAATCTCCATTTGCATCCTGTTTATATCCCATGTTGCACTCACATCGGTAACTAGAAATGGTCGGTGTGCAGCGTCCATTTAAGCAAAGATTTGGGTGGTGCTTACAAATATCTATTGTCTGATTGAGTATTGCTAAAATAAATGATAGATCATCAGAAAGCTGCATCAGAATGGAAACTAAGCATAAACATAATCTCTACAGCCATGTTTTTATCAAATAACTTTAAAAAATTTGCTTACATAGTCATAATCAGTCCAGTTTCTGTGGCTAAACGACCACTGTTGTGATGTTCTGTTAGAGTATTAAGTTCCCTCATGTTAAAGAATTAGTATTAAGTTCCTGGATGTCTAAAGGATGAGAATGTTCTAGCTGTGCAGATGGTAAAAATGTTGTATAATGTTCTTTATTTAAAACGTTCCAATAAACCCTTGAAAAGTGTGTTTTACAAAAACGTTCTAAAACTCAGAAAGTATCACAATTTTTAAAGTTCCAACTATGTAGACATTCCCTACAAATTTATATGCCACCCTTCACGTAGAGGCCCAGGGTGACTTACAATCATAAAAACAAAAATCAAAAGTCCTTAAAATCAATAAAGAGTCCCCTTAATGCCCCACCCAGCCCTCCCCTACACCACTACCCAATCCCATAGAACCCTATGCTAAATGCCTAGCCAAACAGAATGGTCTTACATTGTTCCTGGAAGACAAACAAACTTGGGCTTAGGAGTGAGTTCCATATTCACAGGGAAGCCTGGGGGAGGAGGGGGGCTGGCCTGGCCCTTTAAGGAGGGTTAGCACCAGCTGGGGAGGTAGGCACTGAAACAGCACAGGCCCTAATGCACCTCAGCCAGGCTGGATGCAGCCAAGCCTGTCCAGGACTTAAGATCCCTGAGCTGAGCTCAGTAAGGGGGCAGCAGACTGGGAAGCAAGAATGAGATAACCAGAGAGGCAGAAGCCATGGAGGACTCTGTCTCATAGCTGTCTACCTGGCTGCAGGAGGGACTGTGGCTGGCCAGAGAGGCCTGAGGAAAAGAAGGTATCCAGGGGACTACATACGCTGGGCTGCCTGGCTACAGGTGGGACTGTGCCTGGCCAGAAGTTGAGACCCATATGTATAAGATGGTGTGTGGATATATACTGGCTAAATAAGGGACACTTTTGATAAGGTCCTGCTTGGGCTGACCTCAGTGGAATATGGATCCTGAGATGACTTACCACGGGGCCACACACCCCTTATTACATCTGATGGAGAATGCGAGCACACCCTACAGGGACTGCTGTCAACAGCCCAGGAAGATGAGGGCTCTTTTATGACAGAGCAAGTGGACTGGGAAAAGGAGGATGGTGCCCAGAAGCTCCCTAGGCCTGGTTGAGCTGAGCACGCATAGGAAGACGATATAGAAGCAGCTGCAGAGACTTGGGGAGAAGCCAGATTGGCAGCTAGAACACCCAATGGGGCCAGAGCAATGGAACAGCTGGGACTCCATGTCACAAAGCAGGGTCCCAAAGATTTGTTATGATTATGGGGGTTAGTTCCCCTAGAACTGTGACTGTGGGGTTAGAGTCCCCTAGAGGAAATGTATACTGAACAGCTGGAGATGTATATATGCTATGAGAATTTTGGGAAAACTTTAAACCAAGTACCTGATTTGCCTATAAATAAGCAATTGTTTAGGGTCCCAGAGTTGGGAGGACCTCGTCCTTACCCGACCTTTATTAAGGGTTGGGGGGTCTCACCCTACACTGTGGGGTTAGTCCCCTGATGTTTGGATTATTGGGGTTAGAGTCCCCTGACTGGGTTGATGGGGTAGAGTCCCCTGACTAAAGGTGTCATGGGAAAGAGAATGCCCGAGGACAAGGGTAACTCTGGGCACCCGAGGGAGGTGGGTTGCAGCGGGGTGGACAAGCCAGCAACCACACCCAATTAAAGATCATTGGCGACAGCAGGGTGAGAAACTCTTGGGAGTATAGCTCAGAGCCACCATGCTGGGGAGGGTGGTGGGAGCCTTGACCCCTACCCAAAGATGGGGCAAAGGGGTTCAGCGAGGCTCCAGGGAGGCTATGGAGGCAGTAACCTTGAGGGTACAGAGGACCAATTGAGTCAGCACCCTAAAGAGTGGCAGGGAGGCAGATCTGCCGGCCACTCAGAAAAGTGGATTTCCTGCATTGAGCAGGGGGGGTGGACTAGATGACCTCTGATGAACCTTCTAACTCTAAGATTCTATTATTCTATAAACGTTTATTATATTTATTTATTTATTTATTTAAATTTTTATCCTGCCCTTCCCTAAAAAAAAAGGCTCAGGGCGGCTCACAACATATATAAAAACATATAAAAAACAATCCATAAAAACAGTAAAATTCAAAAAAAATTGCAACAAATGGAACTTCTTTGACTTAAAAATAAAATGAATTTAAACTTTCTAGAAAACTGTCACAAATGCTAGGCAAATATCTTATGCACAATAGCAGCTTGTGTGCAACAACAGAGATGCAATGGTTGAATGGTTAAGGCACTCAACTAAATCCGAGTTCAAATCTCGCTTGGTCTCACACTGGAAGGCCTCCCCCTCCAGTCCACCCAGTTGTGAATGGGTTCTTGATCCAATGGTCCTGGCCAGATCACACTCTTGTGCACTGTAGGCCACAAAAACTGGTGTGCCTTAACCAAATGAGCCTGATGGGTCACACAGCCGGGATAGACTTTGACTTTTGAACAGCAGATGGTTTTGGAAGGAGAATCAGTCAGAGGGTTTTTCTCATTTTCAAAATAAGAGAAAGATATTAATTTATTCATCAAAAAGAGAGGCAAATTAAATAATGAGGGAACTTACTCAGCCCAGTAATAATTGGACCGTTTCCAGTGGGGCCACCGATTCCTACCCCAGTTCCTCCAACACCAGGAGAGAAGCCATTGCCACCAGGAATGGGGATAAATCCAGTTCCTCCTGGGCCGTAGCCATTTCCATTCCCACCAGGAAGGAAACCATTTCCTCCTGTGCCACCAGGTCTGAAGCCGCCTCCCACAGGAACTCCATCTATGCAAAGTCTGCGGTTTTCATCTGTTAAAAAAAGAACATGCAGAGCTATATCAGTCATCTTATTTCAGCATCTTTTTATTACTAAGTACGTCTGCATTCATGTGAAAAAATGTCCTAATTCCCTATTTTTGTCTTATCCTTGCTATTCTAAATGTTTATAGAGATTTTGCCATCACAAGAGGTTTATTTTTAAAGAAGAAAATGTATAGGAATACTATGGTATTACGGGGGCTAAATGCCTTGTTTGGCTTGCTCCTACCTCTTGAAGTTTTGTCATTTACCCTAGAGGTTGGGGATTCATCATGGACATTATATTTATGTCTTGTGTTTTAATATTTGGTTGTTGTTTTGTATGTATGTATATTTTGTTGACTTGTAATTTTGCACTTTTGGCCAGGGCGACAGCCAGTGCCTAACAAAATAACTTTGGACTATGGTATTACAATATATTTTCAACCATTTGGTGGAGTATTTGCCTATTCAGGAAATTAAAATATTAGTCTAACTTCTACATCCTTCGAATTTCTCAGAGTAGGTAGAACAGAAATACTTATGCCGTTGTGGAGAAACACTGAAACCAAGTGTGAGAATTGCATTGCTACTTGAAGAAGAACTGTTTTTACCCAGACAGAGGCTGGACTTGAGGTAGTGATTGTTATATGAACTATTTATGGTACATGATGGTGAATGGGCTCTTGACCTCATGTAAATAGACAACACTCTAGAGATAAACGAGTATGGCTAGCTTGGATTTGGAATGTGGGGCAAGCCCCCATGTCACCTCTATCTCAAGTGGGTTGGGCAACGAAAAACAAAACCACTACTCACCAGAGCCTCTGACAGGACACATCTCTGGAACAGATCCAAGAGCCCAGCAACGCCCAGATTCACAGCAGCACTGCATTTTGGTAAACCTAACAGGAAGCTCTTGTGCACAACGGCCATTTACCAAGCTGGAGAAACAGGTGCCTGCCCTCTGATCTGGACATGAACAATAAGAGAGCCTCATATAAATTCCATATTAAAAATGTGACTCAATTGCTTCAAATATTGAGTATTGTTGAAATAATAATAATTTAATTTATTGTGTGACCAACTGGTCATTGCAAATAGAAAGAATACACAAAACCAACAATAATATTTCAGACAAACACTAAATGAGAAAAATAAAACCACACAGAAACAACAGTACTCCCAACTACAAAAGTCGGCCTACATAAAACTTAAAAAACAACTTAGCCCAACATATGAAAACTCACAAGACCCCTATTTAGATTTGCAGATATAAAGATAAAATAAGAACAAAGCCACTTTCTTAGTGACTTCCTTATCGCAGTCATTGAATAAAAATTTGATATAACACTCCCATGATCTTCCGGGAAAAAGGCTAAGTTCAGGAGTTATAAGTCTCTTTTTGGCCTCAGAGTATAAAGGGCAGTTCAGAACAATATGTTTTAACGATTCAATGTGACACAAATTACGTTTACAGAGTTGCTCCGCCAGCGGTATCCCTTGATATCTACCCTCAGTTACAGCAGAAGGAAAATAATCTTGCAAGGAGGAAAAGCCTCCTATTTAGTGGAGAGAGCCCACTACCCAGATATACTTTGGGGGAACCATCATCATTGATCAGTAGACTGTACAAACGCAAGGCTCCACGATCCCTCAGCGACGCCCATCGTTCCTGGCGTTCAGTATCAGACAACCGCTGGTCTACCAATTTCTTTGCAGTCTTATACCCAAGAGGGGCCAGGGCCTCAGGCGAGAAACCTAAGTAATTTAATTTCTTAACAACTGTCGTAACCCAGGTGCTAGGTACTATATCTAGAACCACCAGCTGAGACAAAGGGGCTCCTTGATTGAAAAACAGCCGTAGCCAGTAATTCAGAGCACCCTTCCAAAACCTCTCCTGTAGGAATATCACCCCACATTGCATATAAATGGCCACACTGCTAATCCCGGCGGGGCGGTGTGCAGGGCACGCAGAAATCCAGACTGCAGTCTCTCAAGATTTTTGAATTTTCCCAAGGCCCACAAGTGAGCGCCATACAATAATTGTGGCACACGTTTGTGCAAAAATACTTTAATTGCCAGTGTTATCAGCCTACCACCCCTAGATCTAAAGAAGGATAGGAGTATTTTATTTAATTTCCTAGCCCTCTCTGAAGCAGCCAAATATTGCAGGGTCCAGCCCCCGGATCCCTGGAAAAGAAGCCCAAGATATTTATAAGCCCTGACCTGTTCAATTTCTACTTCATCAATAAACCATTTATGCCCTAATTTTTTACATGAGAAAACCACTTCTTTAGTTTTTGCATAATTGATCTCAACAGAATTATCGCAGCAGTATTTCCCCAAAAACCCCAAGGATTGCCTCAGCCCAATTTGTGCGCATGAAAGGAGCACTTTATCGTCAGCATATAGTAAATGGACCATTGGTCTGACTCAGTATGGCACTACTTATGTTCTTACCCATGTCCATCTTAGATTGTAAGCTCGCTGTTCAGGAACCTGTCTCTGAACATCTGTGACTGTAAAGCACTGTGTACGCCTAGTAGCGCTATAGAAATTATAAGTAGTAGCAGACTGAAAACGTTCCAAAATCCCAGTGAATTTTATACTTACCAATACAGTGGGAACCATCAGTAGATGTTACGTAGCCACGCGGACAGAGACAAAAATAACTTCCCACAGTGTTAGAACACTCTCCACCATCACATATTCCTGGAAGAATGCTGCACTCGTCAATATCTATTAAAAGAGGAAAAGAACCAAATGATCAACAACATGTTTGTGCATAATGCTTTTCAAAAAGAAGACCTTTTTTTGGTTTGGGGGGGGGGGGAGAATCACTGCAGTCAGTCAATATCCAACTCAGACTTATTAATGTGTTCTGCAATGGGTCAGAAACAATGGTTCAAGAATCCCTTTCAATTTGTACATGGTAGTCTCTCTCAAACTGGCTAGTAGTGTGGTAGCTGGCTTTCTTTCTGTTTTCCTTCTGTCTCCAAATGCGTACAAGTTCTGCACTGTTCTAATTTCGAGCATAAAGTTGGAGCTGCATAGGGCTGCTCTAATTTATACCAGCTGGCCATGGGAATGCTCGACAACCTAACACAGCTGGAATGAAGTATGTTTCAGTAATGCAGCCTGCTCTGGAGCTGAATGTGAATAGGTGGCTAAGGGGCAAGATATTGCAATTTTGCACCAGGTAACACGTACTACTCTGGGTAAATTTTCAGCTTGTCAGATCCAATTGCTTTCCAGAGCCTTTGCACTGATGATACATACAGGAGGGCAAGAATGCACACTAGAATCTAGCCCAGTCTTTGGAAGTACTGACCCAGTCTTGCAACACTTAAATCACTCAAACAATCCACATTCATGTGACTAGTACTCGTCTAATCAATAGTCTCATCTCAGTACTTAAGAGGGTTTGCATATAAAGCAATGTTCATTGACATGACCAGAGACTCTTCAATGACTAGAACAAAACCATGAGACATAAAATACAGTTACTTTACATTTATAAATAGACACCGGAGCTTCACATCCTAATGTCCTTCACATCCTTCACACCGGAGCGGACATCCTTATGTCCTCTCTTAGGAGTCTTTGGTATGGCACCATGACTGCACTTGTGCAATTGGTTGATGATCTATGCCGGGAATTGGATCAGGGTCGTTCGACCCTGCTGATTTTATTAGATTTGTCGGCTGTGTTTCATACCGTTGATCATGAGATGTTGGTGACGCACCTGCAGGAATGTGCAGGGGTGGGCAGGATTGTTCTTGAATGATTCTGCTCCTTCCTGACTGGAAGAACTCAGCGAGTGATGCTTGGGGATTATTTTTCATTGCACTGAGACCTTTCGTGTGGAGTCTTGCAGCATTCTGTTCTGTCCCCTCTCCTGTTCAATGTGTATATGCAGCTGCGAGGCGAGGCGATTAGCGGGTTTGGCATGTGGTGTCATCAATATGCTGATGACACCCAGCTTTACCTCTTTTTCCACAGACCCAGGCCTGGCAGTCTCAGTGCTTACTCGGTGTCTGACGGCTGTGGAGGACTGAATGAGGGCTAACCGACTGAAGGTGAATCCTGACAAGACGGAAGTGATGTTGGTGGATAAGGCGATGGAGATGGCGGTCCCCATTACTGATGGGGTCTGCTCTACATTAGTCTCCCAGGTATGGAGTCTGGGGGTGCTCCTCGACTCATAGCTCCACCTGGATGTCCAAGTGGAGGCTGCGGCGAGGAATGCCTTTCGCCAAATACATCTGGTGCGACGGCTTTGGCCGTTTGTTTCAGACTTGGACCTGGCCACTATCATCCATGCTTTCATCACCTCTAGACTGAACTATTGTAACGTGATCTACACCTCTAGACTGGACTATTGTGATGGCTCAGAAACNAGGAATGTGCAGGGGTGGGCAGGATTGTTCTTGAATGATTCTGCTCCTTCCTGACTGGAAGAACTCAGCGAGTGATGCTTGGGGATTATGTTTATAAAAATGACAATGGTACGTGTACCCTTAAACTGGTCTAAATCACATGAGGACCACATACAATACAGTATATTCAAGATGATAATATTTAACAAAAACTGCTTATAGAGCCCCACCTATGGCACTCTGAGCACTTCACATAGAACTAATTAATGCAAATTTTAATCCTAACAACCATCCTGTGAGGTAGGTTGGGTTGACAGAATATTGTGATATTGTATCAAGATCATTCAGTGAATTTCTGGGTAAGGTGAGACTTGAACCAGGGCCTACCCCGACCTCCAAGTCCAGGTACTGCACACTTTGCCAGTACACCACACTGGCTCTCAGTACCAATGAGATTCTATTCCAATGATTACTATCACCAAACAGTGGAATTCGATATACCTCTTATCATAATCACAGAGACATAACTTCAGTGTCTCAGATACCCTGGTCGGTAATTCTAGCTAAATGTTTACTTTTTATGTTGACCTCTATATGTTAAGACCTCTGAGTAAATCTCTTCTTCAACCTACAGCCAACTATAAGTTGCCAGGTTTCAGGTTTTGTAATAAACTTGAAACTCAGCCCAGATTTAGCCTGGAATGAATTTTGAGCAAACTTAGGCCAAGTTTCCAAAAATCTTGGTCTGATATATGTTTTCCAGTTGAAACTATTTGAAACTCTGTTGGTATTGCATTTCTCAAACTATAGACAGAAAAGCAGGCTGATTTTGATTAAGTTTGCCTTTTTAAGTTCTTAGGTGCAAAGTAAATTGCACCCGTTGCTGGCGGGTGTTTTCAATACCTCCCTGTGGGAGAGCAGGGTGCTGGACTGCCTCAAGGAGGCAATAGTGCGGCCCCTGCTCAAAACACCATTGCTTGGTGTTGACTCCCCTGCCAGTTATTGGCCAGTCTCTAACCTTCCCTTTTTAGGGAAGGTTATTGAGCGAGTGGTGGCTCAGCAGCTACAGGAGCATCTGGACCGCACCGGTTTTGATCCCTCACAGTCCAGCTTTCGTTCGGGTTATGGCACTGAGACTGCATTAGAGGCTTTGGTCGACGACCTTCGCCGGGAACTGGACCAGGGTCATTCGACCCTTCTAATCCTATTAGATCTGTCGGCTGCGTTTGATACCGTTGATCATGAGATGCTGATGACTCGCCTGCAGGACTATGCCGGGGTGGGCAGAACCGTTCATGAATGGTTCTACTCCTTCCTGGCCAGAAGAACTCAGCGAGTGGTGATCGGGGATTATTAATCTCCTCCCCAGGACCTCACGTGTGGAGTTGTTCAACATGTATATGCAGCTGCTCGGCAAGGTCATGAGACACTATGGGGTGTCATGTCATCAGTATGCTGATGACACCCAGCTCTACCTCTCTTTTTCATCCAACCCAGACCCAGCAGTCTCGGTGCTTACTCAATGTCTGGCGGCTGTGAGGGATTGGATGAGGGCAAGCCATGTGAAACTAAATCCTGACAAGACGGAGGTGATGTTGGTGGGGAGGGCAGTGGGTGTGACGTCCCTCATCATTGATGGGGTTCGCTGCCCGCTGGTCTTTCAGGTTAGGAGTCTGGGGGTACTCCTCGATCCGCAGCTTCGCCTGGATCTCCAGGTTAAGACTGTGGCGAGGAGTGCTTTCCACCAATTTCATCTGGTGTGACCGCTTCGGACATATGTCTCTGACTACGACCTGGCCATTGTCATCCATGCCTTCATCAGCTCAAGATTAGACTATTGTAACACGCTCTACATGGGGCTTACTGGAATGGGTTGCCATGAGCACATTACACCAGTGCTCCAAGCTCTGCACTGGCTGCCGATAGTCTTCCAGCCCTGATTCAAAGTGTTGATGCTTACCTATAAAGCCCTATACAGTCTGGGCCCCTCCTATCTGCGAGACTGCCTCACTCTCCGTGTCCTGGATCGACCCCTGCAGTCCGCTGGAAGCGCCCTTCTTGATGTCACCTGGGTGTTGTAGGGAGCTACAATGGAGAGGGCGTTCTTGGTGGTGGCACCTAGGCTGTGGAACTCCCTTCTGGTGGATGGCCCCGGACCTTGCCTCATTTCAATGAAACTACAAGACCTTGCTGTTCCACCAGACCTTTGCTGAGGGAGGTGGGTGAGGGTGGGAGTGAAGGATGGGGTTTTATTTCCTTATTCTTATGCCTCCCTTTTATGTATATTTTAAATTATTTTAACTTTTGTAAGTCGCCTTGAGTTGCCTAGGCAGGAGAGGCGGGATATAAATAATGAAAATAAATAAATATAAATTAAGAAGTCTGTAGTGCCTAAAAATGAGGGTTGCTTACCAGTAACTCAGTTCTTCGAGAGAGCTCCACGTATTCTCACTCTTGGAATCCACTTCCTGCTCCTCAGGCCACGAAAACCTCTTTGCATCAACATTTTCCAGGCAGATCGCCCGGAATTTATTTATTTACTTATTTATTTATTTTTGCATTTATATGCCACACCCTCCTGCACATGCAGCTCGGAGGGGCTAAAGTTTTAAACATATAAAATTATAAAATTAACCCCACATTAAAATAACCCCACAATAAAAACCCTACCCTAACCCAACCCACCCATCCCGTCTCCCTCGGGAAAGACCCGGTGGAACAGCCAAGTCTTACACTGTTTATGAAAGGAGGGGAGGTCTACGGCCAGACGGACCTCCAACAGGAGGGAGTTCCACAGCAGCAGAGCGGCCACCGAGAATCCCCTCCTCATGGTTGACACCCAGGAAACCCGGGGAACCTCAAGGAGGGGGCCCCTGGCTGACCGCAGACACCGATCCAGAACCCACAGGGTGAGGTGATCCTGCAAATACATGGGGCCTAGGCCGTTTAGTGCTTTAAAGGTCAAAACCAACACTCTGAATTGGGTCCAGAAGACTATCGGCAGCCAGTGCAGAGAACGGAGCACTGGAGTAATGTGTTCGCAACGACTCATCCCCTTAAGGAAATGAGCCACCGTTTTCTGCACCAGCTTCAGTCTCCAGACCGTCATCAAGGGTAGTCCCACATAGAGCATGTTACAGTAGTCTAATCCTGAGGTAATAAAAGCATGGATGATTGTGGCACAGTCCAAGTCCGACACATATGGCCTAAGTCGTCGTCCCAGATGTAGCTGACAGAATGTACCCTTCGCCACAGCCACCACCTGAACATCCAGGCAGAGCTGTGGATCCAGGAGAACCCCCAGACTACGGACCTGAGATACCAGGGGAGGATGGACACCATCAATGATGGGGGCCATCACTCCCCTGGCTTTCCCCACAACCATCACCTCCACCTTGTCGGGATTCAACTTCAAGCAACTCACCCTCATCCAGTCCCTTACACCTGAGAAACACACTGGCTAAGCACCAAGACTGCCGGACTTTTGTCTGATGAAAAAGAGATATATAATTGGGTGTCATCAGCATATTTATTTATTTGTTAAAAGCATTTAGTATCCTGCCCCTCCTGCCACAGGCAGCTCAGGGTAGTTCACAACAACATAATTTAACAATTAAAATCATAAAACTAAAAAACATCACATTACACCCCCATCTCTCTCCTCCCCATCCCTACCCATCTCCCCGGCAAAACGCCTGGCGGAACAACTAGGTCTTACAACATTTACAAAAGGAGGGAAGGTCCAGGGCCAAACACACCTCCACTGGAAGGGAGTTCCACAGCCTCGGCGTGGCCACTGAGAACGCCCTCCCCTGCGTGGCCTNCATCCCTACCCATCTCCCCGGCCAAACGCCTGGCGGAACAACTAGGTCTTACAACATTTACGAAAGGAGGGAAGGTCCAGGGCCAAACACACCTCCACTGGAAGGGAGTTCCACAGCCTCGGCGTGGCCACTGAGAACGCCCTCCCCTGCGTGGCCTCCCGGAAGACTCAGGGGACCACAAGGAGGGCATCCCCCAATGACCGCAGGGGCTCATCCAGTACCCGGGGGCTGAGGTAGTCTTGTAGATAGAGAGGGCCCAGACCGTTTAGGGCTTTATAGGTTAAAACCAACACCTTGAATCAGGATCGGAGACTGTCGGCAGTCAGTGCAGAGAACGGAGCACTGGTGTAATGTGCTCTTGGCAGCCCAGTCCCACCAAGAGACCGACCGCCGCATTCTGCACCAGCTGCAGCTTCTGGGCAGTCACCATGACTAGCCCCACGTAGAGTGCGTTACCAGAGTCTAGTCTAAAGGTGATGGAAGCATGGATGATGGTGGCCTAAGCCGACATACCAGATGTAATTGGTGAAAGGCATACACACACACCCATCCTCCACCTGGACATCCAGGCGAAGCTGCACATCGAGGAGTACCCCCAGACTCCATACCTGGGGAACCAATGGAGGACAGACCCCATCAATGACGGGGGCTGTTAACTCCATTGCCTTCTCCACCAGCATCACCTCCATCTTGTCAGAATTCAGCTTCAGTCGATTAGCCCCCATCCAATTCCCCACAACAGACAGACATCGAGTAAGCATGGAGACTGCAGGGTCTGGGTCGGTTGAAAAGGAGAGGTATAGCTGAATGTCATCAGCATATTGGTGATACCGTATGCCAAGCCTGATCACCCCGCCGAGAGGCTGCATACATATATTGAACAAGAGGGGGGACAACACCGAACCCTGTGGGACACCACACTTGAGGTCTAAGTATGTTTTTCATACTTAGAAAAACACTCCCCAAGTACCACTCACTGGGTTCTCCCGGTCAGGAACGAGCGGAACCATTCAGGAACAGTTCTGGCCACCCCTGCACATTCCCACAGGCACACCACCAACATCTTGTGATCAACCGTATCAAAGGCAGCTGACAGATCTAATAGGACCAGCAGGGTCAAACGGCCCCCTGTCAATCTCTCGGCTTAGATCATCCACCAAGGCCACAAGCACAGTCTCCGTGCCATAACCCGGACAAAATCCCGACTGCGAGGGATCAAGAAAATCGACGCGGTCAAGATGCCCCTGCAACTGCTGAGCCACTACCCACTCAATAACCTTCACTAAAAAGGGAAGGTTAGAGACAGGTCAATAGCTGGCAAGGGAGTCAACGTCAAGCGATGGTTTCTTGAGCAGAGGCCGCACCACTGCCTCTTTGAGACAGCCCAGCACTCTGCCCTCCCGGAGGGAGGCACTGACCACCCCCGCCAGCAACGGCCCATTGTCTCCCGGCAATATTTAATTAGCCAAGACGGGCATGGATCTAATTCACAAGAGGTGGATCTAACAGCCCCACGGATCTCGACCACATCAGCGGGTGTCACCAACTGAAATTGATCCCATAAAACCGGACAGAGCATGACTTCCATAACCTCTGGTTCTCCTAGTGTAATAAGTGTAACACCTTATACCAAACTCTTTGATGTCCTCCCCCAAGGGCTGCATATACACATACTGAACAGGAAAGGGGATAATATAGAACCTTGCGGGACTCCACACATGAGGTCCCGGGGAGAAGATGAATAATCACCCAGCACCACCCGCTGAGTTCTCCCGGCAAGCAGCACCATTCAAGAACCATCCCTCCCACCCCTGTCTTGTCCCGCAACCGAGTCACCAACAACTCATGGTCAATGGGATCAAATGCAGCCAAAAGATCTAATAGGATCAACAGGGTTGAATGACCCTGGTTCAACTCTCGGTAGAGGTCATCAACCAAGGCCACAATCGCAGTCTCCGTGTCATAACCCGAACGCAAGTCAGACTGTGAGGGATCCAAGAAACTGATCCGGTCCAGATGCTCCTGAAGCTGACGAGCCACCACCCGTTCAATAACCTTCCCTAAGAAAGGGAGGTTAGAGACCAACCAATAGCTGGCCAGGACGTCAACGTCCAATGATGGCTTTTTGAGCAGGGGCCGCACCACTGCCTCCTTGAGGCAGTCTGGCACCCTGCCCTTCCTAAGGGAGGCAGTGACTATCCTGGCCAGCAACGGCCCTAGCGTCTCCCAGCTGGCTTTAACCAGCCAGGATGGGCATGGATCTAATTCACAATAAGTAGCTTGAATGGCTCCAAGAACATCCCTGGTATCAGAGGATGACACGCATTGAAATTCATCCCATAAAACAGGACAAGATGGTGCTTCAACTGCCTCTGGTTCACTCACTGTTGAAAGCGCTGCGTCAAAACTGTGATGAATTTGAACAATTTTATCCACAAAAAAGTCCAAAAACAAATCACAGCGAGCATTAGATAACTCTGAATCCAGGCGGAGGAAGGCCCGACTGACCAGCCCCCTCACCACCCGGAAAAGCTCAACCGGATGGGACTTAGCAGATGCGATGAGGGCAGCAAAGAAAACCTTCTTTGCTGTCCGCACCGCCACAGCATAGGTACGTAACCAGAGTCTATGTTGCAATCACTCAACTTCAGTGCAAGAGCTATGCCACCATCGCTCTAACCGCCATCCTTCTCGCTTCATCCGCCACAGCTCCTCCATATATCAGGGGGACCTACGTTGTCTGCGATTTGGAAGCGGACACCTGGGAGCCATACGGTCGATTGCCTCCATCAACACAGAGTTCCAAAAGGTCACAACATCACTGAGTAAACGACCATCAAAATCAGAGAGAACATCTCCCAGAGCATTCTGGAGCCTCTCTAGTTTCATAAGCCTCCAGGGACAAACTAACCGAATTGGCTCTGCAACCTCCTGGGGACCGACATTGTGCCAGGATACCAGCCTGGAGGAGATAATGATCCATCCATGACAAGGGCACTGTTGACACCTTCCCCCACCAATGGATCCCTGCCTCAAGGCCAGTGCAAAATATGTCCAATGTATGTCCTCCAACATGTGTAGGGTCAACAACTATCTGAGACAGGCCCATGGCAGCCATGAACTCATGCTCCGTCCTTCCAAGACTGGCGTCGGCATGGAATAATCTAGACTATTGCAAAAAGCGCCTCCTTGGCACTCCCCTTACCCTCCTGTTCTCTGCACAGGTTTTTTGTATCGCGAGAAAATGGAGAGGATAAAAAGATGGGGAGGAGCCCTCTCTGCCTCAGTTCCCTTCAACTCCAGTAAGCAGATACCAATTGAGGGCTTCTGGGCCAGAGGGAAAGGATGGGCGGGTAGTGAGCATACGCGGAACTCTCTCAAAGAACTGAGTTACTGGTAAGTAACCCTTGTTTCTTCTCTTGGGAGATTAATAAACAGTTAGCCACTTACTGGAGGATGGGAAGGTGAGGGTGTCCTTAAGAGAAAAGTGAATGGAGAACTGCTCTTCCCATTGCAGAGTAAGCACGTGCTACTAAATCAAAGGAGTAATGTCTCAAAAAAGTATACAGTGACCAACCTGCTGCCTTGCAGATGTCCAGGATAGGTACTTCACAAAAGTTCGCTAATGGCGTGGCTACTGCTCTAGAGGAATGTTAAATCTTTCAGGAGGATCTTTTCCTGCTGCTGTGTAACAGTTTGGTATGCACTGTAGAATCCATTTTGATATTCTTTGTGAAGATGCTTTGACACCTACATGCTGACCTCTGAATGTGATGAAGAGTGAATCTGACACTCAAATGGGTCTTCTACAGTCTATGTAGAAAGACAACTCTTTTCAGGTCTAACATGTGAAGAGTCACTTCTGCTGGCATTACATGAGGCTTGGGAAAGAACATGGGTAAAGATATGGTTTTGTTAATGTTGAAGGAGGAGACTATTTTAGGTGCAAAAGAAGGGTCTACTCTAAGATCCACCTTTTCTCTGTGGAATATCAAGTACGGTGGAGAAGGGTGCAGCGCCGCTAATTCATTTACTCTTCTCGCTGCAGTTACTGCTACCAACAAGTCTGTTTTTAAAGTTAAGTTTTCCATCATACATGTTGCCATGGCTGAAATGGGGAAAGCATGCGTCTTGCAAGCACCAAGTTCACGTCCCACTGAGGTACTTACTGGTTGCATGACTGGTGGAAAGAGGTTTCTGAGTCCTTTCCAAAAGGACTGTGTTAAGGGGTATGAAAATAACTGTTTATCATTTATTGGATAAACAGAGATTGCTGTTAGATATACTTTTATTGAGGACAGCACCAGGAGCGAATTCTTAACGTGCAAGAGATAGGACAGGACATCATAAGTCCTTAAAGTTTAGACCCCCCTTATTCAGGAGATGAGCTGTTTTAATAACTTTGAAAAAACAATTTGGCTTCTCCAAAATATTTCTTTGAATGTATTAAATGCAATGGCACGATTTATGACTCCATCACAGAAAGAACCTAGTAGAACTGATGTATTAGATTGAGATCAGGGGCTAAAAGCTTGGCAACCAGGGGCCAAGCTGTAGCTGCCAGAAAGAAAGAAAGCTGCCGGGCTGCCCTGTGGGCAGGAGGGGCGGGATATAAATTTAAAAATAAAAAAAATTTAAAAAGTTCTGAGAAGAGCAAAACACGCAGGGGCCAAGCTGTAGCTGTTAGCAAACCCCAAGAAGAGGGAGGCACTTAGGGGTTAAGCTGTAGCTGCCAGTAAGCTCCAAGAAGAGTGAGGCATCTAGGGAGAAACTGCTGCCACCGGAAAAGCAACACACTCGGGGGCAAGGTCCTAGCCACCGATAAGCTCCTCAGAGGAGCAGGAAATGTTTTTATAGGTAATTAAGACAATATGGGAAACATTTTTGTTAAAATTTAATTTCATATGCTGTTGTTTTTTATGTTTTTACTGTAACAATTTGATTGTATTTAAAGGTTTTTTGGCTACATGCTGTAAATAAACCTACTCCTACTAAGTTCTGAAAGGATGTAACGGAATCTCCTCTTCTGCACACCATGCTGTGAAGCATTTCCATTTTGCTGTGTAAGCCAACCAAGTCACTGGTTTCTGGGCATTCTATACAATTGCTGCCACCTCTGGAGAGAGTTGTTTATCTATTGGCATATGTGCCATGTGCAAAGATGTAGTGACCTGAAGTAGTAATACAGATTCAAGTCACTGTCTCTGGAGTGCTCTTTTCAGAATAATAATACATAATGGTTCTATGAGATAGTCTGCAGAGTTTGGAACCATAGCTGTCGTGGCCAGAAGGGAGCTATTACACAAGATGTGCCTTGTCCCTCTTTGCCTTATAAACAACTTTTTGGATCAAGGGAAGTGGTGGAAAGGCATACATGAACTCCATATCCTGCTGGATTTCAAATGTGTCTCAAATGGATCTAGGGGCAAGACCCACTTTGCTGCAAAAGCGAGGGAGCTTCACAATCACCGCAATCCCAAGTAGGATCTGCGTGGATTCCATGGCACAGCACAATGTACTGTCAATGGACAATTGCAGAGTTTGCACACACGTGCGCGCATGTTGCATGTGACATGCATGGGGCATGGGATCAGCCCCATTGTCTATGGATGGTGTGCTGTGCTCAATTCCATGGAAATGTTTAAAATTTCTGCGTGAATGCTCCATTCGTGGGGGTCCATTATTTGGTGGCTGAGTTTGTTGGAAATCGTATTCTCTTGGCTGGCTTGTACTGTGGATGGCTTGTACTGTGATCTTTTGCTTGACACACCAGTGCCACAGGTCTTCCACCTCCCCCTGAGAGAGTAGTCGACCTGGCACCATCCTGTTAGTTTGGATACCACATTGCTGTGGAACTGTAGGTGACAATCTATACTACAGAGCTCTTTATATGCATAGCTAGTGCTTTTAGAGCCCACCTGATCGCACTTAGTTCTAGAACGTTGATGTGGAGTTGGGTCTCTTACAGCATCCAGGAAAAACACTGACCACTCTTACAAAAGCCCGCTAAGCCTGAACTATGCACACAAAAACAAACAGTAGAGGGCTAGTATCCATTCCAATACAATGTAAATATTTTATATATGATAATAAATAAATAAATCAAGCCAATGTCCACAGAATAAGTAAACATAGTAAGGCAAAATGTGATCTATACAAAATAACAGAAAGAGGACTTGCACTATTTCAAAAAGATGTTCAAAGACACAAATCCAAAATACATATTGTGAACAAACACGATATAGAAAAGTTTTACAAAATAAAATATATGCAAAGCTCAACAGAATTTTCAAGATGAAATGTGTCTTTGAACATCTTTTTGAAATAGTGCAAGTCTTCTTTCTGTTATTTTGTATAGATCAAATTTTGCCTTACTATGTTTATTTATTCTGTGGACACTGGCTTGATTGATTGATTTATTATCATATATAAAATATTTACCTTGTATTGGATACTAGCCCGCTACTCTTTGTTTTTGTGTGCGTCTCTTACAGCATCCACAATTCATGGACTTTCAGCATGCCTCAACCCCTCATTGGGCATCTGTTCTTACTGTGAACTCGCATTCTGGGTGGTTGAATGGTGTGCCTTTGAGGAGGTGCTGAGGCTTTGTCCACTACTGTACAGCCTGGATCACATGATCTAGTATTGTAAGTCTCTTGCTCATTTGGTGATCTCTCTGCGAGTATGTCACCTTCAGCCATTTCTGTAAGGGTTGCATGTGGAGACGTCTGAGAGGGACCACTGTAGATGGAGAAGCAAAAAGGCCCTGAAGTTTGAGGAAATATCAAGTTGGTCGGGTCCTGCGATGACTGAAGTTTTGAACAATTCTCTGAATGGTGAGAAACCTGTTCTCTGGGAGGAAGGCTCAGACACGATTGGTATCTAGAATGGCACCTATGAATTGCTTTCGATGGGGTGAGATGGAACTTTTCCATGTTTACTAGGGATGGGCAAACGGAAGTTCGGAAGTTCAGAGTTCGGTCCGAACTCGGGTTGTTCAGACGACCGAACTGAACACTCAAACTTCCGAACAGTTCAGAAAAGTTCGGATGAGTTCAGATGAGTTCAGGGGCGGGAAAAATGTGACTTTGGGCGGGAAAAATGTGACTGGAAGGGGGAGGCAGCTGAGGAGCAGACTTCCTGGCACCAGGGGTGGACAGCAGGGGTGGTTTCAGGGCCGGTAGCACTTTTTTGAATGTTCGGCCGAGTTCGGACAAACCAAACTCCGCCGAACCCGAACTTGGGTTTCGAACCGAACAACCTAACGTCCGAACGGCATTCTGTTCGCCCATCCCTAATGTTTACAAGAAGTCCTAATTTTCCTAGGACAAAAATAGTGAAGTTCACGTCGTGAAGAAGTTGGTGCCTGGTCCTCGCAGTAATGAGCCAGCTATCCAAGTACAGGAAGATGTTCACAACTTTCTTCTGCAGGTCAGCTGCAACAACAGCTACACACTTTGTGAACACCCTTGGTGCAGTTGCTAGTCCAAATCCCAGGACCGCATACTGGTAGTGGTGGCCACCTATGAGGAAACACAAATAATTTTTATGAGAGGGCTGTATAGCTATGTGAAATTATGCATCTTTCCGACAGAGTAAGGCTAACCATTCTCCTTTTTCCAGGGGTGGTAGTATAAATGATAGTGTGGTCATACAGAATTTGAGTTTTCACACAAATGTATTCAATTGTCTAAGATCTAGAATAGGTCGCAACATCCCCATCTCTTTTAGGGATCAGGAAATACCTGGAGTAAAAGCCTCAATTATGTTCAGAGGGAGGTACTTCCTCAATGGCCCCCTTAGCGAGTAAGGATTCTATCTCCTCAAGATGTTCCGTCTTGAGAGATGTGTCCCTAAAGAGGGATGGGGAAGGGGAAAGAATTTTGAATTGAATCACATATCCACACTTAACAATCTCCAAGATCCAACTGTCAGTAGAGATTCAGGCCCATGCCTGATGAAAAGCGGCTTGGCCACTTGATTGTTAAATTCGCAACCTAGGTTGTTGTCCAGAGGATAAGGTAGATAGTGGTCTGGGTTGAGGATTAGACTTTATGTACCTCTTTCTAAATTGTGCACATGACTGGAGTTGTGGGTTGTTGCTGCTGATGACACCTACCCTGAGAGGGAAAAGGTGCCCTGCCTATAAGAGTATGAGGCTGGTATGGAGTAGTATCACCCTTTTATTGACCAAATGACTCCTGCTGGTCTTGCTGTCTGGCAGGTCCCCTTGGATTTTATTTAGTCTCATAATTTGTAGTGGCAAAGAGTCCTTCAGCGTCAAATGGGAAATCTTCAGTTTTGTCTTCTGGTGTTAGCGTGGTGGAGCAGAGCCATGCATGTCTCCTAAGGATTACTGCCAAGGCCACACTTCATATGGCACAGTCTGCCACATGTATTGATGATGTTAGTTG
Source organism: Sphenodon punctatus (assembly GCA_003113815.1). NCBI lineage: Eukaryota > Metazoa > Chordata > Lepidosauria > Sphenodontia > Sphenodontidae > Sphenodon > Sphenodon punctatus. Next base: position 190,315 of record QEPC01008444.1, on the reverse strand, counting down.
GGACTGTGCAAGTCGTGTGCCTTCTTTCTGAAGAGTGGCCAGCTGTGTAGGGTCAGTAGTGGTGGAGACTTGGGACCATAGCCAGTGCTGGTACCCGCATGTAGCCGAGAGGTAGTTCGCCACTCTCAGTGATAAGGTGGCAGACGAGAATGCCTTGCACACATGGACATCCAATCTCCTACCCTCCCACTCGGGGGGAGAAGTCTGGACCTACGTGTGGCAACAGCAGTCACTACTGAGTTTGGGACTGGATGGCGGAAGACGATTACTGCTTGCTCAGGAAGGATGGAATAAGTGCATCCCCAATTTGTTTGTGGGGAACGCCAATGATGGGTTTGTCCATACTGTGGAAGACGGCTCCATTAATTCAACAAACAATGGAAACATGATATGGCCCATGTCACCAGATCCTAGTATTCCAAATATGGGACCTGATGGCATCTTTTTCAAGATTTTGTTCAGAATCTATGGCAATGCTGTCAGGAGTCATTTCAGCATGGCTTGGAATGCTCTCACATCCTCCGTAGCCAACATGGAGAGGGTCTGAAACCACATCTGTTGGAGGAGGTGAGATACATTTTCTCCTCTTACGGACTTAGGGAAGTATATGAGGAGTCAGACTTGCCTGAAAGTAAGTCTGTGGGAGGGGCTGGATGCTGTATGGGGGCTGGTTGCCCCAGCCGTATTTGAAGGAAACTTGCTCCAGGTGGAACTATAGGAATTTGTGGATCAGCTGGGATGAGCTGGCGCTAAGGCCAGTGCTGAGGACAGTGCCATGAATGGTGGAGATATAGGTCCCAGTACACGTGTAGACACAGGAGTAGGAGGTGAGGGCTGCTCGACCCTCCACCTCGGAGATCTTTCCCTAAAACATCCTCTGGGGGCATGCCTTGGTGCATAGGAGTATTCTCTCCCGTGGTGTCCTTGGCCTTCATGGTAAGCTTGTGATCTGCTGCCCGATCAAAAGATCATAGAATTATAGAGTTGGAAGGTACCTCAGAGGTCATCTAATCCAACCCCCTACTCAGTGCAGGAAATCCACAGCTACAGCATCCCTGATAGATAACAGTCCAGCCTCTATTTGAAAACCTTTGTTGCTCTCCTCTGAACCCATTCCAATTTGTTAATGTCCTTAAAATGCAGTGTCCAGAACTAGACACAGTACTCCAGATGAGGTCTAACCAGCACAGAATAAAGTGAAACTATTACGTCTTGTGACCTGGACACTATGCTTCTGCTAATGCAGCCCAAAATTGAATTAGCCCTCGTAGCAGCTGCATCACACTGCTGACTCATGTTCAGCTTGTGATTAACTACAACCCCAAGATCCTCTTCACATTAGGAAGAATTTCCTAATGGCAAGGAGAACAGATGAGATGCTGGAAGACTAGAGACAGGCAAATGTTGTCCCTGTCTTCAAAAGGGGGGGGGGAGAGGCTCAAGGAAGCTACAGACTGGTCAGCCTGACATCAGTACCTGGGAAGATTCTAGAACACATTAAAAAGCAGTCAATCTATTAGCATTTAGCAAACAATGCTGTGATTACTAGGAGCCAGCATGGGTTTGCCAAGAACAAGTCATGTCAGACTAATCTTATTTCCCTTTTTGATCGAGTTACTGGTTTAGTAGATCATAGGAATGCCGTGGACATGGTATATCTTGATTTCAGCAAAGCATTTGACAAAGTCCCCCATGATATCCTTCTTGACAAGCTGGTAAAATATTGGCTAGATGATACTACCATTAGGTGAATTTACAGCTGGTTGAAGAACCGTACCCAAAGAGTGCTCATAAATGGTTCCCCATCAATCTGGAGGGAGGTATCGAGTGGGGTGCCTCAGGGCTTGGTACTGGGCCCTGTACTGTTCAACATCTTGCCTCTATATAGATCTATGGTACGATCGCATCTTGAGTACTGTGTGCAGTTCTGGTTGTCCCATCTCAAAAAAGACATAGTAGAACTAGAAAAGGTACAGAGAAGGGCAACAAAAAGGGAGAACTTTGTCAAATGCTTTGCTGAAATCATGATCAAGGGTATGGAACAGTTCCCATATGAGGAGAGGCTTGATAGGTCAGGGCTCTTTAGCTTGTGGAAAATATTTTCCCACATTCTTTCCAACAACAAAATAAAGTCAAATTAAAAAATCTATTCTACAAATGAGAAACAAGCTATATAATGGACCCTGAGTATTTCACTCTGTGGATCTCCACAAAACAGATAGGCTGACAAACTTCCTGCTCCTACCGTATTCCAACAACTATCCGCCTCTTCCCAACCAGGAGGGTGATATGTAGGAAGACAGGAGGAAAAAACATCTGAGTCCCAATATTTTTTATTTTCATTCTTTGCTGTCTAGCAACAGTTACCTAAAGGTTTCGTTGTGGATCATATAATTCATGTGCTGTTATACAAGCAATTAAATAATAATTAAGGAAAGGACTTCATCTACCTTTGATGACTTATCTTACTAACAGCCCACTGAGAGCCTAGTGGAAAATGCTAATTAAGGCCCTTTTCACACAGACACTCTAACACGGATAAAATGGGTGCTACATTTTATTATATATGGGTAATTTCAAACGTGCCGGGCCTTTCGGCCCGCCACGCTGAACCCCGGTCCATGATCAGGCCGTCCGTCCTTTAGACGTGCCAGCCTGATCGCTAACAGGGATCGGGGAGGGGGTGGGGCTGTGCGGCGCGACATGTAGCCGCACAGCCCCACCCCCCCCGCGCTCCCCTTACCGACCGCCCTTGGGGAGACGGGCAGGTGCAGCGGCCAATTAGGTCACTGCGCCTAATCCCGTATCGTCGTCGGGGCCACGATCCGGGATGGGCCAAAGGTAACACACATTACTTTTGGCCCATCCCATATCGTGGCCACTCTAACCACGGTTCTCGACCTGGCCGGCCGGAGGTCGAGAACCGTGGTCAAGCTTGATCCCGGCCGGAGGTTCACCATGGTGAACTTCTGACCAGGACCAAACAGACGTTCACGGGAACGCCACCACCACAGGGAATCCACTGGGGTTCAATGTGGTGAAAGGCGTTTTCATAACATCTGAAATTACCCAAGTTGCAGGGCACCCATAGAGCACACCTGCAGCCCTGCAACATGTATAATAAAATGTAACACCCATTTTATCACAGTGTCTGTGTGAAAAGGGTCTAGGTTTTAAAAGCAATGGTTTGTATTCTATTTGGAGTGTAGGTTTAAAATGATTGCTGAATGGTAAGAAAGAAAATAAGATCAGGAAAACATCTTTCACTTTAAAAGGCTATTAAGAACAAAGGAGATGAAAAACAAAGAAAGGAAAAAGGCATTTAAAAATGCTAAAGAATTTTAAATTCTTAAAGTCTCTATTCCACTGGTTTGTATTTTTATTTTTTTTTAAACTTTGACACATTATCCTACCTACAGTAGTAGGTTTTTCATTCATACCTTCCCATAAATACTACAGTATTTATATTTTGTAGGGATTTGGGCATTTTAAAGGAAATCTAAAAATTCTAAGAAATAATTTAACTTGGGAATTCATGACTAGCGACTGCAGAGGTTTCACAACCTTGAAACGATGGTACGAATCCAAACCGAGTAATTCTCCTAGGAAATCTCAGAAATCTTGAATGAATTTATTCCATTAAGACCAAATATATGATGTGGTGAATGGGTTATCATCTGATTTAATCCACTGAAATGTAAACCATGTGTGTAAATCAAGGACTGGAACTTGTTACATGCCTTGTTGATCATTTTTATGCAGTGAAAGTCCTCAGCCTTGCTCGTTTATTGTCTCTCAGAGCCAATAATAAATTTAAAACAAGAATGAAACTCTCCCTACATAGGCAAAGACTTAAAATACAGTATGGGTGACTGGATACTTTTTTTTTCTGAGGGTATAATTTAGAGCTCTATTATTTTATTTTCTGAGTACTTATCGAAGAGTGCCAATCAGTTGGGGGTCTGATAGATGTTCATTATCTGCATGGTCTCCTTCAGTCTGTTGAGGAGATTTCAAGTTTCAGAGTGTGGCTCACCGAGTATTTTTACACCCCATGCTACCATGGGATGCTACCATGCACGGCTACCCAGTAACCACTCAAACAACCGTTGAAGGTGGTGTGGGGGAATGATCATTCCCATGAGCCACACAGCACCCACTCATGGCCACTCACAGTGCACTGCCAAGAAACTGTAGTACATTGTGCGGGGCAAGCCAAAAAAGTGCATAGCAATGGATGCCCACACATCCTCTGTTCATATTAATTGGGGCAGCCACCCATGCCAACAGACAGGTTCCCCGCTCATAGGCACTGTGGACAGGGGACACAGTCTTTGCAAGTCACAGAAACTGGCCAGCGCTCACGCCTGGGACATGTCAATTTCAAAGGCCATCCCAGCATCTGTCACGGTAGCCACACTAGGAGCTGCCTGTGAGAATCCTTCCCCATGCACTCAATCTGAGTGGGTGCTCTGTAGCTGTGCCACTCAGTGGCCATGGACAACCCACCCCCCAGCCTTGCTCATTTCAAAACACCCATACATCCTTTTCCTTGGGGGAGGTAAAGCCCACTCTGCTAACCAAACACTATGGAGGATTTCCATGAGAGTCTCCTCAAGCAGATTTCCTGCAGTGGAGATAGATTCCACATGTTTTAGCAGCCTACAGGTCAAGGGGATTGTGTTGGTTTTTTGTTTCTATTTTCTAAGCCTCTCTCTTTCCCTCCTATTCATGTGCATGATCTTCATTAGCAATGATTAGAAATTCTCATACTTCAGACAGAGCTTCATTTAGACTGGTGAACAGGAAGAATATTATTCACCAAAATCAACAACAAATCGAAAATCTAAAAGAAATTCACCTAAAATTTGTCAAAGAGGATGATGTCATAAGTATCAGTGAAGACTATGGTTTGAGCATGTCTGGTGTTATACCTGGGAAGATAAAAACAGGTCACACTCAGCAAAAGCTGGCTAAATGTGCAGAGCAAACATCCCAGCTGTGGATATTAACAGGATAGCATTCTGCCAAGCAAAACACCGTGCCCACTTGTCAGCCAGAATTCATGGCTTTTACTGTAAAGCTTTCAATGAACAGGATATGATGAATAACTTGGCAAGTATACCAGGAAAGGGTCTCAGAAACTTCTGAATTCTGAAATAGGCTGCCCTGGAAGTATTTTAGCTATACCTCTAATGTAATGTCGAGCACAGCAGAGCAATATGAAATATACAGGGAATAAAGGTAGAAATTATATTTTTTCTTTATAAAACCATTTACTCTTTATCAGATTTCCACCCAAAGAGGACTATGTTATACCATTTAAGTACAGGCCTGCAATATACAGTGACACAAACCAAGTGAGAGAATTTTGGTGGTTGTGCCAGAGAAAATACCTCCTGGAACACTGTCATGCACAGGAGGAAATACAAACTGCCACTGGTGCATTCCTTCAATGGATGCAGCATACCCCACATCACCATACAAGGGAGGAATTAGGGAATGGTCTCTGGACTTTCTTCAGTGCAGGGCACCATGATAGAGGGGGAGGAGGATCTTTGCTCCTTTCCACCTTAAATGTATAGCCATGTACGTTCTATGCAGATTTTAACAACAAAGTGATATATTCTTCTTCAGATTCCATGATAAGTGCCAGAGATAAGCCTATAAATAAGAACTTTTAGAACTATGGACTTTATAAGTGTTATGAGTTGCAAAATAGAGGTGTTTGCTTCTCATGTAAACCATAAAAAGGTGCATGTGGTTAAACACAGGTAATTATGAATACCAAGGAGTTTCTGCGTGCATTCACAAAACTCATCTGTTTTGAATGTGTTGAAAACTCCTTACTCAGCAAAAACCTTTATTGACTTCAACCGGAGTTTTGCCAGAGTTAGGACAAAAGTAATACGCGCTGAAGTCTCTGTCTCATAAAAATAAGTACTGAAGGCTCTGTCCCATAAGAATATCCTATACACAGAATGAAGTTTATCTTTTACCTCAAGCAAGAAATGGAGGATGGTAATGCAAGAAAAAAAACAAAAAAACCCACCAGTTGATCAAAGTAATAAACTATTCTGAGGAAGATTTTCAAAAGTGGTCAAGTGACTTGGAGCATTGGTTCCCAAACTGTGGTCCGCAGACCCCTGGGGGTCCGCGATGCACTGGGGTCTGCGGGCCTCCTCTTTTGTCCTGCTTGGGTTTTTTTGTTTGTTTGTTTGTTTTGTGTTGCTGAGCCACGCAGCATGGTGACTGGGCTCGGTGTTGGCACGGCACTGACTCCAAGCTCAGTCACTGACACAAGCGGAAGAAGTTTAAGGCACTTCTGCCCTCAGCAATCCCTTCAAAGCAGTGGGTTTAAAAAATTAGCAGGTGCAGGCTGCAAGCGGGCAGGGGCGTGAACTTTGCAGTGTGGCTCGCCTCGCTCCCGGGAGGGGTGTCTGTCTGCAAGCCCAGCCCAACGAGCCTGAGGCTGCAGCATGCAGTCTTGTTGGGGAGAGACCGCTTCTGTCCCGCCCTACTTAACCGGAGGAGCCAGCAGCAATCCACAGAAAGTTGTAGCGGCGAGGAGCCACATCCTCCTAGAGCCGGACCTGCTGCGGCTGTTGGGCTGTGGGACATCAGCATCACCCGCCCACCCCCCACCTTCCCAGCACCACGTGACAGCGGCA
>QEPC01008444.1:148495-176104 GCA_003113815.1 Sphenodon punctatus | reverse complement strand
GTGTGCTGTACCTGGTGCCGGTGCCCTGCCCTCCCCCTGTGCCCGTTCCTCCCCTCTTCCCGGTCCCGCATCGCGCACACACACCCCCGCGGAGCCCGGCCTGCCTTCCCATGGGTCTGGTCGCCCTTGTCCCCACCCCTCCCCTGTCTGTGCTGCCCTCCATGCCTGCGTGTGGGGGGGATTGGGCCGGCATGTGCTGTTGCTGTGGGTGCCCCCGAGTCCCCGGTGTTTGCGTGTGTGTGCTTTCTGTGTGTGGGACCTGTGCGCTTGTTCTCCGTCTCCCTCTACCCCCTCCCTTCCCGTTTCCCTGGTGTGGGCATTCCCTTTGGTGCCTTTTGGCTTTGTATGCCCTCAGGCGGCCATGTCCGTGTCCCGCCCCTCCCCAGGGGATTCTGGGTGTGCTTGCCACGGCTGGGGATCGGCGTAACGTCTGTTGCGCTGTCCCGGTCCGTGATCTGGCGGTTTCATTCCCCTCCGTGGTCCAGGGCCCGTCACGTCTGTTCGGGGCTTTCTTTGGCCCTGGGAGGTGGTTGGTGTCTTCACCCCCACCGGGAATCCACTGTGGTGACCCGTCAGCCCGTAACGTCTGAAATCACCCCATGCTACAATTGTATATCTTTTCTGAATACTTCCCCAAAAGACAGCTGCAGTCAGCAATTCCCTTGTACCATGCCAGCAAAGAACCAGGAGAGAACAACCACCTCAGGTGCAGGCAAAATGGTGCTTGAATATACTGCTTTTTCTATAGGAGCAAACATATAATTCATGTCTTCTTTTGTTCCCAGTGGACAAGAAGATGATGAGCGGATCTCCACGAGAGGAGATTCCCTTGCTAAAAGGTTCTTCTATGTGATGACCATGCCATGACTGGACCCATTATTAATCTGTACACATCGAGCACTTTAAGTGCCTGGGAGGAAGGTGAAAAATGAAAAGTTATGCACTCCAGCTCAGAGGCATACCTATGGAACAAGGAGGCTTAGCTGAGCCCGGGGCACTGACTGGGTGGTGGCCCTTTGCAAGTAGGCTGAACGTCTTGAGAAAATGTTCAGAGTTGGCGAGGGCAGAACACTGGCCCCACTCCCCACCCACTCTGAAAATTTCCTAGCAGTGCTAAGGCTGTTAGTTTGTGCTGGCAGCTTGCAGTGGGGGCTCCCAGCTGGAACCTGCTAGAGAGGTGGCAGCCTGAAGTGGGGGCTCCATACCCTGGAGACCCAAACACTTGCCCTTATGGGAGACCATAACTGGAACATGAGCTTGGGCCTGCCGCAGCCTTGTTAGGGCTACATCACTGCTGCAGGCTCAAGACACAAGCTAAAGCACTATTACTAAGTTTAAACAAAAACATTGTAAAGACTACATTCTAAAAACTGCACAGAAAGAGAGAGACTTTCCTGACTGAAATGCTTGAGCATCCAAATATATACATGCTTAGCCAAGAAACTCTCCACCTCTGCCAACATGTTAAGAGAAATGGTCACTTTATAATATTAATACTAAATTTAGATGAATGCCACTTTCTTGCACAGTGTTTATTTCTCCATGTGGTGAGGATTAAGTATCGGTCTGCCAGAAGGATTTTTTTTTTTAAAAAAATTGCACCATACAGTTATATAGCAACACAATTTTTGTATAGTAGGCACTTAATTTCTTCTACTGAATGCATGCAGTAGTATGTCAGCTAAGGAGAAAATAAACCTTTACAACAATTAAAGTACAAAATTCCAATAACTGCTTCAAAACACAGTTGATTCAGTTTCTTTTATGCACACTAACATCCTTATCCCTAGATTAGCACCATACACCGTAGATCAGTATTCTTTACCGGATATAGCGAGCTAATCTATTCTTTAATGTGCATGTTATCTGAGAGAGTTGTGAAACCACTTTCTTTATTAACTAGTTTTTTTGATGGTTTAAAGGAGTAAAATCCCAAACATACTTTTACTACCATTTTTAGAAGCAGGAATATCCTTGAATAAGCTCTCCTCTTGGCATCCAACACACCTTTTTTTATGCCAAACAAAAAATATGCACAAAGTTCTGACCTATACTCAGAAAATGTAAACAAATAATACTTGTTAAGTATTTGTATACACTGACATCAAGGACACTTACAAAATGCAATGCTGTGTCATAATGCGGAGGTCATTTTTTTAAATGGTATACTCTCTTCTTTCATTTTACTGTAAATCCCAATGAGAATTTTTGATTTCTCTGATAAACACCAGATAATTTTACAATGGACATCTTTTTTATGAGCTTATTATCTCAGTTTAATGTGCTCAGTTCTACAAGTATGCTTATTGCTTACAATACAAAGTTACTAACAGTTTGGATGGTAACTGCAAGAAACCTACGCTCCCTTAGGCAAGTAAAACTCAGTAGAAGTTTTTAATACTTCATATTTGTTATACTGAGCATGTAACTAAAGAACATAATTTTACACAAGGGGTGAAAACAGACATGACACTAACTCCACTTTAACACTGCTTTAACACTACTTTATTGTTGCAGGGCTGCATAGGGCACCAATACAGCCCTGCAACATGCATAAGAAATGTTAAAGTGGAGTTAGGATCATGTCTGTTTTCACCCATTTTCTTTAAAGTTTAACCTCCAGCATGGACCCGTATTCAACCTCAAACATTGTTCTTTAATGTTTGCTACGTCTGAAGTATTATTTCAATCTTTTCTGCCTCTCCCATTGTCAATGACAAATGCCATAAAATGAGATTCAATCTATACCTAAAAAAGAATCAACATAGAGTCAGTGAGATCAGTAGATCTCTGACAGCAACAGAAGTGTGTATACCTGACAGCAATAGAAGTGTGTATAGCTATAGCTATCAATAACCTATATTAAATTTTTACCTTTATCTTCTTGCTAACATTTTCTTGTAAGCCTCTCAGACTTGAGAGAAAGGCTCAAGAATGGACACCTTTCCCTTCTCCAAAAAGATTTAAAAATTTGTGATTCTAAACAAGAGGCACTTGATCTCCACCTCAACTAACACAGACAGGAGTGTGTGTTTTTTTAGTCCAGTGAGATTTTTTCGAAGTAGTCTATAAAAGTACCATCTGTGCAGAATGGCCAATTCAGTCAAGGAGACAGTGGGTGACAACAGACATGACGCTAACCACCCTTTAACCACCTTTNGCTAACCACCCTTTAACCACCCTTGGTGGTTATTTATGCATGTTGCAGGGCTGTATTGGTGCCCTATGCAGTCCTGAAACATGCATAAATGACCACCAAGGGTGGTTAAAGGGTGGTTAGCGTCATGTCTGTTTTCATCCATTGTGGAGGCACTCACTCTTTTATGGTGTCTCCCTGATGCTATCCCTAAGGGTCCAATTGTACTTAGTAACTAGGTGTGTAGAGTCTTTGATGGAGTTTGAGCCACTCTGGGATAGGTAGGATATAAATATAAAATGTATGTGCACATGTATATGTATTACTCCTGTGGTGATGGTGAAGTAAGCCACCCTGAGCCGTAAGATATCTATTTAAACAAAAGTGGCAGCAGAAATTCCAATGCAATGTCAAAGTGGGGATCTTCCATCGAGGACCAACAGAAGATCAACAGCTATAGAGCCTGTGTTACTACAAACTTTGTTAAGATGAGAATTTGACAGGCTGAATTTAAATAGATACTGTCTTATAGGGATGTGCGAATGCGGTTCGGATGTTCGGAGTTCGGCCCAAACTTGGTCTGTTCGGACATCTGAACTGAACGTCTGAACCGAACTCGAAAACGGCCAAACAGTTCGGTCATGTTCGCGTGAGTTCGGGGTTGGGAAAAACGTGGCTTTGGGTGGGAAAAACGTGACTGGAAGGGGAAGCAGCTGAGGAACAGACTTCCTGGCACCAGGGGTGGTCCCAGGGCCAAATGATACCGATACCAAAAAGAATCTTCGAATTATTTCGGTATCGATAGCGCTACTGGATGTTTGGCCACATTCGGCCGAACCGAACTCCGCCAAACTGAACAGCCAAACCCAAACTTGGGTTTCGAACCGAATGACCGAACGTCCGAACCGCGTTCTGTTCGCACATCCCTACTGTCTTATAATATTAATAATAATTTTATTTTTATAGTACTCCCACCAAATGGCTCTCTGAGTGCTTCACAACATAAAATAAATACAATAAAACAGTATAAAATCTACTTAAAATATGAACCCATTAAAAACCATTTTAAAAGGGACGGTAAAGAAGGGAGGAGAAAACATTAAGGGGAACCAGCAGTGCATCCTAAAAGCAGCTGAAGAATAAATAGGTTTTCACGTATGGCCCTCTTCATACAGACACTCTAACACTGATAAAATGGGTGCTACATTTTATTACACATGTTGCAGGGCTGCAGGTGTGCTCTATGGGTGCCCTGCAACATGTATAATAAAATATAACACCCATTTTATCATTGTTAGCATGTCTGTGTGAAAAGGGCCTATTTTTTGAAGGTGAGGAGTGAGTGATGATTGGGGTTTAATGGTACAGTGGCTGTCAGGCCATATTGCACCAAACAAAAGGTGAAGAACAAAGGTGTAAAAAAGGTAAAGACTCACAGCAAGGCTAAAAAAGAAGCTAAAACTAGACATGCCTCAAAAGGGAAGCTAAAACTATAGAACCATCCAATAGCTGCTTTAAAAGCACATTAAAAAGTGTGACTGACACAGTAAAAGCAACCTTCTGGAAGGGGGTGGGACCCCAGCAAACCCATCCATACGGGACCCCAACCCCGGGGCACTAATTCAGTCAGCATCTACACATGTAAAAGCAAAGGCAGATGCATTGTGGTCAAGTAAAACTTTCCCCAGGGTCAGAAAGTAAAGGTGAGGAGGGAGGAACTAAGATCTGCATCTGGAGAGAGCTAGGCCCTTTTACACAAGCAGCCAGATGCAGCGCATTGAACAACACACTTCCTGAAAAGCCCCGCAGGGCACGTTTAGTCCCGGAAGTAGCCGGCCACCATAGGAACTGCGGCTTGCGTGGTCTTTTTGAAGCCGCATTTGGGAAGCCTCGATATTGGGGTTTCCCAAATGCACCTTCAAAAAGATCACGCAAGCTGCGATTCCTATGGTGGCCGGCTACTTCCGGTGAGCATGTTCTTCAACGCGCTGCATCTGGCTGCTTGTGTAAAAGCGTCCTGAGTTCTACACTGAGTGGCCTGTCATAGCAAAGACCCGATCACCCGCCAACTCAAGGCACCATGGCGGGATCCCTAAACAACAGGTGTTTTTTCAGCACAGATAACCATCAGTGGGAGACTCTAGGAGCAGGTCTTGAATATAGCCAGGGCCTATACTGTTCAAAGCCCTAAAAACCAGCAGCACAATCTTAAATTCAATCTGTCACTAAACAGGCAGCCAATCCAGAGAACTCAGGGCTGCCTGTGGTCAGGAGACTACATTCCTTACCTGCCCTTGATGCGCTGCATCCTAATGGGAGTTTTGGGTGGGCAAGGAATAATGAATAGATGATGGAAGAAACAAAAGGCCTCACAAGCTCCACACCAATACCGCTAGGATATTAGTGGGTGTTTCGTCCAGGTAAGGAATGAATGGTCAGATGCAAAGAAAATATAGCATTTAGTAATTTGTAGAATTTGCATAAGCTAGGGCCTTATTTATCCTAGGATGACACAGGCGCACAAGCTGCTTACGGCTGGCCGAGTTTTACTCCGGCCTTACACACGTCATCCCCAGCTTCTTGCCTGGTGATCACCTGTCCCTCGCTACCAAGGAGAAAATATGGAAAGGGGAATTTCTCAACATTTTTATGTTGCTTCATGGGGAGGAGCCGGGCGAGGAGGGCAGTGAGTCCGAGAAGGGGGGCAAGGGAAAAAGGAAAAGGCCCCCGGCACCCAGAACTGGGGGAAATGGTCAGCCTGTTTTAACATATACATAGGGGTTGTGGCATACAGGTTTCTGAGTAGGGCATAGCAGCTGATTCAATACGCCGTCATTATACAAAATGCTTATTTAGATTTTGGAGGGATGGCCTGGTTCAAGTACGATTAAATGTTTCGTCGGAGAGCTGCATCTAATCCCCACAGCCGGTGGGATATTGTCAAGTATAACCTGCACTCGCAGACCATGGCTCCTCACCGCCCAGTGGTTGGCATACGAATGGGGAGCAGGGTGGTTCTGGCAGGCCCATCTAAACCAGTTGCAGGGAAGCCGGTATGCTGGGCTTTTAACGGCATGGGGTGTTTTCGTGCCCGTTGTAAATACGCCCACGCCTGTGCAACCTGTGGAGGTGACCACCCTGCCTCTTCCTGTTTTAAGGGGCGGAACAATACAGGGAAACAAGGGTTTGCATACAGGGGGCCGAAACAGGAACATCAGGGGGGCGGCGGAGGACACCAGGCGGGAGGTGGTCACGGGGCTGGCCCCTACGCCAATCAGGCTTGAAGTATTAGGCCTCCTTCTTCAGCACTACCCGAACAGACTTGATGCGGATTACTTATTGTGGGGTTTTTTGGAGGGTTTTGAGATTCCATTCATGGGTAGACAGGTCAACCAGATAGCTAACAACCTTAAATCTGTGCGGGGCATGGAGGAGGCTGTTTGGAACAAACTAAAAAAGGAGACAGCGGCAGGGAGGGTGGCAGGCCCGTTCGGCTCCCCTCCATTTCATCCTTTTAGCTGCTCTCCGTTGGGGATAGTGCCCCAAAAGACCCCGGGTGAGTACAGATTTATCCATTACTTATCCTACCTCAGGGGTAGTTCTGTCAACAATGGGATTGACCTGGGGCTGTGCTCAGTTCAGTGCATATCCATCGATGCCGCGGTGCATATAGTGCGCACATGTCGGAAGGGGGCACTCATGGGGAAATGCGATATTCAGTCAGTTTTCCAACTGCTGCGGTATCTCCTAGGGATTTCAACCTTTTGGGTTTTTCCTTTAGGGGCCAGTACTTCTATAACAAGGCCATGCCCATGGGTTGCGCCATTTCCTGCTCTGCTTTCGAGCGCTTTAGCACCATGCTGGAGTGGGAAGTCAAGGAAAGGTCTGATTTGCCTTATATATCGCATTAACTCAACAATTACCTCTTCTCGGGGTGGGTGGGCTCTCAGGAGTGAGTCCAGCTTATGTCTGTATTCACTAGATTAGCGGCAGAACTGGACGTCCCATTGGCCGGGGAAAAGACTGAAGGGCCCACGACCCGCCTCTTGTTCCTGGGTATACTGACTGACATAGTTTCAGGCACATCAAATCTCCATCCTGACGAGCTGGCCTCCCTGCAGATGCTGCTAACACGCATAGCGGGCACCAAGAAAGTGACATTAAGAACTATGCAGACCTTGCTTGGCCATTTGAACTTTGCCTGCAGGGTAACTGCCCCAGGGGGAGATTTATCCGCACGGCTAGGCCGAGCCACCACCGGTATGTCGTACCACCACCACCGCATCAGGATCTCCAAAGGCCTGTGGGAGGACCTGGGGGTCTGGCTTACGTTCCTCGAGAGTTATAACAGGGTGTCTCTGTGGAGGAAAGTCTGTCTGCTGGAAGCGGACCTTCAGGTGGTTTCCGATGCGGCAGGGGGGACGGGTTTCAGGGTTTTCTTTCAGGGTAGATGGTGTGCCCAGCAGTGGCTGCCTGAATGGGCGACTACGAAACTGGTCAGGGACATAACTTTTCTGGAGCTCTTCCCATTACTAGTGGCCGTGGAGCTCTGGGGACATCAATTCCGGGACTCACACGTATATTTTTGGTCAGACAATCAGGCAGTGGTACAGGTAGTCAACCAACAATCTAGTAAGTCCACCAGAGTTATGATCCTGGTACGTTGGTTTGTACTGAAATGCCTTTCTCTGAACATGTATTTCTCAGCCAAGCACGTGCCCAGGGTTCATAATGATATCGCTGATTCCCTCTCTCATTTTCAGATAGAGAGGTTTCGTTTGCTGACGCCTGGCGCCAACATTCACCCAGAAGTGATGCTGGAGGCCTTGTGGCTGCTTGGCAACGCAGATTAGAAAAGGGGGTTAGAGCTGCTGTATCGAGCTCAACTTGGCGAGCCTACATCAGTTCTTTCCAGGACTTTCACAATTTTCTGTCCTCGCATGGTTTTCAAGAGACATGGCCCATCCCTCCCCATCATGTAGAGTAGTCCGCGGCACACTTGGGTTGCCGTGGATTGGCCCCGTGTACCATAAAGTGTCGCCTGGCAGCTATATCCTTTTTCTGCAAGGTGCAGAGGGTGACCAACCCATGTGCAGGATACAGGCTCCGCAGGGTGGTCGAGGGCTGGGCCAGGGAACGGGAGCCTAGAAGGGTCTCTCTCCTTCCATACCTTTGAGGCTCACTCCGTGCGCCTCTACTCCCCCCTCCATCTACGTGTTGCTGTCATCTACCGTCCCCCTGGTCCTCTCTCTTCCTTTCTTTCTGACTTTGAGTCCTGGCTCACTTTCTTCCTCTCTGTTGATATCCCCACTCTCATCCTTGGTGACTTCAACATTCATGTTGATGACCCATCTCAGCCCTCAGTCTCTCGCTTCCTCTCCCTAGCCTCCTCCTTCAACCTCCACCTTTGGACCAACTCCCCCACCCATACTAATGGCCATTCTCTTGATCTTGTCCTCTCTAGAAACTGCTCTGTCGCTGATCTCTCCTTCGATCCTCATCCTATATCAGACCACTTCCTTGCCTCTTTCAACATTTCCCACTGTCCCCCCTCCTCTTCCCCTTCTCTACGCCCCTTCCGTGACCTTCAAGCTATTGATCCCCTGGACTTTGCCTCCTCTCTCTCTCCCCTTCTTCCTACAGTCTTCTCTTCCTCCTCCCCTGACTCCGCTGTCTCTGCTCTCAACGCCTCTCTCTCCTCCACACTTGACTCCCATGCCCCTCTCTCTTCCCGCCCTGCCTTCTCCCACAACCCCCGTCCTTGGCTCACCCCTAGTATCCGCCACCTCCGTTCTTGCACTCGTGCTGCTGAACGACTCTGGCGCAAATCCCATTCTCACGCTGACTTCCTTCACTTCAAATTCTGTCTCTCCACCCTTACTTCTGCTATCTCCCTTGCTAGACAACACTACTATGCCTCCCGCATTGAGTCCTGTTCTCGGGACCCTCGCCGCCTGTTCTCTACCTTTGACTCCCTCCTCAAGCCTCCCTGTCCTCCCCCTCCTTCTTCCCTTTCTGCTCAGGATCTTGCCTCCTTCTTCACCTCCAAGATAGACAAGATCCGCCTCGACATCGCTTCCCACTCCTCTCTTCCCACTCCCACCCCTCTCCCTCCTCCCCCTCCTTCTCTCATGTCCTCCTTCTCCCCTGCCTCCCTTAAGGAAATCTCCTCTCTGCTCTCCTCCTCCAACCCTTCCACTTGCCCCCTTGATCCCATTCCTTCCCGCCTCCTCACCTCCATTACTCCCACTGTCGCCCCTTCCTTCCTGCACATCATCAACCTCTCCCTCTCTACTGGCTCTTTCCCTTCTGCCTTCAAACATGCCACAGTCTCTCCTATTCTCAAAAAGTCCACTCTTGACCCCTCTGACCCTTCTAGCTATCGTCCTGTCTCACTCCTTCCTTTTGCTTCCAAGCTGCTTGAACGTGTTGTCTACTCCCGCTGCCTTGACTTCCTATCCTCCAACTCCTCCCTTGACCCCCTCCAATCTGGCTTCCGCCCCCTTCATTCTACTGAAACTGCTCTCGCTAAGATCACCAACGATCTTCTGGTGGCTAAATCTAAACGTCTCTATTCCATTCTTGTCCTCCTTGATCTCTCTGCTGCCTTCGATACTGTTGACCACTCACTCTTGCTGGATTCCCTTCACTCCCTTGGCTTTTGTGGCTCTGTCCATAACTGGTTCTCCTCCTACCTCTCTGACCGCTCCTTTAATGTGTCTCTCTCCAACTCCGCCTCCTCCTCCTTCCCCCTCTCAGTTGGTGTTCCTCAAGGCTCTGTTCTTGGCCCTCTCCTCTTCTCGATCTATACCTCATCCTTAGGCAAACTCATTGCCTCCCATGGCTTCCAATACCACCTCTATGCTGATGACACTCAACTCTATCTCTCTACTCCCTCTCTCTCTCCCTCTGTTCAAGCTCGTCTCATCAACTGTCTCTCTGACATCTCTACCTGGATGTCTCAACGTCAACTCAAACTCAACATGGCTAAAACTGAACTCCTTATCTTCCCCCCTCATCCTTCCTCTCCTTCCTCACTGTCAATAACTATTGATGGAGTCACCATCCTGCCTGTCCCCCAAGCCCGTAGCCTAGGCTTCATCTTTGACTCACCCCTTTCTTTTAAACCCTACATTGACTCTGTTGCTAAATCCTGTCGCTTCTCCCTCCATAACATTGCTAAGATTCGCCCTTTTCTCTCTGTCTCGTCTGCCAAAACTCTTGTTCATGCTCTGGTCATCTCTCGCCTCGATTACTGTAACCTCCTTCTCACTGGCCTTCCCCGGTCTCACCTTTCTCCCCTCATCTCTGTCCAAAACTCTGCTGCCAGGGTCATCTACCTCGCCAGTCGCTTCGACCATGTGCAGCCCCTCCTCTCTTCGCTTCACTGGC
This sequence comes from Sphenodon punctatus, assembly GCA_003113815.1. Taxonomy (NCBI): domain Eukaryota; kingdom Metazoa; phylum Chordata; class Lepidosauria; order Sphenodontia; family Sphenodontidae; genus Sphenodon; species Sphenodon punctatus. Next base: position 165,576 of record QEPC01008444.1, on the reverse strand, counting down.
TTCCCCTTCCTGAACGAATCCTGCACAAGCTCCTAGTCTTCACCTATAAAGCTCTTCACAACCTTGCTCCCCCCTACCTCTCTGCACTTATCGCCCTCCATACTCCAGCCCGTGCACTTCGCTCCTCCTCTGTCCCTTCTCTCACCCTTCCACGCCTTCCCTGCTCCCCTAAGCGCCTTCGTCCCTTCTCACTTGCTGCCCCCCATGCCTGGAACTCCCTCCCTGTCCACATCCGCCTTGCCCCCTCCCTTCATACCTTCAAATCTCTCCTTAAAACTCACCTCTTTCGCTCTGCTCTGTCTGACTCTTTATCCTGCTGAGCCACTATTCCTATACCTACGATCGGTTTACCCTTATCCTTGCAACATGGACCTGCCTGCTGTCATTCTCATCGTAACCAAGCCAAGTACGTGCACTTGAGACCTCGCATCTTCATGAATGTTAGACCACTTGTCTCTCCCTCTGTTCCCCTTCCTAAGTCTCTCCCCCAGCTCCTGTCTCTCAGATTGTAAGCCCTAGGGGCAGGGACCGTGTCTATTTTATTACTTTGTAAAGTGCCAGGTACACCGCTGGTGCTATATAAATGTTTGCTAATAATAATAATAATAATAATAAAGGATACCCGTCAACCGATTCCTGTTGACGTCTTGGTTCGTTTGGTCGCCTCACTAAATTGGCTCTGTGCATCTCCCTATGAAGTGCTACTTTTCCGGGCAACTTTCTCCACTGCATTTTTTGCAGCTTTACGGATCAGTGAGCTGGTACCTTCTTCCCAGCAGGATCAGACTGGCTCGGCTCTGGAGTTAGGTGATGTGGCCGTCAGCCCGACTCTATAGTGATCACGATCCTTCGCTCCAGGAGGGCCATGGTCAGTGTTTAAAGCTGCACTGATCCCCAGTCGAGCCGCTGTGTCCAGTCTCAACAATGGAGGCATACTTGGGCATCCGCCCAGGACTGGGGGGGGGGGGGGGGGGAGAGTCCCCTCTTCATGCATTTGGGACAGGTCGTTTTTGACCAAATTCCAATTTCAGACTGTTTTTAAGAAGGGATTAATGATGCTGGGTCTCCAACCATCCAGCTTCGGGTCCCACTCCTTCAAAAATGGGGCTGCCTTCATGGCAGCAATAGGAGGGTTGCCCGTCACGCAGATCATGGCGATTGGCAGATGGAGATCACGCGCTTATCTCAACTACATACGCCCGTTCAGCCCTTCTCATTAGTATTTGACCTGTCGGTAACAATATATTTTGTTTTATCATCTGCAGCCTCGGGAAAACTCCTTACCATCTGGATATGTGGGCACAGCATTGTGCGTTGGGCTGAGTGCCATGCTGTCAGTTCCAACTTTGGAACCCAGCTGGGTTGTGGCCTGCAGGCACGGCTTTACTGGTTTGGGCGCAGTGGAATGCGCTGGGAACACCTGATCCCTTCGCTGTTTCGCAGGGCTACATGCTTTGTCCGCCTGACATCCTGGTCATTCGCTTGGGTGAAAATGACCTTGGCCTGCACAGCACTTGGCCACAGCTCTCCATATGGTGGTCGGACTTGCTTGAGCGGCGCACTTGGCGGTATGCCGCCAAGCCAGGCAAGATAGAGCAGGCTAAGCGCTAGATCAGTAGAGCCATGTGGGGGCTCGTGGACCGCATGAGAGGCCGAGTGGTGCACCACGAGCAGATCGTGGGCAGGGATGCAGGCCTATTCCTGAAAGATGGAGTCCACTTGTCTGAGCAGGGGAATGCCATTTGTTTGGGTGATTTAAGGGTAGTGTGTCATAGCCATTTAGGTATACCTGTGTGGGGGGGAAAGGGTGGAGTGAGGTTACCCTTTTTTGTGGCAGTTGGCGGGGTAGGAACCATTCTGTGGTAAGGCTCCCTAAGAGCTAAGGGGATGCGCTGGCACCCCATCACCACTTGGGGAGTGGGGGGGTGTCTTAAGGGCAGGGGCCCCAACCCAGGCTCGGTAAAGCTGGAATGGGGCACCAACCCCACCCTGACCCAAGGGGAGGGTGAATTCGAAGGGTCGAATCTCCCGGGTTGGGGGGTGAGAACTAGCTTGGCCCCCTTTCCCTCTTTGTATAGCATGGTTCCTCCTGCTACATACACACAGGTTCTTATATGGTTGTTTTTTCCTGTTAACATTATGGTTACAATGTAATGAAGTTGCGGCTGATGCCTCTTTAACCCAAAAGCGTGTCCTGACTGTTCTTATGGGTGGTGCGGGCACAAATGTAAATTTGATTAGTTTTACAGCTGGTTTTAGCCCATCTTTCAATTGAAAACGTGAGGATTACAGTCTGTTCCAACACTCCCAAATTTTCTCTCTCAGCTCAGGCAACAGTTTCATTTTGAGAAATAGTCAACACTCCTGTTTATTATTTTTCTAAAATTAATTTATGCTATAATGATCTGATAAAGCAAATGCTTTCCAATTTTGCACGTAATGTTTATTTTCCAAGGTTTATTAAATTTAAGGTGCAGTCTAATATTAATAATTGGATTGCCAGCCTTTCTCGCAAATAAACTAATTCTATTTCTAGTTAGGTATCCTATTTAACAATATGCTAGAGAGACAAAATGAATTTTAGCAAACTTTCATATATAAAAAAAGAAATTGCAGAAAACCAAGGTAAACATACTGTAGTATGCCACGCTTAAAGGAGTTCTACTCGCCCATTATGTGCTATCCTTTAAAACACGAATTTTGTTCCTTCAGTTGATTATGGATATTATACACTGCAAGAAGAAACAATAGCATCAAGAAGTCTTTTACTTAAAGTAAATGATGTTCACATTTGAGGTAATTAAATATCTGATAGTGATTGTCTAGTGGTTGAAAACTGGTTAACAATTTGAGCATTGGGTAACTGCCAAATTTCTCAAAATTGTTAAAGGCTAGTTTTCAGGAAAGTTTAAGGATTGTCAGATAGCTAGCCACCTATCCAGGCTATTACCCTAGCCCTTTTTATCTGATGTACAGACTATCCTGTTTTTCTCAAATATTACCTCATCCTGCCCGTTAAATGGCTTCTACATAATGAAGATTCGTATGGTGCTGCCTTCACAGAATTGACTTTTTTCTGTTTAAAGGCTCTGGGCAATGGGAAAGGTATGTAAAAGGATATTAGAAACTGCTGAACATTTCTAGACTGGCAGAAGGAAAGTCTGCTGAGAAAAACTAGAGAAAGATCCTGTACAGTGCTAGCTCCAGCATAGCCTGGCTTCTTTCATCCCTGATCATTTTCCAATACTGCCACACACCAGTTTTTGAAGCAACTGTGCACTCAGTATTCTACACAGCAATGTGAAAATCAAGACCCTCTGCCAGCACCAGAAACCCTAAGTGGAGGGATGACTCCACTGAGATTTGTCCAAGGAGGAAACTTTTTATAACTGAGAATGGAAGTCATTCTGTGCTCATCTTAAATTCTGTTCAGGCATTGCTTAATGGTATTATGCACACAGTGCAAATTACCCTTATTCTAAACACCACAGAATATGAAGAGGAATATAATTAGAGCTTGTGGGAAGCAGCAAATGCACTGAGGGTATTTTCAGATGTTACAAAATCGCTGCTAACCACAGTGGATACAGTGTGGTGGCAGCGGTCTTGGGAACGTCTGTTTGCTCCCGATCAGATGTTCACTACAGTGAACAACCGTCCGGGATCAAATTGACCACGGTTCTGAAGGAGAGGCCGGCCTCACCTACAGAACTGTGGTTAGTTTGTCCACGATTCATTGAGGGGTCTGGGAATGGCCGCGGGTAACGACTGTTATCCAGCCCCGTCCTGGAATCAGGCCCCAACCATGGGACGGCATCGGGCACAGCAGCCTCACTGGCTGCTGCGCCCGCCTGTCTCCCTAAGGGTGGGCGTCCATGGGAGCACGCTGCGCCGCTCGGCCCTGCCCCCTCCCAGATTCCCTATAGTAATCAGGCTGGCACGTCTAAAGGACAGCTGGCCTGATCATGGACCAGAACGGATCCCGTTGGGGGGGTTCAGCGTGGTGGGTGGGGAGGCCCAGCACGTCTGAAAATATTCTTTATTTTTTCTCTAATTTACTGTACTGATCTAATTTCTAAGTCAAGTTTTGTTTCCTCTCCACATTTACATACTGAATGTGTCATGCCACTAAAAGACTGTGAAATCCATCCCAATTACCGATAAGGGTTTCCTTGCCCTGCAACTACCTCTGTTTATTTCTTGGAGAATTCTGAGAAGAGACACCACACATTAAAATAACTTGATTCAAGGCCAAATGTTTACCTTGTCATCCATAATCACCTTGTGGATAAAAGTTGCTTCATTACACTTTAAAATAAACTTTGGAAAAGATCAAATCCAGTACAACAACAAACATTAAGAGTGCATCTAAGGCCTTTTTCACACAGACACTCTAACACTGATAAAATGGGTGTTACATTTTGGGCATTTTTACACACACCTTAAAGTGTTGGTCTTTCAAACTTCTGGGTTTACAAGTTCTTCAGACTTCTGGGTTTACAGGAACAAGTAAGATCCTGGATGCATTCTTCACACACGCACACTGCCCTGAGGCAGCCTAAAGTAGCCGCAGCTGTAGACGTGAGGGGCTGCCATGGAAACCAAGTGACCATAGCTGTCTGAAGCACAGCAGTTTACCAGGAGAACGTTTTACACACACAAGTTCTGGGAGACACCCAGATGTTACAGGATCCAGATCTGTAAAACCACAGAGATCAAGGACTTCTTAAATCTGTAAGAACATGCCAAGTTTAAAGTGCCAGATGGTGAGTGATTTAGACACACAGAAAGTTCAGGATGTAACAGCAAACATGCAGGAGAAATATGTGTGTAAAAATATCCTTTATTATACATGTTGCAGGGCTGCAGGTGTGCTCTATGGGTGCCCTGCAATATGTATAATAAAATGTAGCACCCATTTTATCAGTGTTAGAGAGTCTGTGTGAAAAGGACCATACTTCTTCCTTGAACCCTTCTGAAAATTCCTCATACCCTCCTTGGAATTGCCAGTAAATGGCTCGCCCATGATTCAACCAGTGGAAATGTAGTAAACATTTCCTTTCAGCCAGAAGTTTCTGAGCTTTTGCCTGCATGACCCAGTTGTGAGACTTAAATATAATCCCTTGATGCCAGACAGCAAAAAAGACATGAAGAGCATATCCAATATTAACTGGGATAATATCAACAGCTCCCCATGAGCTTCAAGCTCATCTTGATGTTTTTGGATTTGTGGACCCATTTCAGTCAGGTTTTCGTCCAAGGCATAGCCCGGAGACTATGCTTGTCAATGCTATACACTTGGAGACTGACAAAAGGAACTGTGCCCTGTTGATCTTGTTAGACCTTTCAGCATCCTTCGATACAGCTGATTATGAGATGTTGACATGACTACGGGACCTGGCAATGTGAGTGGTTCCATTTGTTCCTGTTGGAGAGGTCCCAACTCCCAGCAGGTGGTGATGGGAGATTGTTCACCACCCCTTGGGACTTCCTCTGTGGCGTCCTGCGGGGTTCCATCTTGTCTCCCCTCTTGTTCAATGTGTATCTGAGGCTGCTGGATTAAATCATTCTGAGGTTTGGGGTATGCTGACATCCAGCTCTACCTCTCTTTGCTGCACCTCAAACATCAGTTTGTGGTAGTAGCCAAGATTGCTTTTCATGAACTCCATCTTTTGAGGAGGCTGCAGCCCTTTCTTTCTGATTTGGATCTGGTCACCATCATCTATGCCTTCATTACCTCAAAGTTAGATTACTGCAATACACTCTAAGTGGGGCTACCCTTGGTGACTGTTCAGAAGCTGCAGCTGGTGCAGAACAAGGCAATGCGGCTCCTTTCAGGGATGGGTTGTCGTGAGCACATTATACCTATACTTTACAGTATGCACTGGCTACCTATAGCCTTGTGGACACAATTCAAGGTGCTCGTTTTGACTTTTAAACCCTAAATGTCCTGGACCCCACAGATCTGAAAGACTGCTTTTCCTACGATGCTCCACTGTGCCCTTTGCGGTCGGCCAGGAGTGCTCTCTTGTAGATACCACCTGCTAATCTTGTTCATATGACAAGGGCCCAGAGAGAGGCATTCTCAATTACTGCCTAGGAATTGTGGAATTCCCTTCTGCCAGATGTCCGTCAGAGCCCAGGCCTGAGCATATTCTAGAGGAATTCTAGATTCTTTCTTTTTGGCAAAGTGTTTGCCAGGTGGGTTTAGGGGTTAGGTTTTTTTAAAGATATTTTAATGTGTTTTGTGTTTTTAGTATTTTAAGCAGCCCTGAACCTTAGTGGAAGAGTGGGGTAAAACTTTAAATAAATAAATTAAATAATTCCACCTGCAGATGGCATGAGCCCACCTAGCCTAATGACCCATAGTTTGGGGACTATGGTTCAGTAACAACTACGGTTTAGTAACAACTAAAATTTGCAAACAAAAGTGAAAGCACACAGATGACCTGGTCATAAATCACTAGAACTGCTAAAATTGCACATTGTACCAAAGCAAGACAACTTAACAAGCTTTCATTGCACTTCTTTGAAACTGAATGAAGTTTCCATCCTTAGCCAAGCAATATGTTTACCCAAGGCCCTTCGTTTAAAAAAAAACTCTGTACACAACAGTAATTTCTTAAACCTTTAATTGACTAAGTAATGTTCATTTGTTATATTAGCATTAGTGGGATGACGATACTGACTAAGAGTAAAATACTTTGGTATTTTAAAAATAAAAGTAAAGCTTGATGATGTTTTGTACAGTCACTTTTTTTTCCATACTGATTCGTTGCAAAGCAGGGTAATTTTCTTCATAACCTAATCTGTAAGGCCATATGGCAAACTATCTAATGGAAAGTATGAACAATATGGATGACGGGAAAGCCAAGCTATGGGGTCTCAGCACAGTCCAAACAAAATTAACTCCTGTTTATATCAAACATACACAACTTTATGCAGAAAGCCCATTGTCATGGTCAGCAAACACTTTCTCATTTAAAATAAAGGTTTTTTATGAGCCTCTTTTATACTTCTCCAAAACCATAACAAAAAGTTATGCCTTATTAGGAGTCTGTGATCACTGTAAAGCCTTTTCCCTGATTCCAAACACTTACCTTCACATTTTTGAGTTGCCTCATTCTGTTTGTGACCAGCGGGACACTTGCATTCATAAGAGCCAACTGTATTAATGCAGTTTCCTCCTTGGCAGACCCCTGGGATAGCCTGGCATTCGTCAACATCTATAAGGAAAACAGATTGCTTGAAAATGAAGGCAGCTTGGATTAGAACTGTGATAAACGGATAGTTCCAATATCTAAAATGATCCTGAAAAATAAATGTTACATGCATTTTGACACATCTGGTTCTCAACATGGATGTGGAGGCCACTCTTTCTGTCAACAACGTCACCGCAATCTTGACCTTGACCTTAACACTAATTTTTCTTCTCTTCATCTACACTATAAATTGTGATATATTCATCTAAGTATATTCAGCATCTGGAGCCCGATTATCTTCTCACTGCCACTAGCATAAAAGTAGAACAGCAACACTTAACTCAGTGGACTTGCACTTGTGTAAAACTGACAAAAATGAGAAGATCATGCATGACATTCCAACTTTATGTGAGAGGATAAGTCCAGATGAGCAGAGGCGGGCCCAATCCTCCACCTGCCCCAGGGCAGGCAACTGCAGCCACACTTTGGGCCAGTGGGGAGAGCTGCCCCCACAAGCTGCCCCCTGTGCTCATCACCAGCCCCTCTACACCCGAGGGCGAGCCAAGGAGCCAGCCACACGGGGCCTGATGCCTGGATTGATGCTGTGCTTCTGCTAGGCAGGTGTTGGAGGGGACGGAGGAGCCCGTGCGCTCCTCCCATCTGCCTAACAGCTGATCATGGGGGAGGGGGGCCTGGAAGGAGTGTGCGCCCTCCTTCCACCCACCTAACAGTGGATTGTGGGGGAGGGGGTATGGGAAGATCACACGTCCGCCTCCCACCCACCTAACAGCAGATCATGGGGGAGGGTGCCTGGGAACAGCATGCACCCTCTTCCCTGTCACCTAACAGCTGATTGCGGGGGGAGGGGGACCTGGGAGGAGTGTGCACCTTCTTCCTAGGCCCCTCTCTCACACGGTCAGTTGTTAGGTGGCAGGGAAGAGGATGCACACTCGCTCCGACTCCCCTACCCCACAATCAGCTGTTAGGTGTCGGGGAAGAGGGTGCACACTCTTCCTAGGTCCCCCCCCCCACAATCAGCTGTTAGGTGGCAGGGAAGAGGTGCACTTCTGCTGGCCTGATCCACAAACCTCACCTCGTGGCAGGGCTGTGCAGCCCAGCCACATGGGAGGCAGCCCATTAACCCACTTTGGACAGTGTTATCCCACTTTCGGCAAAGCTAATACGTGATGTATCTCCAGCCTTTTTCAGAGGACGTATCGTGTGTTAACTGGCTGCCGCAGCGTGAATATCTGGCAGCTGCCAGACATGCGAGCCACTGCTTCATAGGTTGACATTGCCCAAAGTGAGATAACACTGCCCAAAGTGGGATAACGTCTCGTGGGGCTGCACCCTAGGTTTTTATCATGCATCATCCCAAGGCCATAGCAACTGAATGCATTTGTTATGATTCTGCTTTCACTTGCATCAGCATGAGAAGTAACTCCACTAACATCAGTAGAATCATGACAGTAGAATCATGATATACTGGATTAAGTGGAAAAAGAATCAATATATTATGCTTAATTTACATCTTTGTGGTTTTGTTCTCACCAGGGCTAAAACACGCACTCACTGTTCTCAAAAATCTTGTTGAGAACTGCAAGATTCTCAAGAATAAAAAAACCTCTGCACATCTGCAAAATGGCCACCACAATGATTCAGTGCATGCATGCCCCCCCTCACCCCCCGGCAGCCATTTTGGAAATGCGCAGAGCATTTTTAGGGTTTCAAAACTCTCATGAGATTCTTGAAAACCTAAAAAACCGCTCTGCACTTTCACAAAATGGCCACCGTGCATGCGCAGAATGACCATAGCAGCAGAACATTTTTTTAGATTTTTGAGAATCTTGTGAGATTCTCGAAAACCATAGCAAGATCTCACAGGGGTTGTGAGATCCTTGCGAGAATTATTTTCATTCTCGTTTTCATCCCCTCTCACCCTCTTTAAACATGCTGCAGAAAAATATACATTGGCAAATCAGCAGCCAAGCAACAATATTTTAGGTTAGTAGAAGCTTACTCAAAAGAGCCAAATCTGAAAAACACTAGTTTCTTTAAAAGCAAAAAAAGTGTGATCCAATAATCTGTAAAAAGCATACATTACAATCTTTTATTTTTATTTCTAAATGCAACCATCTCAAACACAAAATATTTTTCTCAAAACAGAAAAACCTACATTTCTATAGCTTATTAGGCAAGCCAGCCATAGGATTGAATGTTACTGCCAGGGGCGGGGCACATTGCAGGGCACCAGGGGCATTGCCCCTCCTGGCCTGATCCCCCTCCACACGCTCTTCATGCTTTTAAAAAGAAAGAAAGGGAAAGAAACCTCACCTGAGTCCCAAAGGCACTGGGGGGGGAGGGGAAGGGAGAGGAGCCAGCAAACCTGCTCCAGACTTGCTCTGAGTCCTCCAGTTCAGCAATCAGCTGAGTGCTCAGTGTTGTTGTTGTTGTGCCTCCCTGGACACATGTACAGGCAGGAGCTGAGGGGGTGGGGGTCAGTGCCTCCTGCTGAGCCTGCTCTAAGGAGTCCCTTAAGGGGCAAAACTTTACAAATGTGATTTGGGCTATTGGGCTTAAGAGTCCATGTTGCCTGAATGGGAAAAATCACTTTGCTTTTCCCACCAGTGGGGGCAGTGTTCCACAGAGCCCTATGGGCTGCTTTGAAAGACTCTGTCTAGACTGGAGATTCAGACGCCCAGGCAGTGTGTGCCAGTGTGCACAGCTGCTGCTGTTGAGGGCTCTGCCTGTACTCCACCCCCTAGGATGGGGTGAAAAGAGAGCTCTCCTCATTTGGCATGCTGATGATCTGCACCATTTTGGTGGCGAGAGAGTGCTGGCTGGCCTGGCTTGTTTGTGGCTTTCTTACCCCACGCTGCTGCTGGATCTGCATCAGGCACATCCCCATTGGTGAAATAGTTATTTTTAGGTATTTTGCTGGGAAACACTGGTGAAAAGGGGACCTGGGGGGCTGCTTGGGGGGAGGGGGGAGAATGGGGCTTCTAGGGGGCTGCTTGGGGGGCGGAGAGAGAATGGGGCTTCTGGGGGACTGATGAAAATGGGGCTGGGGTTAAGGGGACTGCTGGGGAAAATGGGGCTTCAACAGAGCTGTAACAGCGAAGCATGTTTTGGAGGACAAGTGGAAATCCCCGCTGCTGTTTTTATGGTGTGCTAAGGACTGCACATAACATTGTTGCCTTAAGATGGTTTGCTTTGCCTGCTCTGTGTTTGCATGATGCATTGCTGCTTTCCTTCTCCCCTCCCAAGCATAAGTAGAGAGGCCATTTTGTAAATTTGTGGGTCTACTGGTCGTGGCTACTCTTTTCTTAAAATGGTCCCTTCATTGTTTCACTACTGCTCTCTGCTGGAAAGTAGTTTCTGGCCTCTCTGCTTGTGACTGTGTGACTCTGAGCATCTTGCCTAGGTTTTTTGTTAAGAAACAGAAATGCATTGTTTAAATTTTGATGGGGCTGGTTTGGTGCCAACTGCCAATGGAGGTAACTGGCCAAACTTTTTTAAAAGGCCTGTATGCTTGGACAGGCATTTGGCTGTTGGGGATAGGGTGTAGCTACTAGGGATGCTGGTCTGGATAGGCCTGGTTTGGTGGCAGTGCAGCCCTGAAACTTGCCAAACTTCTTTAAAAAGGCCTGTTTGCTTGGACAGGCATTTGGCTGCCGGGGATACAGTGTTGGTACTGGGGACGCTGGTTTGGATGGGGCGTGTTTGGTTGCTATACAAGTCTGCAACTGCTCTCCTTGTGAACAGAGGAGAAAGTAGGTAGGAGCACGGCAGAAGAGAAGGCTGCAGACAACAAGGAGACCCCTTTCCCCTGTCCCCCACTGAACCCATCTCTTCCCCTTACTCTTCTCGTGCACCAAAAACAAACCCTTTCCGGCCTACTCTCTTCTGTTGTCCTTCTCTTCCCTTTCATTCTCTTCTAAGAAGAGAATGAAAAGGATGCCATGAAAATCGAGGATTCGAGGGTTCAGGATAAAGGTAGGCAATGGCAATGTAATCTATTTTTGTAATCTGCTATGGTTAATTTTGACCTGGTGGGAAAGAGAGAGTGGATGGGACCCCAGTAAGAGGGCTCTCTATCCCCCAGTGGGAGTGCTTCACACAACAGCAAGGATTTCTCAGAGTTAACTAATGTAATGTCCATCCAATGTTAACCCTGGGAACTCCTTGCTGCTGGGTTAAGCCATGTCACTGGCCTACTGCTGCCCCTGGCTCTGCCTACTTCTGTCCCTGGGTCCGACCCGCCGGCCGCAAAGCCGGAGGCAGAATATTCAACCCACACACTGCCCCACCAGACTCAAAAGCCACCAGCCGCAACTGGTTACTGCTAGACCAAATGGGGGAGCGGGGACAGGATATTACAGAGAACTTTCTGAAATAACAAATGTGAGCTAAAGCTATAACAAAGAAACTCTTTGTAGAATGGGGGGGGAAGGGGGGAGAAGGAAGTTTCAGACTAATGAATTATGTATACTTTTGATGTTCAACATCTCCTTAGTTATTACAACTCTCTTGTTTAAAGTTCAGCTGGCCTACAACTATCCAAAATTTTGGATTACACATTTATTAGCTCTTTCACAGCAATTTAACAAAATGAGTGCAAGCCCAAATGCTCCCCTCCACTTCCATGACCAGAGAAGAGCCAACATCTACAAATGCTGGCTTGGTCGAGACAGTTGTTCTTTTACATGTTTCACCAAAACAGGAGGAGGTCCTGCCATGGGAGTTTCAAAGAGATCCAAATTAGTGGGGTGGGGAAAGGCAGACTGGGTCACAGTCAGGCCAACTGTAGCTAGCAGAAGAGCAGAGTGGATCTTGCTGTTTCGTAGTCTGTATGTGGGAATATTTCTCACAGGATAAAAAGGGGGCCCCCTGATATTCAAATTACAGTGCTGAAAACAAAACCATTTTAAAAATAGGAAACAGGAAGAAACTAAAAAACTTCTTCAGACTATTTAGTAAGTAATTTGTTTTGACCATAGGTCACAACAAAATTACAAAACCAAAAGGAGCCACGCTGCATATAAAAGAAGATTTCAGTCAAAGTACAATAAAGGAAAAGATTGACAAATGAGGTTAAATGTATCAAAAAGTGGAGAGATACACCATAATTCTCATGGGGAAATTGTAACACTCATTTATCCAAGAATGATACCCTTATGGAGCAAATTATTAAAATAGTAACTCTTATAGTTCAAACACAATAATCTGCTCAGCACAGTCCTAATTTACCAGAATCATAGTACAGCTGTAGACCAATAACCATGGTTGTGGGAGCATGTGTGGGAACATATCTCAATCTTTGTGTTTGCAGTAACTCCTCAGAGGGCTTTTTCTGAAGCACTGCCGCTGCTGTGGGGGCTCCAGCAGGCTCCCTTGCTGCGCTGCCATCCCTTCTCCTTACCGTGCATGCGTAAAATGGCTGTGGAGCCTGCCGGACTCCCCACAGCGGCGACAGTACTTCAAGCAAGGTCTCTGAGGCCGATAAGTAGATTCCAGGGCCCCAGGCAATTGGGGAGGGGGGAGGGATCTGGATCCATAAGTATGTATGTCATGCATTTCGAATTATATGACTCCGGATTATATGACTCGGATTATTAGACTTGGCTGTTCGGCCAGGCCTTTGGAGGGGTTGGGGGGAGGGAGGGGTAAATGGGGGAGATTGGTGGGGGGGGGGATTTGAGGGAATTGGAGGGTAGGGTTAGGGTTGGGTGGTTTTAAATTTTTCTAAAAGTGATGTTGGTTTTAATATATTTTACTGTTTTACCGTATTGTTAGCCGCCCCGAGATGCCGTGGGCATGAGGGGGAGGCATAAAAATGCTAAGAAATAAATAAAATAAATAAATAAAATATGGATTAATCTGCAATTGCCTGTTTTCTGACAGTTGTGGATTAATCGGAATCCAGAATGCCCATCCCTAGCTCAAAGTCAACAGATGGTCTTTTTTGTGCTCAGTGGTTGTTTGCTGATTACTTCTTCTTTTCTCCATTATTTTTAATGACAGAATCCAGAACACCCAGAAATGTCCACTGAAGTATAACTTTTGTATCTTAAAACGTCCTTTACCTGCCATGACTCAAAATACCTTCCAGGACTGCTGTAACTGAATAATAATGGAGGAAGGAAGGGAGTGTTTCTACTATTTAAAAATAATATATTCATTTGAAAGCAATTTGAACAGAGCTGGCGTCACTGTTTCCCTATAATAGTCATTTACCCCATTCTGGTTTTAGGATTTTGCACAGAAGAGAAAAAGTTTTCAAACACAGACATGAGTTCCCTTCATTCCTTTTCTTTCAAATTCAAACATTTGTGGTTTTTTCCCTCCCTGTCCCTGGTGATGAGTTGCCAACATTTTAACAAGAGCTCCCTCAGCCTATGTTAAACCAGGTGTGCATGTTGTAGACAGGACGGGTGGCAGTCTTTGGGATCCAGTCATCTGGTTTTCCATTTAAACAGACACAGTTTGTCATAACTGAAGAAGGAGGCAATACTATTTGCCAAACAATCTTAGTTGAAGTACATTTGCTGGAAATGTTTATAACTTTGTTCCTGAAACTGTGCTGAGTTTATTTACAACAGTACAGTGTCCAACTTGTATCATTCAGTTTCGGGGGTAGAGTAAAACCCTACCAAGAAGGGTTCCAGCACACCCTTGCAGGAATATATCTGGAGTGAGGTATATCTGGAGGGGGTTAATCTGTGCAGATTCTGCTGGGAAAAAGTTATGAACATATGGTGCCTCTACCGAGTAAGGAATGGGACTGCTTGCCACTCCCCTGCTGCCACAATGTGGCTCCACATCCCTAAGACTTCCCACATTGGGAGGCTTTTGGTTAGCTGGACCAGTGGTGGACTGCCTGAAATCCAACATGAACTCTTGTGGGAATTCAGCACAGTGGAGAACTACTACTACTACTTATAATTTCTATAGTGCTACTAGTCGTATGCTTATTCAAGGATATTCCAGGAAAAGAGCTTATTCAAGGATATTCCAGCTGCTCCCACCTTCCTGAACTCATGGCTGCAACAAACCTTGTCACCTCACCACACTTTCCCCCAGCAAGCTAACCACATGGACCTAGGAGCCACTATTTCAGGATCGTATCGGGCAATGGAAGGAAGGGATTGTGAACCCCAAGGTGTGGGGTGAAGCTATGAACTAGTCAGGCAGAATTCACTGCAGGAACAAAGATATCTAAAGGGCAGAGAACAACAGAAAGCAAAGCAGCAGTACCACTACCCAGTGGCAGCCCCTCCCCCAGGGCGTTGGGGTAGATGCCCCCCCAAAACTCCCCCCATGCTTGCTATGGAGACAGAGTCTGCTCCTCAGCTGATCCAGGTGCAGCACTGTAAGTTTCCCTGCTTGTCTGAAGGCTTTGTTTACATTTTAACTCTCCTCCTAGAGAGTGATGAGTCATATGTAAACAAAGCCTGAAGGGAAAGAACTCTGCAAAGGGAGGAGACAAACATCCACCTCCGGCTCCTACTCCCCCCCTCCATCTAGCTTTTCACTCACTGGCCAGAGAGCTAAAGGGAGGCAGGGACTTAGAGGATCTTCCCAGGCCCTCAGGAAGCATGCGCTGGGCATCGGCCCAGAAAAGCACTGCTTCTGGAGGACTGGGGAGGGAGTGGAGGAGGTGCTATGTGCTCCTTGGCTGGGTTCCTATGGAGAAACCCAGCCAATCAGCAAGGCCTAGGAGGTATGTCAGGGCACCTTTTCAAAACGCTTTGGCCACCCGATAGCTTCTCTTTCTCCCCCTGGCCCCTCCTCTACGAGAGTGGGAGGAGGGAGGGAAAGAGCTCACTCTTCCTTGCTCCTTCCTCCTTAAGTTCTGTTTGTTTTGGGGGGGTGGAGGGGGATGGATGGAAGGGTTTCTAATCTTTGCTGGAATGTTCACTGCATTTAAAATGGCCCCTTTTTCGGTTCCAATTTCAAGACTTTTCTGCTGCAAGAAGGCCACCATGCCACATGTTGGTTCACTAATGGCTAGTCTTTGCATGAATGTTCCCTCTCTGGTTGCAGCGGATGCCTTTTTACATTGCAACAAAACTGGGTAGCATGTTTTGGAGACAAGTGGAACTCCATGCGGATGCTTTTGTGGTGTGCTAAAGACTTCACATAATATTGTTGGTTTGCTTTGCTCGCTCTGTGTTTGCATGAGCACAGCTGGACCCGCCTACCCTTGGCCAGACCCCGCCTACCCTTGGCCCCTCCCACTTTTGGCCCTGCCCTGCGCCCCACCAGCCTTGAAACCCACCAGCCGCCACTGCCACTACCAACAACTTCCCCACCCCTCCCCTTCTGCCCCTTCCCATCCTGACTCTAACAGTGACTAGCTCCCACCTCTCTTCCCCCCAAAACAGTGCAGGATTAAGGAGAATCTCTCAAAATGGAGAGGATGATGGTGGTACCAGGCGGAGAGAGGGATCTGCACCCCCGTGTAAGGTGGCTGGGCTGGATTGGACAAAATGCTGTTGCACACTAGCACAGTACGTATGGAGGTGGCTAGTAAGGAGGTGAGAGAGCCCTAAAAAGTTGTTTAGCCCACACATCCTTTATCTGGCCTTGGGTACATTATTTGGCCTCTAAGCGCACACAAGGAATATAGTCTAGTTATCCAGTATAACCATGTCCCATGTCAGTTAATATTGCTTATTTAATTTAAGCCAACTGTGTCAGCAGAGCAATACTGTAGTTAACAATTTACTGGTCTTAGAGGCAGCAAATTAATGAGCAAGGGCGAGCACAATATCTAAGTTCACTGGTGACTTTTACATCCACAAAGAGGGTCTCTGTTTGAATCTCACAAGAACATGCTCCACTGCCTTATAATCCCAAGTTATTAACTAATTATATATTAATTACAGTACTAGCAGGAAATGAATAAGTTCCAGAAACAGAAAAAGGTTTCTCTCTGACCCTTCAGTTAAAATGTTTTAAAACAATTCTTAATGTAATTCTATTAATTACTCTCAATTTTAATTTCTTTTTAATCTCTCAAGGAAAGAAAAAGCCACCTAAGCAATTGTTATGTCAAACAGCCCACTGCTGACATGTCAAATGAATAAACTAAACTGCCTAACTGAGTCAGACCAATGGTCCCTGTGTTGTCACAACCTGACATGGCAGCAGGGGTTTCAAATTCAGGTCCAAATCCAGCTCTTTCAGGGTCTCTGGCAGAGGCCATCCTGGCGTACTACCTGAGACCACTCCAAGCCCCCAACAGAGGCCTCCCCCAGATGTGCTACCAGGGATCCTGAAGTGGTGATGCTGGGGAATGAACCTGGGACCTTATACATACAAAGCACATGCTCTTGCCACTTGAGCTATGTCCTGTCCCCTGATCAGGTCCCGCTCCCTAGCCCAAATTCATACAGGTAAGTGGTTCTATTTCAACTTCAGAAGGACATACTAAAACACCGACAAAGCCTTATGCAGGTAAAGTTCGATCCTGCCCCCTCAGAACTTAATAATAAATAATAATAATAATAATATTATTATTATTAGCAAGCATTTAAATAGCACCAGCAATGTACCTGGCGCTTTACAAAGTAATGGAATAGACACAGCCCCTGTCCTAGGGCTTACAAACTGAGAGACAGAGGGGGGATGAAGGGAGACGAAAGAAGGGGAACATAGGAAGAGACAAGGGGTGTAACATTCACGAAGATGTGAGTTCCCAGGTGCACATGCTTGGCTTGGTTACATCAAGAATGATGGCTGACTGATCCATGTGGTGAGAATATGAGTACACAGACCTCAGGTAACAGATTGTACTGAATGGTAGGTATCAGCAGGAGTTAGGAGAAGGGAGCGAGGAGTCGGGGAGGGCAGAGCGGAAGAGGTGGGTCTTGA